>OY759212.1:8320539-8920539 GCA_963662105.1 Meiosimyza platycephala
TATTCTCTCCGGACAGGGACTTGGGATCAGCAGCTTCCAAGCAGTGACGAAAACTGATCGCCATTTGCGTGTCCAGAGACTTCCTTTGGTATTCACCCAATCTCTAAGCTGAAAAAACCTCTAGAGGTCAAAGGTCACTTTGATGGTACTGATCATGAATCTCGTTGTGACCAACGACAATACACTTAAATGGGAGCTTCGAGTAAAATTTTGTACAAAAATTAACTTTATAATGATCGCCAAAGCTCGGTTATGGCTTGTGTGTGCAAATATTGTCGAGTGGCCGTAGGTTTAAACTATTCTTATAAATACAATATTCAATAATTCATTTGGTACTTGAGATATTCGATGTAATGCCTTAACTACATTACGATGGGCGACGGAAAATCCATAACAGCTACTCATTGTCAAATTAGAGCACACTTGATCGTTTGAAATTTCTCTCCCAACAACAATTTGCTAAAAAAATGAAAAAACATCAAACCAAGCTCTTTTAACTCGGTCATTCTTTTTTAAACGCACACTTCGTATTTTTTGACGTTTTTGAAAATTTTTTGAAACCAAATATCTCAAAATCTATAGGAGATAGGATGAAAAACCGTTTAATCATTTTTGTTTAGAAATACCATAACTTTATAAAAAAAATTAAAAAAATTTAAATAAATTTGTTTAAACATTAATTTTCGAAATTAAAAAAATTTTTCTCAAAATATTTTCAATATAACACCTTTTGTTTTTTTTTTATTTTTTTATATGTTATTCCTTAATGAAGCCTAAGAATGCGTGTGCTTTTATATCGAAATTACTAATGACGCGCACCATGTTTTTTCAACATAAAATTGGACATAACATTTTTTTTTGCTTTTTTTGTTTTTTTTTTTTTTTGTAATGCTATTTGTAATCAATCCTAAGAATGTATCTGCATTCAAAACGAAATTCCCGACATAACTTAGGAAAATATGATACAATTCATACAATTAGACTGATGCGCGCCTTCATGAAAAACTCATATTTTCCAAAGCCATGGAAAGAATTTTTATTTGAATGCAGATTCATTCTTAGGATTGATTGAAAATAACATTGCAGAAAAACAAAACAAAAAAAAAATTTTATGTTGAAAAAACATGATGCGCGTCATCAGTAAAAAAATCGTAGTTTCCTAAGCTATGGCGGGAATTTTGATATGAAAGCACATGCATTCTTACGATTGATTGAGGAATAACATATAAAAAAATCAAAAAAAAACAAAAGGTGTTATATTGAAAATATTTTGAAAAAAAATTTTTTAATTAAAAAAATTAATGTTTAAACAAATTTATTTAAATTTTTTTAATTTTTTTTATAAAGTTATATTCTGTCTAAACAAAAATGATTAAATGGTTTTCCATCCTATCTCCTATAGTTTTTGAGATATTTGGTTTCAAAAAATGTTCAAAAACGTCAAAAAATACACACTAGTTGTTTCTTGCTTCAGTTATATGCATGAAACTCTGTTTAAACAAAAATTTTGACACACTTGCTTCTGTTACGCATGCGTTTAAAAAAAGAATGACCGAACTGTAAACTATAAATTTGTTTTAGTTCATGTTCTAATGTCCCGTACGCGATCAAAAAACATAATTTGTTCTCATTTCGCGATTAGTAACAGAAGCAAGTGTGTCAAAATTTTTGTTTAAACAGAGTTTCATGCATTTAACTGAAGCAAGAAACAACTAGTGCAAAAAAATAATATTTAAAATTTTTAGAGCTGTTTGAAATTTGTTACGTGCGCAATCGTAAGTGTAAAACTTTTGTAATCTAGGCAGTTGCAAAACGATTAGACCGCTTTTTAACTGCCAGAACACAACATAATCGCTAAGTTGTGCACAATACAAATTTCTTTTCAATAGTGCCACGCCCCTAACAGTAATATACTTTTCCACAGCTAATGTTATAAACCGATTTTGATGAAATTTGGTTTGGAGTTGAGACTCACAGTACTTTAAGTAGGCGAGGCACCGCCCATAATGTGAAAAAATGCAGCCACGACTGCGTCGCTACATCAATTTTTAACAAATTCGGTATGTGGATTAACTGATTGCTGAGAAAATAAATTTGTTTTTAGTGGGGCGATGTCACGCCCTTTTATGAAAAAAAAAGTTTTAACAGCAAAAAGAAAATTTTCATATTTTTCAAAGACAATTTTCATATTTTTTAAAGAAAAATATTTAATTGATTTGATGAGTGCATTAAAGTTTTCTAGGGTGAACTTTTTTCGGCCATAGCATTGTCGGTGCCATATACAAAAAGGTACGTTAATAATTCCTCGTACCCTTGGTACACAAACGAGTTAAAAAAAATTCGTAATGGCCGTAATAGGGCATGGAACAAATACGTTTGTAGCCAGGGCTGAAATGACTTAGTTGCTTACCAGCGACTTTTCCATGAATTTAAAGATATGTCGGCTTTGGTTTATTCTGAATATTTGAATAAAATAAAGCTGAATATCCTTCATGACCCCAAGCATTTTTGGGGATTTATTAGTACAAAAAAAAAGTCTGACGGGTTTCCATCTGAATTCAGAACAGTTGATGGGCTCACTAGCGACCCACAAATTATAGCTGGGTTCTTTGCTAATTTGTTTAAAGAATCCTTTTCTACGGAATTATTTAGCCCTGAGATCAACTATTTTGAATATATGACTTCAGCTCCGGACCTGATGGTATTCCTGCGATAAATGTATATAAATATAAGCCCCATTTTCAAGAAAGGGTGTAAAAATTATGTTTCAAACTACAGGCCCGTGGCGAAATCATCATCGATACCGAAGATTTTGGAACGCATTGTGTACGAGTTAAGCTGTGCTGTAGTGAAGTCATAACAACTCGTCAGCATGGTTTTGTTAATGGCAGATCTACAGTTTCTAACCTCCTTGATTTTACTTCCTTTGCATGAAGCTCTTTTGATTCTGGTGAGCAAGTTGACTGCATCTATACTGACTTCAGTAAAGCATTTGACAAATTACCACACAATTTGATTTTGTTTAAGTTAAGGAAGCTTGGATTTCCTTTAAGTTTTGTCAGCTGGATTGAATCTTATTTATCTGATCGCTCATATCAAATAAGATTTCGGAGGGTGTTTTCCTCCCCATTCAGCGCGGCAGCAGGTGTTCCACAAGGACGCCACCTGGGGCCGCTCCTGTTCATTTTAGCCATTAATGACGTTACACATGTCATCAAAAACTCGAATCTGCTAATATATGCAGATGACATGAAAATTTACAGGAACGTGAAGGGGGTTGGTGATACTATTCCACTTCAGTCTGTTTTGAAATCCTTTGAAGTTTGGTGTTCTAAAAAAAACTTACATCTTAATCCTGATAAAAGCCCAGCTATGATTTTCACCAGGAGGAAAAATATTATGGAAATTGATTATGAATTAAAAGATAAGAAAATTTGTCGTGTCGATTTAGTCAAAGACCTAGGTATACATTTTGATGTTAAATTAACTTTTAATGAGCATATTAATCAAATTTATAAAAAATCCTCATCTCTGCTTAGCTTTATTAAGAGGTGGGCAAAAGAGTTTAATAGCCCTTTAGTAACGGTGACTTTATATAATACAATAGTGCGTCCTCACTTAGAGTACGCTAGCCAAGTGTGGTCACCATTTTATAACTTTCATATTAATAGAATTGAGAGAATTCAAAAAAATGTTATTCGTTTTGCCCTCAATGGCTTAAATTGGATTGACTCTTTAAACCTTCCTCCTTATGAGGATCGTTTGAAGTTACTACATATGCAGTCTTTGAGATCGCGTAGAAATATTGCGGATATACTTTATCTGCATCAACTTGTGACTGGGTCTCTTGCTGCACCAGAGCTTCTTAATTACATTCACTTAAACACTAATCGCAGGAGTAATCGTAACTCTTATCAATTATTTTACCAACCTCTTAGTAGATCTAATTATATGGCTACAGCTCCTTTTAATCGCATGACTACTCTCAGCTTAGATTGAAAAATAACTATAGTTAATTTTGTAGCTTAATGGTTGTTGGTCTTTATGTTTGTGTTGTCCGAGCCCCACAGCATGATGGGTGAATTTTTTCTAACATTTATGCCTTGGACCATATTAATAAATTCATACAATTACATTCATGCAATTGTATGCTTATATACATATGATCTGGGTGGGTATGTTGAGAAAGTGCGATAAAACTAAGAAAAAATTATAAAAATATAACAAATTAATTGCATTTCCCTAAAATATATAAGCTTTTTACTTGGTTTTAAAGCTTCAAGCAAATAGCTGTAGTAGCTAAACTCTATTATTATTATTATTATTATTATTATTATTATTACTATTATTATTAATTAAATCTAAATTGAAATTAATTACAATTAAACTCACCAATTTAATTCGACAATGATTATTATTAAATTTGTATGCACAGTTCACTCTTCGAAATCGTTATGAATTTTCCTAAGGGGTCATCACATCGTTAACTTCTAGAAATCTACAATGACTACAAATAACATTATACAAAAATGTTAGTGGGATTTTCGTTCTAATTACAAAAATAAAAACAATAAAAAAATTATTTTGTGTTGGTTTTTGAAAGAACTCTTAAACAAAAATAGACACAACAATGTTGTATGTAGTTGCCATTTTTGCAGCCTCGTTTCTATGAACTGAGAACTTATAAAACAAAATTTTCGAAAATATTCATTGTTCTCAAAAAAATTTCGTATCTGTTGTTTGATTTATTTTTTTTTGTGTTGCAGAATTGAATTATTGTTAGCTACAGCAAAGCGACAAAGCTCTGACGGGGATTTACATATATAGAACGAGTATTGAAAGTGTTAAGCAAAAATGGAAATTGCTGAAGTTGGTAACGAAACTGCGGTAAGTGGCAAATAAAAAAAAACATTGATATATTATTTCTATTTTTATAAATAACTATTTAGCTTATAATTAAGAGTGTACACTTTTTTTATTGGAATATATAAACTTTCTATTGAAATAAAACACTTGTATATAAAGTTTAATTGGAACATTTTGTATTTTTATAAAAGATTATTTTATGGCATTTATTATTAGTGATATTTCGCTTTCGAGTTTGCAGTGAAAACCAATCTGTAAGCATATATATAAAAAAAAACAGTCTTCCATTTTGAAATTTCTCTTCTCCATTTTGAAATTTCCATTATCAAATCAAACCCGGTAGAGTTTTCCAAGTCGGTATGGAAAATACTTTTATTGCTTCCGGCGCATCTTTTTGGAAACTTAGTTTTCGCCTTTATACTACCTTTAAAACGTCCCCTTGGATGTTGTGTTTGGTATGCAAAGACGCGGTATGGATCGTATAGCTTCAGGCGTAAAAGCTTCATAGATTCTTTTCCACGATGCTTTTTCACGGAGCTCGATAGGATTTGCAAAGCTCTACTCTCACAAGTTGTCTTTGGATATCAGAAGAAATAATTTGCTTATTAGTTTAATGTCAAATGTACCCCTTTAGCAAAAGTCAAATGTGACCCAAACGCTCTAGAGCATTTTTCATGTATTTTCAATTATCAACAAAATAGGGGGGGAGGGGAAAAAGCAAAAACAAATAATGTTTTTTTTTTTTTTTTTTAAACCTCTTTATTTACCAATGGGTCTAAGATAGACTGTAAAGTAGACTTACAAATCTGCGCAAAAGACTCAGCAATCTCTCAAATTTTTCATTAATTATATATTTTAATAATAAGTGACATAAAATTGTGTTTGAAAAATAATAAAAAATTTGGATCCAATTAATGTACATTGTGGTTTATTTATGTATATTCAAAGTCTTATCACACTTAAAAAAATTACGACTAATGAAAGCAATTAAAAATAATAGCTCAGCTGAAAAAAAAAAATTCTAAAGCAAATAATTTAAGCTTTGCTCATATTACTAATCCAATGATAACAAATATAGGACTGTCTAGCTATAGTCCAATTTATTCCATTATGCTGTCAAATGCTTTGACAGTAATTTTTTACATCATGCAACCATACCAAAACAGCCACTTGACTTGGTACTGTTTAATATGTAATTTAAGACCTTATCATAATAATAAGAATACATGTGAAGACCCCTAATATACAGGAATGGATATGTAAATGACACATTTTTTTATATTTTCTTTGTTTTGCTATAGTATCGTTAATAATATAATAATATTAACAAACAACAAGTGTTTGGTTTTTTGCAAAGATATATCCTTCATATTTAATAATAATACAAACTTCACTTATAATCCATTAACAAAAAAAAAAAATTATCAACATGTAAAAAACCGATGAAATGAGCGTGACACATAAATGGCACAATATAATATATATATATATATATATATATATATATATATATACATATATACATATATTATATTGTGCCATTTATGTGTCATATATATATAATATAATATATTGTATAAATCATTACACAATTTTTTGTTAACAGTACGATTTTAATAAATTCAAATTTTTGCATCGGCTTCAAACAAAATATTATTTGGTAATTATTACCAATATACGTTTGGCCCACTGGCTGGCCCGTGCGCAGAAATCATCCAAGGGGGATTTTAACCCAGCAGTTCCCAAAAAAAAATTTTTTCATGAGATTTTGGAAAATTCACTAAAAAATGCATTTTGCTAAAATAAAAATATTAAAAACAGATTTGATTTTGTTTATTGAAAATATTTTCACCAAAAAATTCAAAAATGTCATCACCGACTACCTTGGTTGTTGGTAAAAAATAGCGATCTGCAGAGTTCAAACATTGTATGAAATTTCATATGATGGGTATTGCTGGGTTAACTCGGATATTTCATGACAGGTTATAAAGTTCGTAAAAAAAGTATTTTTGACTACAAAGCATACTAAAAAAGATAAATATACAAAAATTGTTTTATGAATATATATGTATGTATGTATATTAGGGCGGCTGGATTTCTTCGGGCGAGAAAAAGTCAAGACAACATTCTACGGACAATTCTGAGCAACTTTGCCAAAGAAACTATGGGTCTAAAATCAATTTCGAGCCTCCGCATTTTCACAAATAGGTTTTGAACAGTACTTACGTACATATGTATATTGCACTTTTATGGGAACAATTACAGGAAGGCAAAATTTTTGGACCAGGTAGTGGTCGATCATCAGAGGTTAAATATTTCATAAAATGATGTTTATTTCTGATAATAGTCGATCAAGGCTTTTAACTTTGTAGCAACACTTCTAACATTAATTATTTTGATATATAATTTTTTCCAAATTTCAAATAATTTTTTTACTACTTGTGGTGTAAAACTTTTTTATATTCTGCTTTCAGCTTTAGCACTTTCACTCAAAAGACTATTATACTTTTATAAATCACTATTATTTGAGAAATTCAGTCCATTTAAATCACTTGGCAAGCCAAAGGTAGGGACATCTTGAAATGGTATATGCAACAGGTTGCATCTGGAGGATATGGGTCTTATCGATAGCTCCATAGTTGGAAAAAACGAAAAAAATCACAATTGACGATCAAAACTTTCACGGAATAATTACACGTTTGCAATGGCAGATTTTTCAATGATAGATTTTTATTTTTTTTTTCATATATAATTGTTTTCCATTATCTTTCGACTTAAGTACTCCACTATTCTTACAAAAAATTTAAATGGTAAATACAAAAGAGGCACAAGACCTTTCCACCGACATCAAAATGGCCGATTTACCACAATTTTTGCTTTATATATAAAAAACTTTGTAGTTGTTGCCTACAAATTCAATATAAATACTGTTCAAAACCTATTTGTAAATATGCGGAGGCTCGAAATTGATTTTACACCCATAGTTTCTTTGGCAAAGTTGCTCAGAATTGCCCTTAGAATATTTTCCTGCCATACCCTTTTTGAAAAAAAAAATCGACCCGCCCTAATGTATATATGCTTATGTGTGTATAGTATATACATATGTACATATCGGCCATTTTTTTAATAACTGCACACTTTGTTTTTTATTACCTTTTTGAGCATTTTTTGAAACGAAATATCTCAAAAACTATAGGAGATAGGATAAAAATTAGTCTTTTTTGTTAAGAAATACTATAACTTTATAAAAAAAATTAAAAAGATTTAAATAAATTTATTGAAACATTAATGTTTTTATTTAAAAAAAATTTTCTCGAAACAACTTTAATATAACATCTGTTTTTTTTATGATTTTTTATGAATTATTCCTCAATCAAACCTAAGAATGCATGTACTTTCATGTCGAAATTCCCGACATAACTTTGGAAAATATTATCAAATTCATACCTTTTTCTATACATATGTACATATGTGAGTATTTTTTACTTTCATAAAATTTTTAATTTTTCGTAAGAGGCGCAAGTCTTTTTGGTTTTTCATTGAAGTAAGAACATATTGTCAATAAAAGTCAAAAAAAAATTTCCAATGGAGGGGTTAGAACCCCCAAAATCCCCCCTTGCGCATGGGCCTGCCCACTGAGAAATATGTAAGGAGTGCGTCATAAGAAATTAGTGCACACGTTTTTGGTTATAACTTCTTTCATAAAAAAAAAATTTTAATTATTTTGATCAGGTTAGCTCAGAAAATCATGTCAAATACTATTTCATATCACTTTGCATTGTCATATATTATTTTGCGAAGACATGAGCAGGAAAATAGAAATGCGTAAAAAAAAATTAAAATTTTTTTTAAATAACCTGCAATATACCTTCAAAACGTTTGCAAGGGATGCTAAAGTTAGCATAAATTCGGTATCTCGGGTAATGAAAAATTGTAAAGCAGACGTTAGCATGAATCAAAAGCAGTGAACGCGCTGGAAAAAGGGTTGTGGTGACCGTAATAACGCAAAGAAGGTCGTAACCATGTTGAAGAGAGTCCCAACATTTCAGTGAGAAAAACCGCTCAGCTAACAGATTTCTCCGAGTCATTTGTAGGAAGAGTGAAAGGGGAGGCTAGACTGAAGCTCTACAAAGTTCAGAAAGTGCCGGATCGGAATGCTGAAAAGAATTTTGAAGCAAAAATACGCGCTCAAAAACTGAGTAAAGATCGTCCTCTCCGACATTTTTCAGTTTCCTGGCCAAGAATTTTATTTTGCCAACGCTAGTGAACATGTCCCAAATAATTTAAAACACAAAATAAATAAAAAATTTCCCAGAAAATTTCTTGTTTGGTGAGCAATTTGAAGGGTACCCGGTCATAACCCCAATGGTCATAATCCCCAAAATGATTTTGGGCATTATGTCCGTTTTTTTTCCGGTCATGACCACTTGTAAGAACGGGCATAATCCCCATCAACATGAGGACATAAGACCAAATAATTTTGGGTGCTTATAACAAAATAAATGAATTTTCAAAAAAAAATTTCGCATAATATACTAACTTCTATTTAGAATTACTGTGGGTAGCGATGCTGGTGTTGGATATATTATAGACTGATCCGCGGCCGAAGGCCGCCGCGAAGCCGGTGTCGGATTTTTGGAAGTTTTAAGTCCTGAGCTGCTGCCGTAGGCCGCCCACTTACCCTTTCTCTTATGTTAAATTACTGTGGCTAGCGAACCAGGTGTTGGATATATTATAGACTGATCGGCATCGAAGCCGCCGCAAAGCCGGTTTCGGATTTTTGGGAGTTTTGAATCCTGAGCTGCGGCCGTAGGCCGCCCACTTACCCTAACTTTTATGTAGAAGCGTTGTTGGACATATGCGAGGATGTAATCCTTGTCCGAAGGCCGCCCACTCTTGTATTTTCAAGCAAAACGAATGTGGTCATAACACCAATGGGTGTTATGTCCTTCGTTATGGGTGGTCATAATCCCCAAAACTTTTTTGGTGACTATGACCGTTTTTTAGGTGGACATAACGCCCAAAATTTTTTGGGCATTACGACCATTGGGGTTATGACATGGCACCAATTTGCAGTTGTGGTGAAAAAAGCCAAAATTTCGTGCCCAGAGGCACAATCAACATCGAAATCTTCATCATGGAATGCTACAAAAGAGGTTCTAACAATTTGTAAGAGATCATTAGGTATCTTCCTTTTATTGACCTGATCTTGCGTCATGTCACTACAGTAAAACGGCTCTTGAGTGGTACCAGTAAAATAACATTAGTTTCGTTCCTTGAGAAGCGAACCCACCCAATTGCCCTGAACTCCTGCCAATCGAGAGATATTGGATTCTAGTGAAGAGGCAATTAAAGGCAACAAAAGGGACATTCAAGGGCATAACTCATTTCAGACTCAAGTGGTGCGCGTCAAGCCAAAAAATCCAAAAAAATACCATCAAAGCACTAATAAGAGGTGTCCCAGAGAAAGTAAAAAATTTACGCTGCAAAATTATTATTTTTTTTTTTATTATTATTATTTGCATTTGAATTAATTTTCCGTTAAAAAAATATAATCTTTTTGAAAATTGAATCAGTGGTTATTGAGATATATTTATTTTTCAATGCACTTATTTCTTATGACGCACTCCTTATGTAGCTTATTACCAAATATTTATTTTGCATATCTGCATATATTAAATATACCAACTATTATTTTAATTATAGTGAAATTTAATGGTTTTTCCTGTGTACTACATTTGCGCAGTGGGAAATATTTCAAATATATACCAGTGATGTTTTCTATTGCAATTTTTGATGTAAACAATTTGTAAATTTGTTATTGAATTTTTTTTGTTGATTTTTAATTTTTATTTTTTTGTTTACAATACCAAAAACAAAATTACTTAACTTCATTTTTCTCGAGCACTTGCACATTAGGATGGGTCATAAAAATGTGTGTTATTTCGTTCTTTTGAATTGGTATAGTGATAAAATATTACCAAATACTCGTATACCTATTCTGCCCTCAGAAGCGAAAAGAGCATATCGCAAAAAAACTCGTTTCAAGATAATTGATGTTTTGCTTATGTCAATTTGTTGAAAGACATATAAAATTGAGATAGAGGACATTTTCTTAGGAGATTTTTTATAAGTTTCAACTAAAATACTGGCATTCGGTGTAGCTCATTAGATGCGTAATTTTTTAAGCTTTCCGATGCCATAAGAATCACGAATATGAATTTTTTTGAAATATATATATACTACATCAAAAAAAAACATAATAGCCATGTGTAAATGACGTAAGTTTGGCCGCATTTTTAACAACTTAAAAAAAGGTATTACATGGCCCATCCTAATGGACATTCCAATGCAATAACATAAAACTTTGACTTTAAGGAAATACCCTTGTGCATGTGTTGTTACTATATTAAACTATTTTTTTTTAAACTATAAGACGACAATAAATATATAAGATGTTAATTTTTTCGTGTATGTATGTGTGTGTACATATAAAACATTATGCTTAAAAATTATTATAAATTTCTTTTATATATTACAAAAAATATGCCAAGTTGGCAATGAAAATTAAATATTATGTTGTCATAAATGTACACAAGGAAAAAATTCATAGACTTAAATATATATGTATGTATATATGAACATGTATCTAAAATTAATTCAAGGCATATGTACACTAGCGCTCGTTAAAAAAACAAAAAACCACTTGTTCTTGAATTTTTTGAGAACGTTACTTGCAACTTCAGATGAATATTCCCTAAAAAAAACAGTTGAAAGAGAGTTTGAACTTTGAATTTTTTTTCAATTTGAAATATTTTGTATAATTTTAAGACCCCATATACTTTACTGCAATTTATAATAGTAGAGGAGCCCACGATGCTAAATGTGGATTTACTCGAGCGTCGCAGGGACCTATTGGATTTTGAAGATTAGATGGTAGGAAGAAAAAAAGGTTATATAAATTTTAACCTCTCACCGGTGGGAGAAGTCACTACAGGCTTTCAAAAATGTAAAAAAAAAAACATGCACATGGACATACTCGAGCGCGTCAGATATTGATAGTGTATATGCTAGGGCATGTCTCTGATAGCGGAGGTATATTAATCTGCCTGTTTGATGAGTGCCCGTTCGGATGAGTTAAAAATTAAAACAAAAACATTTACTCGAGCGCACCAGATATTCAAAGGGGATGTTAAGTGATCCCGAACTAAGCTCCTATTCATAAGACTGACGATTCGGATGTGAAGCACGCTCGTGGTGACTTTACGAAAATGCAATAAAAACGCGCGTCAGATTTTTATTCAGACTGTTCAGGTTAATGTCCTGATCGTGCTGATCCATAATCTGACGATTACTTGGAAGGTTTCCTTCATCTGACCGTTTGAAAAAATTTCCATATTAAACTTACAAACTGTAATTCACAAAACTTGAAACACAAACAAACATGCCAAAACTTCATTCACGTGGAAATCGACAGATTATATTTTTTCCGTTATCCTTGAATTATTTCTTTCAAAATAAAAAAAAATTTGACCGCGCTCGAGAAAATCCAGGTTACGTTTTTTTTGCAAGTTTGTGACCCTGCCACTCCCTTACGTCACGCTCAAATCGTCAGATTATTGAAATGCACACTCTTCAGCATATAATTAACTCTCGAGTAAATCCAGCTATCGATTGTTTTTTTTTTCTATTCTGATCGGCTGCCCTACACTCGCGGCAATATATAGAGGGCTAAGATTTGGTAGACGAACTCAACAAGGTACAAGGTATCCCCCATATCTTAATTTGCAGCGCTCGACTAAGACCCAAAATCCCCTGTTGGGCTCCCCTACTATAATTTATATTTCCGTATCCGCCTCTAGTTTATTACAAGCTATAGTTAGGATGCAAAATTGTTCTTTTTAAAATAAAAATATAAAACAAAAAAAAAAATACAAACGGAACAAATGAGAGGAAAAAAAAACAATACAGAATTCAAGAAGTAGCTAACCTAAGCAACGAAAAATCAAACGACAACTTTTGTTGGAGGTTTCGCAAAAACTTGATCCTACAAAAAGGAAAATGTATGCAATAATCTTCTTTAGCACAAATATGTTGTTGATTAAAATTGGTTCAGCAATCGATGGGGAAAGCTCGAAAATAGCCATATCTATTGGGCCAAAAATTTTTTTTTCATCCACCCTAATTTTTTTTTAGTTCCAATCGATAGATAAAGCTTAAATATGGTTTGTGGACATCCCTTAGGGTGGCTCCGGAACCAGGAAAGGACCGAAATGTTAGAAAATGGTCCTTTCCAGGGTCCGGAGCTACCCTTACTGGTGTCCAAAATCCTTTTTGACCTTTCCCAATCGATTGGAACAAAACACAAATTTTTAGGGTGGTTCAAAAATTTGTTTTGCTCCAATCGATATGGAAAGCTCGAAAATAGCCAGTGAGCCACTCAATGCAGTTTTCTGATGGCCATCGTTCTATACAAAGTTTGTATAGAACGATGTATTACAAACCATCCACTGCGCAACGCATTCATTTTTGAGTGCAATTTTTTTTTATTGTCGAGATAAATTCAAATTCATTGTGTATTCTAATATTTTTCACTGTCGCAAAAAAAAAGAAAACTAGTAATAAGTCCATTTTAAATATATCATTCATTGTACATTCTGATATTTTCCACCGTTATATTTTTCATTATTGCGAAAACATAAACAGATTACTATGTATATATATAGCAATTACCAAATGTAATTAATTTAAAAAAGAGTTTCATTATGTGTGAAGTTACTTCGATCCAAGTGCATGCAATCTTGAAGTTTATAATTTTTGGTTTTTCTTTAAAATTTTTCAAAATGCTTTTGTAAATAGATACATATGTATGTATGTTTGTATTATAACAAAATTTTTCAATAAGACTGCACTATAATACGACACACGAATGTTTTTTGAAAGAATTACATTTCTCGATATACGAGTACCAGAGAACTGCATTGAGTAGCTCACTGAGGGTTATGAGCCACTTGCAAAAATATGAGACGTGAATGTGCATATTGCATGCAATAATGAGTGTGAATCAGAGTTCCCTGTGTTCCTGGGGCATGGTACCCGTTTTTGTCCCATTTTCGGGTCAAAAATGGTTCTTTCCAGGGTCCCGAGCCTTAGTCATGTCCAAAAATATTTTTGAGCTATCTTTCGTTTGAAAAAACAAAATTTTTTTCTCGAAAATAGGTCAAAAACGGGTACCATGGCCCAGGGGCACATTTTCGGGCCAAAAACGGTTCTTTCCAGGGTCCCGAGCCTTCCTTAGTGAAGTCCAAAAATATTTTTGAGCTATCTTTCTTTTGAAAAAACAAAATTTTTTTCTCGAAAATAGGTCAAAAACGGGTACCATGGCCCAGGGGCACATTTTCGGGTCAAAAACGGTTCTTTCCAGGGTCCCGAGCCTTCCTTAGTGAAGTCCAAAAATATTTTTGAGCTATCTTTCGTTTGAAAAAACAAAATTATTTTCTCGAAAATGGGTCAAAAACGGGTACAATGGCCCAGGGACACATTTTCGGGTCAAAAACGGTTCTTTCCAGGGTCCCGAGCCTTCCTTAGTGAAGTCCAAAAATATTTTTGAGCTATCTTTCGTTTGAAAAAACAAAATCTTTTTCTCGAAAATGGGTCAAAAACGGGTACCATGGCCCAGGGACACATTTTCGGGTCAAAATCGGTCTTTTCCAGGGTCCGGAGGTACTCCAAGTGATGTTCAAAATCCATTTTCGACCTTTCCCCTTCGATTGGAGCAAAAAAAAAATTTTCCGAAAATGTGTCAAATTTTGACATTTCCCTATCGATTGAAGCAAAAAAAAATTTCCAAAAATGGGTCGAGGAGGGTCCTTCCAGAGTCCGGAGCCACCCCAAGTGATGTCTAAAGTCCATTTCGACCTTTCCCCATATTTTAAAAAACAAAAATTTTTTTCATACGAAAGCAAACGAAATGAAACGGCATTCACTAGAAGTAAATGTGAATCACATTCGCATGAGACTGAATACCATTCAGTTTCACAAAGTTTTCTGTGAGCGTGAATCTGTGTGAATCAGCTGAAAGTTTCAACAGATTCATGAATGCCAAAATGATGAGTGGCTCACTGCAGTTCTCTGACGAGTACCAACTATTTTTAAGTTTTTTTTTGTACCTGTAAAATATTGTATTTATGACTTTCTATTTTATTAACATCTTTTTTTATTTTAGCCTTAATTTATCATATAAATAAAATTATGAAACAACTAAAAAGTTATTGTTAAATATTTATGTATATCAAACCTCTCCTACTCCTGCGCTGTAATTATTTCAACGCAATAAAAGATTCGTTTTGCTGTGCTTTCTCCCCAGTATTCACAGAAACGTTGTACCTGCACTTGAATGCCTACACCCACATGAGGCAACTACAAAAAGCTGCACTATTTGGTCCTTAACTGTAACGAGTATTTACTGTTCTTTACCCAAGTATTCGTACAATATATCATAATTTTTTGACATTTAAAAATCATTGAAATTGCACAAAAAAAATTAAATAGATTTGAACTGTATTATGTAACATGAAAAGTTATAATGTGGCCCCAATAGATATGTATGAGTAGGGGCCGGAAGCACTTGCTAGAAATTTCTAAGGTAATTCAATACGTAAGCTATCCATCAGACCGTAACCAGAGGCGTACCGTGCACAACGGGCGCCCGTGGCAAAGCAGTTATAAAAAAAATAAGTATGCAATAGCCTTCTTTAGCACAAATATGTTGTTTTTAAATAGAAATTATTAAAATTGTTTTAGTGCTTTTCACGCCAAAGCGTTACAAACCAAGAAAGGGTCGAAAACGGTCCTTTCCAGGGTCAGACGCCACCCTAAGTGACGTCTAAAAGCCATTTTCGTGCTTTATCTATCGATTGAAGCAAACAAAATTTTTTTTGAGCCACCCTAAAAAATTTGTTTTGCTCCAAAAGGACCGGTTTCGACCCTTTCAGTCTTTTCCGAGGTCCGGAGCCGCCCCCTTACTGAAAGAAAATTTTTTGATATTCATTCAAAAAAAAAACTCACTTTTGACTTTCCAAAACCTTAGCAAAATGAGATATATTTCACGAGTATTTTGCCGCCCCCAAGCGTTGCGCTCGGGGCGACCGTCTCTGCTGTTCTTCTGTCCAAATCAATTTTTATTATTTCACAATGACCATTGCCTTTGAATGATTATTTTCTTTATTCATGCAAAAAGATAGAGTCCTGAAAAAAAAACTTAGAACTCACGAGAGAGTTTTAGTTGCATCTTTAGTGTTTTTTTTTAATGTTCAGCTTATTTTGTTAGACCCTGTAAATAAACCAATGAATACATACTTACGTAGCATAGACTTAGCTTCATATTTCAAATTTTGTTTAACAAGTAGTACGACTTTTGTAAAGAAAAGTAAATACCAGTAAATTGCTTTTTTTTTTGTTTTTTTTTTTTTTTGTTCAAAAATGTCAAATTTTTCTATGTGTTTCAACAGATGAAATCAAGCTTGTCCAAAACAATTGTCGAAGAGTCCTCTTCTACCATCACATCTAGTAGTATGCTCAAGCAGCAACAGTTGGTGCAACAATCCAGCATCAGTGGTAGTAGCATCACTGACAAGTCGCTAATATTGCAGAAGCCATCATCATTGACTACCAAGGGTTTTTCAGGCGGCGTGGAGCCAAGTCAACTTGCTGAGGCACTTGAGCAGAACTTAACTGCAGCGCCAATGGGAGGTACTGACATTATAAGCAGTGCAATCGATGCAGATGCTGAAAGCAAACGACAGATATCGTCAGCAAATTCAACATCCTCATCGTCATTGGTTTCAGCGGTATCTGTTGTAAAAAAATCATCAACAGCGGCTGTTGAATCTAGTAGCAGCAGCACCACTGCTTCGGTGAGCAGCATTTCAATGAAAAAGCAATTGATGTCATCATCTAAGTCTACATCGTCCTCTTTTTCATCCTCTATTTCCTCGTCGTCCGATACCGGTGCTGCAGTAAAGTCTATAGAAAATGCAATGCAATCAATTGAAATAATTGAAGATGATGAGTTCTAAGGCACTCAGTAAAAAAAAATAAAAAAAAGTTCAAAAATGTTGTTAACAATTAAAAAAAAACAGATAACTTTTCAAAATAGAATGTAAGCGATTAATATAATGTACGCATTCACACAATGTTGCAAAAGTCATGCATGCCATATAAATCTTAAAAGAAAAAAAAAATCTCCCAAAAGTAAACGCAAAAAAGAAGAAGAAAAATTAGAAAACCGAAAAGAATATAAGATATAGGGCAAATTATATATATAAAAATCACTGTATATATAACTAAAATATTATCGTTCTAAAACATACTGAACTTCCGAAGTACTCGCACAATTTGTAAGGATAAAAGTTGCAGTCGGTCAAGCCCGCTAAAGTTTTGGTATAATGTAGTATAATAATCCTCATCAAAATTATATATACATATATGTATATGTAAGTACCCGGATTGTGGTCGGAGTTCGAAAGTCGAAGAAGATTCAATGAGTTAGCCTTATATACGATTAAGCTTAGAACCGTATGGATTTTTGAATGTATCGGATAAAAAAATTACTAGATCCATTTAGCATATTGTAGTTTATATCATCGTAAGCAAATATCTATATAAATAAGTAAGTCTGATCTACGTAGCTATACGACATACGATGAGCTAGTGCTTATACAGATAAAATTTTACAAATCAAAATCTACATTCAATGGTCACAATGAGCCATGATATTTGCCCAACTTAATTCATGATCCATGAACAACTTTAATATTTCTCCAGATCAAGAACTCGAGAACAAAGTCAGATTGTTAGAAATGTCTTAGCAAAATGCATTAGGTCAATAGGGGCTCAAATAACAATGCACTTTGTGTTTGACCTTGAAAGCAATTTTCAAGGTCAACTGTGATTTTTCAAACAGGCAACTACAGTTTTTATTGCAGATTTATATTCAGGCTCGCACGCACACATCTGGTTGTATTTTTCATAATGAAATTACTCTTTTAACATCTCATGCTACATGCTCTCTTCAAAAGTAACAAAATAAGAAAACAATTAAAAGAGGGCTATTTGAGAAGAAGAAAAAAACATGTGTGCAGTTCACACGCGGTAGAAGTGAAACTGAGATATGAAAATGTTTTATTAAAATGATAAAAGTTGACGGGATCTAGATTAGGTACAGCAAGGCTTTGGTAGTTTATCAGTGAATTACTTGAAAAAATATAAGAAATAGCAAATCTTTCCACGCTTATGTCTCAGCTTTTGATTAACCAATCTCGAAGCTGATAGTTTTAGTGCAGCACGGGTCGCTAGAAGGTAAGTTAAATAAAAAACGCGTGTCACCTCTCAATTTTTGTATATCTCGTTTTGTTATCATCATAGAAACACAGTGCAACCATTTTTAAAATTGGTTTACGTGACTGACATTAAAAAAATCCCGTTAACAAAAAAATAAAGATTTTTTTGAAGAAAAACAAGCAGTTCAAGATATTGTCCGTGTCCATACTGTGAAGTATCCAAAGATGACTTACATTCATGTGGTGTATTAAGAACACTAGCGAATTGCAATAATAATTACAATGATTGGAAATCTAAAGGGTGTGTTAAAAAATATATATCAAAAATTTCAAAAATTGTCAACATCTCCCTTTGCTTCAAGTTGAGAATGAAAATGAACTAATTTTATATTTGATGCCTCCACCGGAACTTCATTTCCTTTTAGGATGCCTAAACAAACTGTACGAAAGTATGGAAAAGCTTTATCCAGATATAGCTGAGAATGGAGAAAAGAGTGCAATGCTGTTAAATCGTACACAAATGGTGGTAAATTTTCAGTTGCAGGCAATACATGTATGTAGTTCATTACTCGATAATGTCGATAAATTAAGAAGAATATGTCAAAATTATGGAGGTCTGTCAGGATACATGGAGTTTGCAGGTACTTTCTATAAATTTAAAATAGTCGTCAACTTATTTTTAAATTCAAAAGAAGCTATGAACTTTTGAATATTTCAATAACTCCAAAGGTGCATATAATAATGCTTCACGTAGGACCGTTTTGTAAGAAGCATCAGATGGGACTTGGATTTTTTGCTGAACAAGCGACAGAATCCTCGCACCACGACTTGAATGAGAATTGGAAACATTTCAAAGTAGGAGAAGAAAATGACAATTACTGGTATAAATTCCTACGTGCTGTGCAAAAATATAATACTTCGCATTTGTAAAAGGTAGTTTGCAAAAAATTTTTTTGTAATTATAAATAAGTATATACAATATATAAAATATAAATATATGAAACTATGTTATTTATATTATACACTATCATACCCAGACACATATTATGAATAGGTATGTTATATGCACAGTATAGTTGGATTATTTCTAAATTCAATTTTTTTTTCAAAAAAATCTTTTTTTTTTGTTAACGGAATTTTTTTAATATTGGTCACGTAAAGCAATTTTAAAAATGGTTGCAATGTGTTTCTATGATGATAACAAAACGCGATATACAAAAATTGAGAGGTGACACGCGTTTTTTATTTAACTTATCTTCTAGCGACCCGTGGCAGCTCGATGAGGACTTTAATTTGATATATCATTTACTGCTATAGATATTCTAGATGCCGTCAATTTTTATCATTTTAATAAACATTTTCGTCGCATTCTATCGCAGTTTAATTTTCTAAAGGTTTTTTTTTTGTTTCCGTTTATTTGTTTTTGTTTTTTCATTGCATTTATGTCCATGCAATAAACATAAAATAAGTTTATGCGACAACATTTGATTCAAAGCTCTTTGAACGCACGAAGTGTGTCGACTCTTGCACGATTTCCGAACGGTATTCGGTAAAACGAACTAAGCTGTCGCATAAACATAGTAATAGAAAGCAATCAACGTAATTCTACTCGCTATAGCAAGGCTTTGGTAGTAGATTATTGCTTGACAAAATTGAAAAAATTGAAAATCTTTCCACGCTTATATCTTAGCTTTTGATTACTCGATCTTAAAGCTGATAGTTTCAGCACACTCTGCTCGACGAGTACTTTAATTTGATATATATATATATATTTATTGCTGTACCTATTCTAATAGATCCTAATTTAAAAAAAACGTTTCATATTTTGCGTTGCGTTACAAACTTTTTAAATGACCCCCACTAAAGAAGTTTCACTTCAAAAAACAATAACAACACAGAATTCAAGAAGCAGCATCATAAGCAATGAAAAATCAAACGAAACGAAAACGAAATTTGTGTAAGGATTTGCTAAAACTTAATCCTAAAAAAAGCAAATTTAACTTTGGAAAAAAAATAAGTGTGCAGTATTCTTCTCTAGCACAAATATGTTGTTTTAAAAAATAAATTATTAAAATTGGCTCTGTATACTTTGCGCCAAAGCGTTACAAACCATTTCCATAAAAGCAATCTTATATAAATAGCATCGCTCTTGGGGATTTTTAGTTTTTGCGTTTGTGCTAAAAATGGTGTTGGTCAAATTTTTTTCTCTAAGTAGTCACCTATTTCCAGTGAAAATTTGAACAAAATATTCAGAAAAATATTTTTATATTCAGCCATGTTCTACATTTCAGTGAAATTCATGTCAATTTCATATAAATACATGTGATTTCGTTTCACTTTCATCCGGAAGGGACATGGAGATGCCAGATTAACTTTTATTTTCATTTCACTCGAATTGTGAAACATGCCTTGTATAGCATTGTTTTATTCTTGCATGCTTAAAAAATATTTCAGTTGTTGTATATGTAAGAAAATCCAAAAACAATTTTAATTTAAATTTGTGAAAAAAATGTAGTATACTTTTAAGCATGCGAAAGTAATTCATTATGTTGAACGCTGTTCTAACTAAAATCCTAGTCTTCAATAGAATTGATATAATAAAAATTATTTAAATTAATAAAACAGAGCGTATGTTTAATGTTGCAGTATCTGTTGTTTATTAGTTTTTGTGCTTTTTTTCTGTTATTAAAATCAATTATTTATATAAAGTTTATAAGAATAAATATATACAAAAAGCATCAATAAAAATGAATTTTTGAAAATATGCTTTTTTGTTGACTATTTAATATCTATTTTTTTTTTGGTGGCCTGTTTCAGAATACGAGTTTTTATCATTAGCTTTTGGTATAAGGTCATTTCTATTAAATTGATTACATACTATAATCCTACAACTAATTTCTTTTTGAGTCCGAATCCGGGCTTTGAATTGCTCTATAACGTAAGGTTTTGACATATTCTTACCTAAAAGTTTAAAAAACACTTTTTTCTGACATATTTGAGGTTACGTATCACCAAGATTTTTTTTTTCGGAAAACTATGTGTGAGATCTTAAAGTAAAAGTCTTACCCTCTTTTCTGCTCTACAACATTGGCCATAACATATTTTTCTAGTTGTGGCGTACTTTCCGAGTTATGTTTATTTTCTCACAACCAGGCCCACTATCGATTGCAGTAAAAAAAAAAAATTTTTTTTTGATCCACCTTAAAATTTTTTGTGCTCCAATAGATAGGGAAAGGTCCAAAATGGCTTCTGAACATCTTTTGCTTTATTTATCGATTGGAGCAAACCTTTTTTTTATTTTTTGATCCTTCCATAAATTTTTTTTTTGCTCCAATTGATAGGGAAAGGTCGGAAATGGGTTTTGGACATCAAGTGTGGCTCCGTGCGTCGAAAACGAACCTTTCCAAGGTCTGGAGTCAACCTAAGTGCTTTCCAACAGCCATTTTCGATCTTTCCCTGTCGATTGGAGCTACAAAAAAATTGTTCCGAAAATTTTAAGAAAACGGTCCTTTCCAGGGTCTGGAGCCACCCTTAGTGATGTCCAAAACTATCTCCAGAACATTCTCTAACGATTGGAGCAAAAAACTATTTTGCTGGATATGGATAAATAACGATCGTTACCATGGTTCAGGGATGCTCCAAGTGATGTTCAAAAGCCATTTCCGACCTTCGCCCATCGATTGCAGCAAAAAAAAAAATTTTCAGAAAATAAGTAAAAAACGGTCCTTTTCAGGATACGTAAAAAACGGTCCTTTACAGGATACGTTAGTTAAATTTTAAAAATTAACAGAATTGGAAGACTTTTGGCACAAATTTTGTTCAAATGACATTTCGATGTTATCAAGATGAATCCATATGTCGTAATTTCAACCACTTCTTTCATTAGGGCAACAGATATCTGCAAAAAGAGAAACATATCAGAATTAGCATATCTTACGAATCGGCTTAAAAGTCACTGATGATTCCGCTTAGCAACGGATGACACTAGTATGACTAGCTTCAGCCCCATTTTTTCTTAATCTTTCTATGTCTGATGTAAGTTTTTTGGTGTTGACAAACACTGTGCAGTACAGTAGGCTCAGTAAAATAATTAGAAGGAAAATTTTATTACATCTATTCAAAACACAAAAGGACCTTAATGCGAAGGGACAACGGTTGCAGTATCACAAGGTACCAGAAATTTGTTCTTTAATGCTTGGAATTATGAGATAAAGATTTATTTGATTTGTCTTTGTAATATTCAAACGAATGAAAATCTGTAAGTACGATGCTTTCATATCGTTTGAATAAGGAATTTCAAGAAACTTAAGGACAAATGTGAAAAAATTAATTTTAATATAATAAAGAAATTATAAGACTCTGTGACTCTTAAGTCATCAGTTATCCACAATAAGTATAAGTATTAAAAGCAACTAAACAGTACATAATAATCATAAGTACAGTTAAACTTTCACATAATTACTTATGTAAATTCTTCTATTAAAAATTATATAATTTATGTTTATATTTGTTTATATTTTAAGATAAAATCTTGACATACATACATATGAATACACTTTATTCAAACTACAGTAATCCCCGCTTATATGCACGTCGTTTATAAGCATTTCTCGCTTATATGCATCAAAATTTGTGCAATTTCATTTCTCCATTTAGATTTGTTAAAACTTTTCTCCTTTATATGCACACGCATATATGCATTTCTCGGATATAAGCCCCAAAAAATCTCCAAATTTTTCCTCCATTCACGCTTATATGCACGACAGGGAAAAAATTTTAGTTTTTTTTTTTCATGTCAAAAAAATATTGATAGCAAGCAATCGTGTCGTTGTAATGTCAAATGTGCTTGACAGTAGCTTGCCATGCTGGGAAGAGTTAAATGAAAATAAAATTGTTTCCCATATTTTGCAATCGGATGATAAAACAGAGGATGATGAAGAAACAGACATTGCAGCTGAAATAGATCCAATTCCTGCATTGAGTGCAGCTTTGGCCTCATTAGACACGCTTCGAAAGTTCCTTTTGCCAATAAATAAGTTAATTGACGAACTTGATGACATTGAAGAACATATGTTTAAGTCATATTCAATCCAAGATTATTCGTTTTTTTAAGAAAGAATAATTTTGCAATTCTATATATGTAGATTCTACATGATGACATGAGCTCTGTATACACATATGTACTATATACTTATGTATATATTTTATATTTGCTTTTTATTTTTTTACTGGAATACATATTCATAAAATATCATATGTTTATTTTCACAGCTTTTTGCCTTTAAAAATATTTTTTTATGGTTCTAGTTAGTTGGCGTTAAGTAACAGTATAAATGAAACTACGATTCTATATAAGCATATTTGGTAGATATAGCCGAATTTTTATACATATATGCACTTTTCATGCATATAAACGAGATTTTCTAAATGCATTTCACGCTTATATGCACCAAAAATTAACCATTTTCAGAAATGCTTATAAGCGGGGATTACTGTATCTTTAAACTCGCTATTCAATATATTTATTAATTTTTCAAGATTTTCCAAAGTACATATCTTGTTCTAAGCTACATGCAAAATTGGTCATTTAACCAAAGTTTATTTTTCTTTCAAATTGCATTGTTTCGAAAGACATTTACCCTCATCGTTAAAAACCTCGCTTCTTTCTGACTTTAAAGATTATTGATATTTCCTTCCATAAAATATTCTAGACCTTTGCTGAAATCTAATTGTTTATAAAAATGCACATTACTTGATTCTGTCCGTTTTGCAAAAACTTAATTCTAAGATAAATTATATTTTACTTTAAAAAGTAAAAATAGGTATGCAATAATTTTTATTAGTACAAATATGTTGTTTTAAAAAAAAAATTATTAAAATCGGTTCAGTATATTTTACGCTAAAGCGTTACAAAACATTTTCATATGAGAAATTTTACATAAATAGTATAGACTAGACCCTTGCTGAAATCTAAGTGTCTATAAAAATGCATATTACTCGATTTTGGCCTTTTTTACAAAAAACTTAATTCTGAGAAATATTACATTTTACTTTAAAAAGTAAAAAATAGGTATGCAATAATCTTTATTAGTGTTGTTTTAAAAAAATAATTATTAAAATCGGTTCAGTATATTTTACACTAAAGCGTTACAAAACATTTTCATATGAGCAATTTTACATAAATAGTATAGACTAGACCAGGGGTGGCCAACCCGCGGCCTGCTTTGATAATTTTTCTGGCCCGCGATATTCATCACACTTTTACAAAATATATTTATTTTATAGTGAAAACCAATGTATTAAAAAAATATGTACATTTGGGGTATGACTTTTTTGTAACACCTTTACATGGCACCACATTATGAGAAATAATGAAAAAACTATGAAAAAGTTTGATTTTGTTTTATTTATCAAAAAAAGTTCCCGCATGAAGATAATTAAAATATGTATGTCTTCAAAAAATAAGAATAAGATAAAAAAAATTCTTTGACAATGAAGTCTATTTATTTGATAAAAAATCGAGGATTTCGTTGAAGAATAGGTACATTTTATTTATTATTATATTATAAGAATTAAATTTAGAATTTAATGTTCGCTCAGTTTTACATTTAGGATACATTTCTTGTATAACTTTAATGGTTCGTTCTGCAAATATATTTGATCGCTTTAAATTCAAAATGGCAGGGTCTTCCTTAACCCAGTTTTTGAGTAAACATTTATGAGGACTTTTGAAAACAATGATCAGAGAACTACAAGTCATGCCAAGCACTGCATATAAATTTACAAATCTGCAAAAGTTTTATCCTGTGTTCGGGGATGAGTATGAACGTTAAAATCGCAAGAATAGCCCTAGAATTCCAGCAAGCATTGCTGACCGCTGGTATAGCTCTAAACTTTATATAGGGAAATCTTTTATTTTTTTCATAAAACTTAAAAATTTGTCCAAGCTCTTATAAATAGTTTTGAATGAAGTTCTTTTAAGGTACCGAAAAGATATCATATGAAATATTTGGTGATGTTGATTTTCCGACAAGTAACTCATTCATAACATATTTCAAAATTAAATCTAAACGTGATGCTGCGCAGAAAAAAAAGATTCTATGATATCAAACAATTTCGTGTCCGATTTCAACGAATGTTTTGTATGATTTTCAGTCAAAGAAACAGTTTCTCTGAAATAACAAAAGATGATTTGTTGAAACTTAAAATAAATTAGTTGATTTCAAAAAAATATTTGTTAATTTTCCTAAAGTTTTTGTTGAAACTTAGAATAAATTCGTTGGTTTCAAAAAAACATTTGTTAATTTTCCTAAAGTTTTTGTCATTGGTTTCAAAAAAGCATTTTTCTTTTTTGATTTTTTACTTTCCATCTATTTCTCTAATGCTGTTGTTGTTGGTACTTATTATTGTGAATCTATTATAATGTAATACGTTTTTAAAACTTCAAAGGAGAACTTAAATTTTGTTTTACCTGTCACCCCGATCGCAGAATTGAACCTGTGTCCACTTTTCAAAGATGCTCATCTTACCCAACTCAGCTACCGATATCATTTTTAAGACATACTAAAATGATGTTGTTAATCTGCGCATGTAACAACCATTGTCTAATTAGGGAAGCTCCTGGTTCAAACCACGGCGACGACATAATTTTTTTTTTTTAATTTTGTTATTTTTTAATTTGAAAGTATTTAAAAAACAAAAAAACAAGTAGAGAACTATATATATATTGAAAATGTTTTAAAACTGCCTTTTATATTAAAAAATAACGGACTCGTTTTTTATTATTAAGGCCACCCGGTGGTCTAGGATTTTAGACAAATCGATTTTGTTTTTTCTTAATATTTCGAAAGTACAATCTTTTGAGAATATACTGTTGAATTTTTGTAATGATATTGACAGTATTTTAGGTTATACAGCCTTTATACCAGGTAGCGAACGGTTGGCCCGCGTACGAAAATAATCATACGTAAAACTTTAAACTCATTTATCTCGAAACTACTTTTTTCTGCTCGGCGGGATAAAAATAAAAAAAACCATTCATCCGATTTATCTCAAATCTGAATATGTAATTATAGTATACAGAATTGCAGTGGCTATGGTCCGTGCCTTGAAAAAATTTTTAAATTAATAACTTCTTATTTTTTACGTAAGAAAACTACTGAAAAATGGTCTGTTTTCGATATTTAAATTTCAAGAACCAGCCATTTTGTCAAAAATTTTTTTTTTAGTTCTTGAGGCAGAGGCCATAGCTACACTCATATAGATTAATAATTTTTTTACTTTTTATTTTTCTGATAAGTGACAGAGCTAATATTTTACCCGCCGCACAGGTACCTTTTTTGAAGGGGCCATCTTCAGCGTCAATTTATATATAGTTAAGATAATTTTTTGATTATTATAAAAATGTGGTTGTATGCTCCGTGAGTGATATAATATACCTGCAAGGTTTAATTATCATTGATCATTATCTTCACCTTCAAAAAATTTTGTCAAAATGCCTTAAATTTACGGGTGCTAGACCACCGGGTGGCCTTAACATAAAAGGCAGTTTTCAAGATATTTTCAATTTATACAAATACAGTTTTCTACTTCTTTTTGTTTTTTAAATACCTTTAAATTAAAAAATTAAAAAAATTAAAAAAAATTATGTCGTCGCCGGGGTTTGAACAAGGAGCTTCCCTGATTAGACAATGGAAGTTTTTTATTTGCAATATCAGTGAAACATTAAGCTAAAATATTTTGTTGTAAAATCAGATAATTTGAATTTGCAAATCCAAAGAACAAAGGGTTTTGATTTTGCAAATTTTTTCTTTGATTCAAAGAAATGAATAGTTGAATTCCAGAAATTTTAATCGTAGATTTGCAATTCTTTGATTTTACCATTTCTGTTTTTTCTGTGTGACAGCCAACATATTGCAGTGAAGACAAAGCTTTTGATTTAAAAAGATCTTGCAGCAACTTTACAACTCCATTTTTTCTTCCACTAATCACATTTGTTGTATCACATTGAGTTCCAAAGCTGAAATTTTTCAAAAATTTCCTTAGGTCCTTTAATGTTCACTTTGTTGAATCTGAACTCTTTTTTATTTTTTTTTTTTCAATATTCGCCATTATACTTGCTTATTATAACCGTCTGCTTTGGAATTTTGCTTAAATATTTTTCAATATTGCCGATTTCTCGACTTTTAGTTTTACTTTTTTCAAAATGGATGAGACTATTTTTCCATGCCTTAACATTTTTAAAACAATGTTTTCACTTTTTTTACAAAACATTATATACTTAGGTATATTATTGTAGTTAGGTACAGAATACGAGTAAAAGAAATTGAAAACAAAACAAAGCAAAAAGTTTTTTATTAGGGAAATATTTGAAATTTGCCTGCAAGTGTTTTTTTGATTTATGCGGGAGTTTTTTTGTAATTAAAAAAACTATTGTTACATTTCGGCTATTTGTATCATGTAAAATTTACTTTTCGAAATATTGTTAAAAGTCATACCCCTAATGTACATTACATATTTGTGCATCTCTATATTCAAAAATTAACTATCGAAATTATGAGAAAAAATTCATTTTGATTTTTGGATTGAAGCCATTTTGAGAATGTGAGAACGTTGTTTTAAAAAAAATTATTGAAATCGGTTCAGTATATTTTACGCCAAAGCGTTACAAAACATTTTCATACAAGCAATTTTATATAAATTGTTTGGAATATATAATCCATGTGAAGTGTTAAGCTTACGTGCATTAACATATTTTCCAAAAACTCATTATTTGCGGGGTTATAACAACGCCTAAGTAGCTGAATTCACTTACTCAGTTTTTAGCACCATTACAACCGTTCTGAAACTCTCCCCCTTTCTTTCTGAAAATCATGAAGGATGATGCTTGTAAAAGCAAATATTTGAAATTCGTATACGCTTATAAAACTCTTACACATATGCCAGGACACTAATACACATACACATACAGTTATACAGTTAATGTAGTTATATGTTACATAAAGTGGAACCTCGATAGTCTGGATATATTGTTGAGCAAGTGAATTATGGCAATAAGTGCGCGCATTATCTAGTTTCCACAGTAGATATTCATATAATGTGTAGGTTTTTAGCTGGCTCATCATCATAAAAATTTGCGAACTTTACATGCTGCTTCCGCTACATTTGCAACAGATTAAGTAAACGTACGAAATTGTATTTTTCCATAACCCACTTATTATCTACATGTTTTGTGTTTTTTTTGTGTCACCCTGTATGTTACTGATTTTTTGTCAATTTGGTCAAAAAGACTGTTGTTGTGGAGAACGTAAATGCGAACGTTAACGTTGAAGATGCACCCGAGTCTGGCGATGCAGAAGTCGTTGCCACCATACGACTTGTTAAGAAGTTTGCGCCAAAGCCAATTGCGGTTGAGGAACCCGAAGCAGAAGAAGAAGTTGAGGAAGAAGTCATTGAAATTATTGAAGGCGACGAAGATGGTGAAACTGTTGAAGTTACAGAAACCGAACAAGTTACTGTGAAAACTGATGCAGATGCCGGTAAGACGACCACAACTACGGTAAAAGTCAATAAGCAACAAGTAGCGCCTGAAACGAATGGTGAAGGCAGCAGCGGCAATACTACTAAAACAACTACTACAACTGCAATTAAGAGTGAGATAAAGGTTGATGCTGCTGCTGTTGCGCCGGAAGAAACTAAAACGGTGGTTACAAACAACAACGCTGCGCAGCAGGATGAAAATGACAGTGAGACAAAAACTACCACAACTAAAGTGACTAAAACTGTTACCACCACCATAACACCACCAACACCAACAACAGAAAACAAAACGAAAACGGTAACATCAGCAGTGGTAACAAGCGAAAAACCACAAAACGAAACGGTCAAAGTTGAAGATGCAGAGGAGGAGGAAGTAGAGGAGGAGGAGGAGGAGTATGAAGAAGAGGATGCTGAGGAAGATGATGAAGAAGTGGCACCAGTCACAATTAAAATAACTAATGCAGCTTCTAAACCAACACAGGCAACAGCACCAGCTCCGGTAACAGCACCGGCAGCAGCAGCACCAGCACAAGCAGATGTCACACAACAACAGCAAAAAAAAGTGAGTGTGATGAAAGTTCAAATTAAAAAAAATTTTCGTAATTTTTATGCTTTTATAAACTATCTTTTTGAAAATCGTTGCGTCTAGTTTCATTGCTAATTTTCTAGCCTAAAAATATGCAATTTGAATGATAACAATAATGTCTAACTATATAAAGTTCTATACATAAGAAATATGCTAGCATATTTTTAGGATTGAAAATAAGCCAAGAAGCGTGAGACCAATTGATAAACATAAAGAAAGCATTAATCAGTAACTAATGTAAAAAAAGCTAATGCATAATTTTGAAATGTACCTAAATTAAATCGCTTAGAGACTAAACGCAACTTTATTTCGCTTATATTTTTTGTATGATAAATATCTTGGCTAAAAATTTTATAAAATCATATATGTTATTGGCCAAACAAATATTTAGGAGAAACTAGTTTTTCCTACGGCATACTACTTGATTTGTATGCCTGAAGGTATTCAATAAACTGAGTTGAAATTTTCTACCTTTTCCTATCGATTGGAACAAAAAAAAAAATTTTTTTGATCCACCCTAAAAAATTGTTTTTTTTTTTTTTTTGTTTCAATCGATAGGAAAAGGTCGAAAATTGCTTTTAAACTTCATCTAGGGTGGCTCCGGATTTGGTGATTTGCAAAAGCCATTTTCGACCTTTCCCTATCGATTGGAGCAAATTTTAATTCAAAAGCACGGTAATTCTGCTTAAGATTTCATTGCATACTTTCAGATACACAAGTCAAGTAGTCTCATCATTTTAATATGATGTCAAGTCCAAAGTCTAGTTTTTCCTACGGGATATACAGACTTTGGACTTGACATCATATTAAAATTTGGCTACGGAATGTTTACACAAAAAATATGAGCGATTGTTTTTTTTTTGTTTTGCGATTTTGTCTTTAGCAATTTTGCTTACATGCTTTTATTCATCTTCACGGCTTACTTTGAAGACAAATTATCAACTGCCAGCCAAAAATTAATCAAATGTCCAAACTAGTCATGTTTTTTAATAATTGCAAAAGTATTAACGAAACGCTACTTTACGTCTTCTGAACGCTTCCTTTCATCTTCTGAACACACTTCCTTCCAACTACTGCTTTTGCTCTGCCTAACTTCAATTGCACCTTTGCAGGAAAAATATGCATCATATTTAGCGCTTCTATCTTTTACTCTTGTTGTTGGTTTTTATTTGTGATTTAATCAGGATAATCTAAACAATACGTTAAAGGAAATCATTTCGGATATCGATCGTGATATTGAGCAGCAGGAAGATATTGCCAAACTTAAGGCGCAGCAACAGGAGCTAATTAAACAACAACAAGCCTTGGCACAGCAGATACGGCAACAGCAATTACTGGCGCAACAGTTGACAGCACAAAATCAGCTACAAGAGCAGCAATTGCAGCAACAAAAGTTACAGCAACAGCAGCAGCAGTTACAACAACAACAACAACAGAAGCAACAACAACAACAGCAGCAGCAATATCAATTGCCACCTTCCAGTGTCAGTGCTGGCTTAGGAGGTCACGTTTCAAAATCAACGACCGTCGAAGAATCGCAAAACGAAAACGGTTACAGCCGTACAAATAAATCCTATGAGGTGGAGGTGAGTATCGTAGTGTGACAGTGCCATTAGTGTAGTTTGTATGTAAACATTTTTTTGTACAGTGTGGTGGGTTCGTTTACTTGAGTTGAATGTTATTTTGTTACACACCCTTTTTTTAATTTATTTTTAGGCGTTTTATTGTTATTTTTCTTGCAAATTTTTTTTTAGTTCCACTGAAACCAAAAATTAGCTGACCTCTTGAAAACCACATCCACACATTCAAATCATATATTTATTTTATAAATAACTTTCAATACTACAATACTCTAATATCGTTAATTATTTTTAGGAAATACTATATGGGTACCTACCAAAGATCTGCAATGAGCGTTACGTATACACTGATTTATATCTACAGTTGAACTTCGATTATCCGTAATTTTATTATCCGGGAACAACTATTATCCGGGAACATCTATTATCCGGGAAGTTTTAAAAATTTTAACGTCGCTTCATTCATCGTGTGTTTCTTCGTTTTTCATACAACACGCACAGTAAAATGGAGAAAGAAAATGATGATATAATAAGGAGAATCCCCTATCGATAGGGAAAGTTCGAAAATATTAATTTCCGAGCTTTATCTATAAACTGGTGCAAAAAAAATTTTTTATTGATCCACCCTAATTTTTTTTTGCGCTCCAATCGATAAGAAATGGTCGATAATGGCATTTGTACACCACAAAAAGCAGCTCCAAAGCTTCGAAAGGACCAAAAGAGTCGAAAACGGTCTTTTTCAGGGTTCGAAATTCAATTTCGACCTTTCCCCATCGATTGCAGTAAAAAAAAATTTCCGAAAATGCGTCTAAAACGGTCTTTTGCAGCGTCCGGAGATACTCCAAGTGATGATGTCCAAAATCCATTTTCGACCTTTTCCCATTGATTGGAACAAAAAAAAAACATGTGTGCAGTTCACACGCGGTAGAAGTGAAACTGCAAAGAATGAGATGAAAATGTTTTATTAGAATGATAAGAGTTGACGGAATCTAGAATAAGTACATCAAGGCTTTGGCAGTTAATCAGTGAATTACTTGCAAAAATTTAAGAAATAGCAAATCTTTCCACGCTTATGCCGCAGCATTTGATTTACCAATCTCGAAGCTGATAGTTTTAGTGCAGCTCGATGAGGACTTTAATTTGACACATCATTTACTGCTGTAGATATTTCAGATGCCGTCAATTTTTATCATTGTAATAAACATTTTCGTTGCATTCTATTGCAGTTTAGTTTTCTAAAGGCTTTTTTTTTGTTATATTTAATTTCGTTTAATTGTTTTTGTTTTTTCATTGCATTTACGTTCACGCAATAAACATAAAATAAGCTTATGCGACAGCATTTGATTCAAAGCTCTTTGAACGCACGAAGTGTGTCGACTCTTGCACGATTTCCGATCGGTATTCGGTAAAACGAACTAAGCTGTCGCATAAACATAGTAATAGAAAGCAATCAACGTAATTTTCCTCGCTATAGCAAGGCTTTAGTAGTTGATCAGTGCATTGCTTGACAAAATTGAAAAAATAGAAAATCTTTCCACGCTTATATCTCAGCTTTTGATTACTCGATCTCAAAGCTGAAGTTTCAGCACACTCTGCTCGATGAGTACTTTAATTTGATATACATATAATTTATTGCTGTAGTTATTCTAGATCCTACTTAAAAAAAGCGTTTCATGATTTCATGTTCTGCGATTCAAATTTTGCGTTGCGTTACAAATTTTTCAAATGACCCCCACTAAAGAAGTTTCACTTCAAAAATGGATCGAATTTTGACCTTCCCCATCGATTGGAGCAAAAAAAAAAATTCCGAAATTAATTTGTGTGAATCTGCAGAAAGTTTCAACAGAGTTTCAAAAATTATGAATGGCTTACAGCAGCTCTCTGGTCCCAACCATCACGGATAATCGAAGTTCAACTGTATAAAACATCAAATACACTTTCTTTAGTTATTTAGTTGTGAGCATTTGACTTACACACCATTTTAAAAAAAATCTCTCTTTTGAAATTTAAACAAAAACCTTGAAATAATAATGCAATGATGTGCAGTAGAATCGCGCTAGTCCGAATATGATCTTATCCGAATCCTACTGTAATCCCAGACAGGGTGAAAAAGGTAAAAATGTCTATTATGTCCCTTGTAATTCAGACCGACCTTAGTTTCCCTAATCCGGATCGCATGTTATGTCGTGCAATAATCAACAATACAGTGAAATGCCTACTAAAAAAAATTGAGTTTTTAGAAATTGTCATCAGGTTCAATCTATATCCTAACAAAATTTCATCAAAATCGCTTTGTTAGTTTAGCATTAACGAGGTCTTTTCATGTAAAAGGCGTGGTACCGCCTACTAAAAAAAATGTATTTTTAGTCAAGAGTCAATCTATCTCCATACCAAATTTCACCAAAATCGATGAAGCGGCTCAGCCGATACAACGTTTTTTCTCATTAGGAGCGGTGCCACGCCCCTTAAAGAAATTAAAGTTTCTAATAAACTTTCTTAGAGTTCATCTATCTCCAAATCAAATTTAATTAAAATCGATTCATAAGTTTAGCCGTGGAGACGTTTTCGCTGTAAGGAGCGTAGGAATCATGTGGATTTCACGTGTTGTTTGGGACAAAATTGTCCCCGGCCCTGAATGCTTAAGTAATTTTATGTATTTTGGCTCAAAATTTTAAATGTGACTGCCACTTTTCACTTTTTTTTTCAAAATCAGCCGTGTCAGCGTTTTTTCTGATTAGAGGCGGTACTACGCTCACTTAAGAAACTCAGAGTCTAATAAACTTTCTTAGGGTTCTATATTCTAACCTAATTTCCTTTAAAACGGTCTGTTAGTTCAGCCGTGGAAACGTATTTTCCTTTTAGAGGCGTGGCACCGCCTACTATTAAAAAGAAAATTACATAAGTCATGACCGGTGGTGCCCAGAGAACGAGCAGGTCATGACCAATGGTGCATACTACCACAAGTAACGATAAGCATGTGTTGTTGATTCTGTATACGTGCACACTTTCTTATGCTCTTTGATGCTTTTTTACGCTCTTTAAGCGCATTGTCTTTCTTATTTTTACGCTCTTTGAGCGAATGCACGTTCTCTGAGCAGCACGGCTTATCACCCTTTTATGTATCTAACACTTGTTGCTCTGTTGTTTTCACTGTTATATCTGAGAGTGCTTTGTGATACAGGAAAAGGATGGCCTACGCCTGACACGTCTTTCAAAATCTACGGTCCAAGAGAGTCACACAACTGATGGTTTACCCAGTGTTGCTCCTAAACCGGCATTTTATGACAAATACAGCAACACACCAGCGACCCAGCAGAATCAAAGGTGGAATAGCAGCAGCCATGTTGAGGTAGCTTCTTTTTGCATGCATGCCTATTTGATAAATCAAAATTTTTTAAAACTAAACACTAACACACACAAGCAAGCACACACACACCAACAAATAAAAGACGTATATAGTAGACTGCACGGTTCGGCTGCAGGAGAAATTAAGGTAGGGCTTTTTTTTCGACTTTAAATACAGGGATTTTTTGGATCATTGAATACGAATCTGAGGTCAGATTTTCAAAATGCAAGATGGCGGACCCAATATAGTGGATTGGGTTATTGAGTTTCCGCAATTTTGGATATTGAAAATCTGAACTTAAATTCGTATTCAGTAACCCCAAAAGCACCCGTATACAAAATTTGGTGCAAATCGCCATATTGGATTCGCCATCTTGAATATAAAAATTTTGAAAATATAACCTCAGATTCGTAATTGGCGACCCCAAACACTACCGTTTAACAAATTTGGTACAAATCGGTTGACTTAAAAAAAAATTCGTCCTCCATCTTAAATCCGCCATCTTGAGTTTGTAAAATTTGACCTTGTATTCGTAATCAGTGACCCCGAAGATCTCCGTATACCAAATTTGGTGCAAATCAGTTGACATTCAAAAATTTGGCCACCATATTGAATTTTTGGCCGCCATATTGAAGCCGCCTTGTTGAATTTTATCAACCTACCACATCAGATTTCCAGAGGCGTCCATCGGCTACAATTTGAGCCAAGATTAGACCCCATCGGTAGCGAATTTTTATTTTTACAAGCCTTTTTTGCTGCACACACGATTTTTCTCCGGCCACCATACACGGAAAAAACACCAACTCAAATTTTATTAAAAATTAATAGGAGGTTATAAAAATTAAAATCTGAAAACAAATATTACTTTTTTATAGTAATAAATAGAAAATCCTTATTGAAAATCCTATTCTAGTTTGTAAATATTTTCATTTTACATTTTTTAATAAGTGCATATTAAAAATAATTTTCTTCATTTTAATTTTCACCTAAAAACTTTGAAATTTTACAAAGAATTTATTAAATTTTAATAAATTGCCACATTATAATTTTTATATATTTCATATTGTAATATATGATTCCCGCTTTATAATTTTTAAAAAGTAGTTATAGAAAAATTATTTCAAGATTATTAATTTTTATTATATTGAATTTTATTTCTCTTTTGTGTTTAATTTGTACTCTGTTTGAGTTCTCAACATGTTCATGCAAAAAAATAAATATATAAGGCTTGCCAAACTCTTACTAATTGGCTTTGAAGTAATGTGTTGAACAGAATTGGGACGGGGTCGGGAAAGCGGTAACGGAAACTCGCTGGCCGTCCCAATTTTGTTCAACACACAAAAAATTTTAAAAATAAATTTCAGTTATTATTATTTCATCATAAAAACTTTATAATGTACTTTTTAAAAAATAGTACATTCCTTTTAAAATATAATAAATTATTGCAGAAATTTTAAAATCTACTTTGTAAAAATTAAAAACTTGCATTCGAAAAATTAATGCCTGCTTGATGCAATTTTTATATTACGCTTAGTAATTTTTAATAGACACTCGAACCGTTTCTAAATTACTAAATTACCTACTAATTTTTCTTAAATTTTGATTTATATTTACAATAATTTCGAGTTTCGTTTTTTCCGTGTATATTGACATTCGAAAACCCTCATTGCCATATGAAAGCTTTTGAGCATACGAACATTTTAGATCTTAAAAAAATTTTTTCCGCAGCGCTCAGTTTTTGGCAAGACCTTTGTCCTGGTTGACCTATATTGGCCGTTTCTATAACCATTCTTAGGACCCATCGATTGACAGCTCTCTTGTGCAGATCGGATCAACTTTTTAGTTTCCACCCATATGAGGGCTTTTTTATATGGCATATTAATTTTTTCTTGGACAGCTCCGAATTCAAGCCCGAGTTCACTTATTTTATTGGCCGCTTCTATCACCATTCCTTAGAATCTATCGAATGACATCACTTTCGTCCAAATTGGACCAATAGACCGGTTCAAAAAAAAAGTCTCTGAAATTTAGAGGCACCGGCAGATTCCTATTCCCATAAGTGTCCCGAGTGGGCTGTGTAAAAAATTTTTTATAAATATTGCGCTCCTGATTAGCGATTTCAATATTACTCTTGAAACTTTCGCACAAAAAAAAAGTTCGCCAACAACCTAAAAACGATGGTGGTTATCGCTGAGTTGAACTTTTTTTTTTTAATTCAGTCTCACATTCGGAGTAGTTTTGAATGGGGAATTCGAATTTCTCATTATTTTTTAATTATGTTGTTGCCTTCAGTGGTAAAAACTGAAAATAATCATGAAATTTTATCAAAAATTTAAATTTTTTTATTCAAAATGAAAAATCAGGTCTAAATTTTTGGATTTTTTTTTGCTTTTATTATTTTGAATAATTATTTTTTTCCTCCTCTATCTGATGGTGGTAACCGCAAATTTTTATTATTTTTGTACTTAGATATAAACATAAATATAATTGAACAAAGGGTTTTTTCATATTGAAGCTATGTTTTAACAGGGAATATAAATTTTGATGTGGAAATCTGTTTCGAAAAATTTGAAATCTAGTTTACTTAAACCAATCCAAGTGTATAGAATTAGATAAGTATATTTCATATTTTTAGAAACAGATTTCCACATTAATATTTATATTCCCTGTTAAAAAAAATCCTTTGTTCAATTATATTTATGTTTATATTTTTAAGTACAAAAATAATAAAAATATACGGTTAACACCATCAGATAGAGGAGGAAAAAATTAATTATTCAAAATAATAAAAGCAAAAAAAAAAATCCAAAAATTTAAACCTGATTTTTCATTTTGAATAAAAAAATTTAAATTTTTGACAAAATTTCATGATTATTTTTAGTTTTTACCACTGAAGGCAACAACATAATTAAAAAATAATGAGAAATTCGAATTCCCCATTCAAAACTACTCCGAATGTGAGACTGAATTAAAAAAAAAAGTTCACCTCAGCGATAACCACCATCGTTTTTAGGTTGTTGGTGAACTTTTTTTTGGTGAGAAAGTTTCAAGAGTAATATTGAAATCGCTAATCAGGAGCGCAATATTTATAAAAAAATTTTACACAACCCACTCAGGACACTTATGGGAATAGGAATCTGCCGGTGCCTCTAAATTTCAGAGACTTTTTTCTTTCGAACCGGTCTATTGGACCAACTTTAGTTTTATTGTTCGTTTCTGTGACCATTCCTATGGGCCATCGATTCACACCTCTTTTGTCCAGATCGGACCAACTTTAGTTTACACCCATATGAGCGCTTTTTCACATGGCATATTCACTTTTTCTTGGACAGCTCCGAATTCAAAAACGTTTCTATAACCATTCCAAGTACACTTTCGTCTAAATTGGACCAACTTTACTTTCCTATATATATTTGACCCAAAATTCCCTTATCAGCTGTGCTAATGTGCCACACAGAGGCGCCAGAGAGCCAGCCTGGCAACATTCACAGATCGCAATAACATTTTTGAAATCAACAATGCCAAATTTATGGAAATTGATACCTATTGTGAAATAAAGTCTCAGCCACATTCCACTTTTGTATGTCCGTTGATCGATTTTTTTCATATATACAAATTTTTGTTGTTTTAACCCAAAAAACGCCTGCGCCAAATTTCAAGACTCTAGCGCTATTACAACTTTTAATGGACACCGTTTTGGGTTTTTCTCTAATAACTTGAAAACTAAAAAAGATATCACAAAACGTGTAACATTTTTGAAATCAGCATTGCCAAATTAATGGAAATTGTTACCCATTTTGAAGCAAAGGTATCAACCACAACCCACCTTTGTATGGGAGGTAGACGTGTCCGTTAACCGACTATTTTCATATTCTCAAATTGTTGTGGTTTTTACCTTAAAACATCTGTTCCCAGTTTCAAGACTCTAGCGCTATTGTTACTGTTTATGGCCGCCGCCTTTAGTTTTTCTCTAATATCTTGAAAACTATATAGCCCAAGAGACGGCTGTAGAAAAGTCGAGTGTATAAGATTACAGCATGAAATATGTGTCAAATGATAGAGATCGATGAGCTTAAACACAATATTTAGGGTTGCCTTGCCAAAGCCTGTCCTAAATATGGGTGGCCACCCGTTTTTTGGGCCATTTTTTTTTTAATAAAAAGTGTATAAGATTACAGCATGAAATGTATGTCAAATGATAGAGCTCGATGAGCTTAAACACAATATATAGGGTTGCCTTGCCAAAGGCTGTCCTAAATATGGGTTGCCACCCGTTTTTTGGGCCATTTTTTTTTAATAAAAAGTGTAAAAGATTACAGCATGAAATGTATGTCAAATGATAGAGCTCGACGAGCCTAAACACAATATATAGGGTTGCCTTGCCAAAGTCTGTCCTAAAAATGGGTTGCCACCCGTTTTTTGGGCAAACATTTTTTAGAAAAAAGTTTATGGTTTAAGATTCCAGCATAAAATGTATGTCAAATGATAGAGTTTGTAGAGCCTAAATATAATATAAAAGGTTGCTTTGCCAAATCTAGTCCCAAACATGGGTTGCCACCTGTTTTTTAGGCCAAGATTTTTCAGAAAAATGTTTATAGTTCAAGATTTCAGCTCGATATGCATGACAAATGATAGATTTTGATGAGTCTTAAAAAAAATATTTCGATTAATCTTGTCGAATCCCCTCCCAAATGTGGGTTGCCACCTGTTTTTTGGAAAAACTTTTTTTGGAAAAAAGTTAATGGTTTAAGACCGTAGCTTGAAATGTATGCCAAATGATAGACTTTGATGATCTATAATAAAATATATAGGGTTGTCTTGCCGAATCCCGTCCCAAATGTGGGTTGCCACCTTTTTTTTGGCCCAATTTTTTTCAGAAAAATGTTTATGGTTTGAGATTGCAGCTTGAAATGTGTGTCAAATGATAGACCTTGATGATCTCTAATAAAATATATAATGTTGCCCAACCATAAATTTTTTCTAAAAAAGTTTGCCCAAAGAACAGGTGGCAACCCATATTTGGGACTGGATTCGGCAAAGCAACCCTATATATTTTATTAGAGATCATCAAGGTCTATCATTTGACTCACATTTCAATCTAAAATTTCAAACTATGAACATTTTTCTGAAAAAACTTGGGCCAAAAAAAAGGTGGTAACCCACATTTGGGACGGGATTTGGCAAGGCAACCCTTTATATTTTATTAGAGATCATCAAGGTCTATCATTTGACACACATTTCAAGCTGCAATCTCAAACCATAAACATTTTTCTGAAAAAAATTGGGCCAAAAAAAAGGTGGCAACCCACATTTGGGATGGGATTCGGCAAGGCAACCCTATATATTTTATTATAGATCATAAAAGTCTATCATTTGGCATACATTTCAAGCTACGGTCTTAAACCATAAACTTTTTTCCAAAAAAAGTTTGCCAAAAAAACAGGTGGCAACCCACATTTTGGAGGGGATTCGACAAGATTACTCGAAATATTTTTTTTAAGACTCATCATGATCTATCATTTGACATGCATATCGAGCTGAAATCTTGAACTATAAACATTTTTCTGAAAAATCTTGGCCCAAAAAACAGGTGGCAACCCATTTTTGGGACTAGATTTGGCATTTAGGCTCTACAAGCTCTATCATTTGGCATACATTTTAAGCTGAAATCTTAAACCATAAACTTTTTTCTAAAAAATGTTGGCCCAAAAAACGGGTGGCAACCCATATTTAGGACAGACTTTGGCAAGGCAACCCTATATATTGTGTTTAAGCTCATCGAGCTCTATCATTTGACATACATTTCATGCTGTAATCTTATACACTCGACTTTTCTACAGCCGGCTTTCCGCCTAATAAAAGATATTGCAAAATTTGCAACATTTTTGAAATCAGCATTGCCAAATTAATGGAAATTGATACCCGTTTTGAAAAAAAGTCTTATCCACGTCCCACCTTTGTATGGGAGGTAGGCGTGTCCGTGAACCGATTTTTTTGATATAAACAAATTTTTTTTTATCTTCACCTTAAAAAAGTCTGTACCAAATTTCAAGAGTCGTTTTTCTTTTGTTTCAATGTTGGTACCCAAATTGTCGCATTCTTAAACGAATTATAAAATTTATTCAACCGCTAATTTTCCGCACATTCGCTAAGGATAAAAAATTGCATTTTGACTTTTATTTACATATTTGCAGTGCTCCATATTTGTTTTTCGAAGCGTGCAACGTGAAAATTTAATGTATTGCCATAAATTCTGTGGCCACAAGGAATAACAGCTAAACTCGATATTCGATGACAAGACGAAACAACATAAGTTATGTTTATATTCATATGACTTATACTGTTTCGTCTTGTTATGAAATATCGAGTTTAGATGTTATTCCTTGTGGCCACAGAGCTATGCCTTGAGAATTTTATGTTTCGTTCATTACTCCGCTAGCCGGACCGTGCGTAATTAAAGTAAATTTAGTATGTATTGTGGTTTAGTAACATATTACTAACACTAAACGCTTAATATTTAAGTATGCGCGTTTCTTGTTTTATCAGAAATATGTGGGTTATATAAATATTTAATTTTAAGTTCATGCAACTTATGTATACATACATATCATGTGTATTTATGTACATACATACATACTATATATATGTGTGTATTTATGTATATATATATATAAAACGTACAATGTTCCAGAAATAGATTTAAACAAATATTTTTTTTTGAATTGTATATAAAAATTCAAGATTATCTTTTGTATACAAACTATAAGAAATTTAACAAAATAATTATAAGAACAATACAAATAGGTGTGAATCAAAATACACTAACACTTACATACATAAATGTATGTATTTATATATTCACATATAAAACAGCAAGCAAAAAAAATCTCAAAATAAGAACAAAATATATACGAAAAACATACAGATGTTTCATGTTAAACTTCAGTACAACAATATAGCACAAAATGGAAAATATTTAAATTAAATTTGATACTAATGACCCAAGTCAATATGTTGGGAAAAATATTTAACCCTTCCTTCCCCCATTAACTCATTGGTTAACGTTTCTTGAAAAGATTACTTGTTAAGTGTCTATGTCCTTTTGTTGAAATTCGTACAATTTTATGCAGAGCCAGAGGCGTACCGTGCATATCGGGCGCCCGAAAAAAAAAAAAATTATTTGCCTGCCTTCACCGATAATAATTTTCGTGGTTTTTAACAAACATTTTACTTATTACCTCATCAAAAATAAAAGAAGTCCTCACTTTTCACATTCAACTCTAGCAAAATGAGATATATACATATCACTAAAACTGTGAAAATTTCCACCTACACATTCAAATCATCGATTTAGTTTCATAACCTAAAAAAAAATGGTCCTCATTTTTGACTTTCAAAAACCCTAGCAAATTAGCAAATTTATATAAATTTCACTACCATTTTGCCGCCCCCTCGGCCCCACCCTAGGTACGCTACTGGCTTATTATTGTGCCATCTTCTCAAAAATGCGCACACTTTCTGACTGCTGTTTGTCCCAACAAATTCTAGAATTTGTGTGAAATTTGTTTGCATTACGTTAACCCTATGAGGTTCAGGGATTTTTTGGCGTTTTCTGTTACAATTAGGTCTGTGCAGACCTACTATATGGAATTCGTATAAGCAGGCAGTCTCTTAAAGTGTATTTAAATGTGTTAAAAGTAGGGATGCAACGATACTCGTTTTGGCCGATACGATACGGATACCGATATTCATAAAAATTTATCGCCGATACCGAAACGATATAAAAAGTTGTCGCAGATACTGACATAGATGTTGCATTGAAAAGAAGGATTGACTATGACGCAAAGTTGTAAAATCATTATAAATAAGTCAACAGCCTTAAGTAATTGAAGGATGCAAATTTTATTTATTTTTAAATTTTATTTTTTTCTAAATTTTATTTGTTTTTTAATTTTATTTATTTTTTAAGTATAAAAGTTAATATGTAATTAAAATTAACCCTAAATAGGTTTTTATTCAGGAAGCACAACATCCTCAAGTTTTGCGGTGAAATGCGATTTCGCAACTCTGTTTGGATTAAAACTGTCGTTGAAAACAGTCGCTCGGATGCGATAGAAATCATTTAAAAGCTGAAATACATTTGTGCCAATTTTTTAAAATTTTGGTGCAGAACCTCATTACGCCAAAAACTGAAAGGATCTGCATCTGTTGCAATATTGGGAAATAGAAAATATCTCTCAATTACTTATTTGAAAGTATCGGAGCACAAAGAGGATCATGGTTCTTCTTCAGATTCCTTAATAATATTTTCACAAACACTCCATATATCCCGTCTTGTAATTCGTTCAGAACCAGTGATGGAATTTTCGGTACATTTGTACTTTTTTCGGTACATTTGCGTCCTGAAAAATCGTTGTCAGTACATTCGACAAGTTTTCAGTACATTCGGTACATTTGGGGCAATTTCAGCACATTCGCCAAATTTTTAACACATTTTCAGTACATTTTCGGTACATTTGGACAATTTATAATATTTGCCTTTTTTTTGTTTTTTAGTAAATGAAAATAACCGCAATGAGTAGATTTATAGTAATAACCTGTATATAACCCTAGTATATTAATTACGTTTTTTTTTTTTTTAGTAAATTTAATGCGAAATATATCTAATTTTGCTAGGGTTTTTGAGATGGGAAAAGTGGGGACTTTTTTAGAATGCGCGAAATTGGATTTTAGGAAAATTAGGACTCTAAAAAGTATATTTGAAGCCTCGATTCAGTACATTTTCACAAAACCCAAATGCCATCACTGTTCAGAACTCGTACTAATTTGCAAGCCGCTTATTTGCCGTAGAAATAGTAGACTGCAATTGGAATGTTCGTAGTTTATATCGAGGATCAAGCGCCGTTGCTAAATAATAAGATTCTTCACTTTCCAAATTAAATCTTTTTTCAAGAGCCAATATCAATTTTTTTGACAAAAAACTTATAATAGTTATGTCCCTGGTTTTTTTACCTTTCTTGTGTCGTTTTTTTCTTTGTTATAATTGTTGTTGAATCGTGCTTTTTGTTTTAAGTAGCTAACTTTAGTAATTTTCCTTTTTTTCTTTATTTATTATTTGCTTGTTATGGAATTCTCAACGTCTGCATTAATTTGAAGCATGGTACATAGTGTTGACAAATGTTTTTAACTGATTTTGACTCTTTGGGGCACAGAAACATTTTTTTTTTTGTATATATCGGTGTATCGGCAAATAAATATCGCCGATATCGATGTATCGGAATATACCGATATATCGGTAATCGTATTCGTATTGGTTGCATCCTAGTTAAAAGCTAGGAAAACGTGGTTCTCTGTAGCAGCTGCTAAAAAGTCATAGACGGATAAGTCTCTAACACGCAAAACAAAAAAGTTATGCAAAAGATCTGCACAGGCCTGGTTGAACCTTCTAGGGTCAAACAAGTCGCTTTGTATAGTGTCGGCGTGTTCGTGAGGGGATTTTTCGGACATGAAATCAATGTTTTTTTTTTTGTTCTACAACATTGGTCGAATTTCGAACCCCTCCTCCGCGACTCAACGAATTCCACACCCGCTTTTCGAACGTTATGGCGCCCCTGCCGTAGTGTATAAAATAACTCGGCAGTATCTCAAGTCTTTGACGTCTTCTGATATTCTGAAAATGAACCTCTGAATCTTTAAAACTGCCTTTTTTCGAAACAGTCGAATTTTTTTGAAAAATGTTGAAAAAGTCGAAAAATTTTTCAAAAGTCGAAAAACGTTGAAATAGCCAAAAAATATTTTGAGAAATGTTCAAAAGTCAAAAATTTTTATATTGTCGAAAATGGAGAATAATGTTGAAAAACTCGAATATTATTTAATAAGCCGAAATGTGTTGAATATTTAAAAATGTTGTATAAGTCAAGAAAAAATGGGAAAGCCGAAAACTCTTGAAAAAGTCTATTAAAAAATCGAGATTTTGTTAAAAAACGCGATGAAAATCTTAAGATATCCTTGCGCAATATTTTTTTAAAAGAAAAATGTTTCATTTGCAAAAATTTGTCACGTTTAGCATTAGGTTTTCAAAGTTGCCAGAGCATAACATGACTCAAAATGGGTTAAGCGCATAATTCAGAATATTTTTTAATGAAATTATTTTGCGTGTGGGCCATACCACTTCACACAGAAGTCAAATTTTTTATTGTTATTAAAAAAAAAATAAATAAATTTAAAAATACCAGCGTTAAATTCTTAATTTTTTTCTTAAGAATTCGTCAAGCAAATGTTAAATGTGGCTATTAGAAACAAAAAAAAAATGAACAGTGCAACAAACATATGTTGAAACAAGCTGCTAAAAACGCTCTATTGACCCGCCCCCCCCCAGCACCACAACCACATTTATTCTATTTTGCAGACAAAATCTGTGATCGATTGTTTTTCTACAGAAAAAAAACAAAATAAAAAATATTTCAAATTTTAAAGCAATGAAACGATTAGCTATAATTAAAACAAAATATTTTATTAAGGTGTTCAAAAAAAAAAAATTCTTGAACTTGGCAAAATTGTCTTTAAAATATTTTGTTAATAATAAGCTCTTAAAAGCTTCAAGCAACATTACATTCGGTCATTCTTTTATTAAACGCAAACTTTGTATTTTTTGACGTTTTTGAACATTTTCTGAAACCAAATATGTCAAAAACTATAGGAGATAGGATAGGATATAGATGAAAAACCATTTAATCATTTTTCTTTAGAAATACTATAACTTTATAAAAATAGTTAAAAAAATTTAAATAAATTTGTTTAAACATTAATTTTTTTAATTAAAAAATTTTTTCTCAAAATATTTTCAATATAACACCTTTGGTTTTTTTTGATTTTTTATGTGTTATTCCCCAATCAATCCTAAGAATGCATGTGCTTTCATATCGAAATTCCCGCCATAACTTTAGAAACTACGACTTTTTTACTGATGACGCGCATTGTGCGTTTTTCAACATAAAATTCGACATAAAAATTTTTGTTTTGTTCTAACTCAGCTGGCAGGATTATTTGTATGGGAGAGGTCGTAGGGGGTGACCACAAATTTTTCATGTGGCTGAAAATACGAACAAAATACACCCAAAGTGATTTTTTTCTTAAATATAGTCCCATAGGCCTACATATATTATAGAATCGGGTTTGAAGAAAATTCTCCCAAAAAATTCAGCTTCCTAAATCAAACCTGCGAACGGCGCAAGCAACGAAATTTTTACTAAAACGCAATAAAAATATGACTTTGATTGTACATAGCTAAGAGCGCTCAAAGCAACAGTAGCTGAAATCTTAATTTTTGGGGGATATATCTTTTTAATTTAGGTCGAATTTTTTGATAATTTTTAATTTTTGATGGTAGTGAATTGGCGAAAATATAAATCTCAAAGTGTTTGTGGGCTGGTTGTAAGAGGCCAACAAAAAATATTTGGCGCAATAACTCGGAAAGTAAGCCACAACTAGAAAAATATGTTATAACCAATGTTGTAGAGCAGAAAAAAACACAACAATTTCATGTGCGAAAAATCCACAAACAACAATATTTGATCCACTTTTCATCGCTTTCAAGTTTCCAATAAATACTATTATTATATTTTGAGCAAAAATAATTATTTTGGGTGAAAAATGTGGTTTTCAGATTTAAACATATAATGTTAATTTAAAACTTTCAATAAAAAACGTAATTTTGCGTAAATGGAGAAGATCATTAATAGTTTTAAAACTATGAAAGGGGGGGATGTTTGGGGATTTTTCGCACATGAAATCAATGTGGTTTTTTCTACTCTACAACATTGGTCTTAACATATTTTTCTTCTCATGGCTTACGAGTTATTGCGAAAAATTTTTTTTTTCGACCTCTCACAACCAGGACCAACTCGATTCTGGTGACTGACGCTTATTTCGTGTAACAGCTATGCTTAAACTATTATTTGCAAAAAAAGGAAGTGGGAGGAAATTGCTTTAAAAAATGCTATTAGACTATACGAAAACTTTCTGAAAAGTCTTGGGTACCCAAGGAATTATCGGCATATCGCTCCTTGCGTGCCAGAATGCATAACTTAAAAAAACTAAAGTGGTAGAAAATGCATTTAAAGTTTACAATAACTTACTTTTTATATGAAAATGATGATAAGTATGTCTACTTAAACTCCTCTCACAAGACAAGTTTATAAGTTACTTCACACAAAATAAAACATGAAATGGCGCATATTTCAACATCTTTAACTCAAATATCACGTTTTTGAGCTATGCCATTTTTGAACACAAGGAGCGATATGTATGCTTAAGTTTAGCTAAAATACATAATTGAGCAAAACTCATTTTTTCAATTGGAGATACAATAGTGGGCAGCACATATTCCTCTCTTGTTTAATGTAAATTTGCAACCACTCTAACATATGGGATTTTTCGCTATTGATCACTTTGGATAAAATCGTTCGGAGACTTTGTTGCTAACCCCCCTCCCCCCCCCCTCCAATCAAAATGTTTGTCGTGTGCCAAGCATGATCGTACGCTGTTGGCATGTCGTGGTGCCACTCGTTTAAGCATTTTATTTATTTTGCTCGCTCGATCGATCGCTTTTTCGTTTGTTAGCCACAAAAGCCACAATGACCGTACACGATCAACAACAAAATAAACAACTGACAGCAGCGGCGGCAACAATTTTTTGTGTATCCACTTGGATTTTTGTTCCACCATTTTTTTTTGTGTGCAAAAGTTGCAAGCCATCAACATAAAAAAAAAAAATTAAATTTTTATTGCAGCAAATTGTTTTTTTTTTTTTGTGAATAAAAATCTTTTACATAAAAATTTTTAAATTTTGTTATGCGTATAAAATAAATTAAATTTTTTTTTTATTGGAAAATATTAAAACAACCACAAGTAAAGAAAATACAGAGTGTAAAATCAAAATGTATAAAAAAAATGTTAGTTCATATAATATAGGCGAAAATGATATTTCTGCCACTTCATTGGGATCACATGGTGCAGCCCTATTGTTCCCGTTACAAAAATCAAAATCTTTGGGTAACTGTCTGATTGAGAAAAAGCGCGGCTTTAAACCGAGCGATCGACACGATCCTAACAAACGACAATTCCTCACCGAACTCAGTCAACAGATATGGCAAAAAAGAACTGTAAGTACGAGTAGCGACGTTTTCGTGTTATACTGTTTGATTAATGTTGGACAAGACTATTTAATCTTAAAGGGGGCAGAGGTGCACCGTGCATATCGGGGCGCCCAGGGAAAAAAAACTATTTCCGACCCTACCGAAAACCTCCTTGCCAAAAAAAAAAAACAAAGGACCTCACTATTCTCATTGAAAAACTCTAGCAAAATGAGATATTTATATATTTGTTCCTTTTTATGCATTTTGCGTTTGTAATTTTTTTGTTGTTTTTTGCAGTAAAACTACTGAAAAAACAGGTCTGTAAAATACATATTAAAATGAGACATATTTCGCGACCATTTTGCCGCCCCCTCTCTCTAGGTACGCTACTGAAGGGGGCAACCTTACTTAAAAGACATGAAAAAAATCGGTCCAATTAAAGTTTGACATTCGATTGAGCGGACGTTGGCCTATGCCTGCAATCTAACCGAGCGGTGGGCATGGAAATCTAGCAAAAGAGCGCAACAACAAAATCAAGCAACAAAAAATGAAATTTTAAAGTTTTTTTGCTTTCATTTCCAAATTCTCCAACAGTACAAAAAAAAACCAAATTGCACTACAAACAAAAACAATTGCTATATTCGTCGAGACACAATGCGACACCGTCGCTAATGTCTTTGTGTGTGTTGTTTTTGATTTCATTTGAACTCAAGTCAACGCTGTGCGTCGATTGCGTTGAAATTCTGTGAATTACTTTTTGGTTGCTCGAGCGTCGAATAACGGTTCGGGCCATGAGGGCGGAAAGTGTCACTACGTGCACATCGTTGCATTAGATGTTTAAGTGACCACATATGTATTGTTCCTATTAAGAACTTCGTTGATCTGCTTTCAAATTCAGTGAACACAAAATTCGCTCCTCTTTTCAGACCTTCATCTACCCTGGGACTGCATTAGCATTGCTTCGGGTTAGAACCCATGATTTTTCCTCAAATCATATACTTGCGTTCAAATCCCACAGAGAGATTAATAATGTAGTTTCAGTAGAGTTTTGAGATCGAAGCTAGTCGTTGAAGTTTTATTGAGCCTCACTTTAGTTGCTAATTGGTTCACCTTGCACCATTATATCTTTAAAATATTCTTAAAATATATATAACACTGGTCAACAGTGGTTTTGTTGCCCCGGATGTCTCTGCGGATTTCTATAGTTTCAGGTACCCAGTTTACGAATATATTCATGAAAGTACTGAATTGGCACTAGTTTTTAAGATATTGATGGATTTATCTATATATAAATGAAGCAAAATCGTACAAAAATATTTTTGGTTTGGAGATAGATTGAACTCTAAGGAAGGAATGGAGATGGCAACATGATCTTTATTTTTCAAGCATTCTATATAAAAATGTTATGGCTTAAGCTATGCTTCTTGATATAAAAGGCACGCAGTGTAAGTTTCATGTGAATCGATCACGTGGTCTTTGTGAAAATGTTATTTTAAAAATATTTTTGTATGAGAACCACCTTAAATATGCACCCCAAATAAAAGTTTTATAGCCTAAGCTATGCCACTTGACATAAAAGCTACGTGGTGTAAATTCGGTGTAAATCGATTACGTGGTCTTTGTGAAAATGCTATTTTAAAAATATTTTTGCATAAGGGCCACCCTATATATGCACCTTAAATAAAATTTTTATAGCGTATATTATTTTTGGGGCAAAGACAAATCCAACAAATCAAAGATCATTAAAATCGGTCCAGCGGTTCTTGAGCCATACAGAGTGTAACTAACCCGACTTTGCTTCATTCATATATAGATAAATCCATCAATATCTTAAAAACTAGAGCCAATTCAGTACTTTCATGTTCGTAAACTGGGTACCTGTAACTATAGAAATCCGCAGAGACATCCGGGGCAACAAAAAAAAAGTTAATTTTGTTGAGCTGTATAATCTATCCCGTTCTTGGTTTTTTACCATAAATCTGATGCTGTTCCGTAGAAAGGCGGCCACTTTTTCTATAGTCCTTTATCAAAGTCAAGATTCCATATCGAGTATGACAACTTAATATTATACACTATGAACTCCTTTTTAAACCAATTGGTTTCAACAAAAGAAATACAAAAGAAATACGCTCCATATCAATGAAGCAACCAACTACGATCTCAAGAACATTTCTCAATTTTGCTTGTAAGACGTCAATAGTTGCGATCGAAGAACTTTTCTCTTAACAAATTTCTTCATTGTTTTATTGAGTTGAGGTGTATGGTTCCATAAGATTATCGCAATTCCGAAAAAATGCATTTGCAATAGATCTAACGAGAAGTTCTACCAAAATAATGCCCTTTAAATCTTTTCAAAGCTTAAATCTAAGCTTATAGAGTAAGTTGAAAACTTGACTTAACTTGTTTTACATTGTTTGCTGAACAATTTATTTAATATCTAAGGTAATGCTGAGTCTTATCACTGAAACTTAGTCTTGATTAATTATAACATGATATATCGTATGAAGCTTAATTAAATTTTGTACGTAATAATAGCTAAATATTATGTTCTAGAATTCTTCGAGAATGCTAGAAATGAAAAACTCATAACTTTAAAAGAAGGAATACCTTAGAAAACAAACGAAAGTTCAAATTCATTATTTTCTTTATTAAATTTTATTTAACAAAAAAAAAAAAATTAAAAAAAAACTTTGAGGATGCAAGCTAAGGCGCTTTAAAATTATTTTAAGACTCCAAGGTCTTACCAATTTTAGATTGTAGCTCTAATAGTTATTTATTTTTATTTTTTTTTTAAGAAATAATAAATAATCTCCTTTAATAATGTCTCCTTTCAAGAGAAAAAAAAAAATATTTATTTTCAAGTTCTTGACAATTAATAATTTTGTTTTATTGTAAATTTATATTATAATCAATAAATAATAAAAGCTTTAGAAACATTCTAAAGATTTAAATATTTTCAAATTCTAAGCGTTCCCAAAAAATTCAAAGAGCATATGAGGCTTTTTTGAAGAGTTCTACACTAGTTATGTGTAGCGTACCATTATTAAAGTTGAGCTTAATATTACTTTCTGTTCTCTTTTTCTTTTCTTTCTTTCTGTCCGCATGAAAATATATAAAAATTTCCTTAAACAATATATATATATATATATATATATAAATATATATATCAAATTCGAATTGCATACTGCAAAATAAATTCGGCATATTAGGAATCATCAAATATAACAAAGAGAATTGATTTGCAGAAAATTTTTACACCAGCCACAGATTCAGAGGAAATTTTACCAAAAAATCGTAAGTAACAGAAACTACGGGTCAAAACTACGTACGGAAGTTTTTTTCTAAAGAAAAGGTGTCGATAGAAATCTTTCAAATTTTCTATTAACTTTCTTATTAAGAGTTTTTTTTTCGATTTGATGTAAAGAAAAGAAAAATGTTTTGATACATAATTATACAATACATATATGTATATACATAATGTTCATTCTTTAAACAAATGCACAATTTTTTTTTTATTTTAATGGAAATTATTTAAAACAAAATATCTCAAAAACAATGGAAAAATGCATAAAAAACTCAGCAGCATTTTTGTTAAAAAATGCATGAATTTTATAACATAAAAACAAAAAGCTTTGAGTAAATTTGTTCAAACTTGTAATTTTTCTTAATAAATAACTTTATTTAAACATCATTGTTTTTATTTATAAAATTATTTTTTTTATTAAAAAAATGTTTTTTTTTTCTCAAAATATCTTCGGCATTACAACTGTTTTTACTTTTTTTTTATTTTCTATACGTTAATTTAACCTTAGGAATTTAGCTGCTTTAAATACGAAACTCTCCACATTCTCGCTTTCAATAAAAAATTCATATTTTCGAAAGTTATGTATGTCGGGAATTTCGATATGAAAGCAGATATGTTTATAGGATTGATTGAAGAATAGCATATAAATAATTAATAAAAATAAGTCAACGATATTTTGAGAAAAATAAAATTTAGAGAAAAAATAAAAAAAAACTAAAAAAAAATTTTGTTTAATAAAAAAGTTAATTTTATTAATGAAAACATATACAGTGCAGTCGCGGTAACGTGACCACCGTCTAACGTGAACAACACGGTAACGTGAACGAAATAAAATTTGCATTGACTACCTTGTAGCAAGACATAACTCAGCCATGCATTACGCCAAAGGCTGTTTATGTATTTTTATTTTCATTTTTCTTAGTTTAAGAAGAAGTTTTTGATGTTACGAATGATATGAAGAATAAAAATTTGATGTGAAATATGTTACAGCGACTGCGCTGCATAAATTTTGGTTTAAGTTTTCATATTCGCTAAAGTGAATTTCGCTATCGTGAACCTTGGTTTTAATTAGTTCACGTTACCGCGATTGCACTGTATGTTTAAGTAAACTTATTTAAAGTATCCAAACTAATTTTTATTATAAAACTAAAACATTTTTCCACAAAAAGGATTTTAAGTTTTTTTTATTTTATTCCCCATAGTTTTTGAGATACTCCCCTAAAAAAATTTTTTCAGTCGAATTTCTTGTAACTCTTTTGAAAATAAATTTTTTCAAATTCAAATGTCTAAAATTCAGCTTTAGATAAGCACTAAACAATATATGAAACTCAAAAATATCGGAGAATTAGTCAATTGTAGTTATGTAAAGAATGACCGATATGTATATGGGGAAATCCACGAAACCTTTGATTTTTTGATACTCGGTTGTCTACGCATGAAAAAAGAATTAAAAGCCTGTGCCAAGCCTATAGATCTTTAGTTCGCCTACACGACTATCCGATCTGATGATATGCATAAGGACGACAGTTGTTTAAAAGTTTCTGGAAAGCTTTAAAAAATTAAAAACCTCGAAATTTACACTTTTTTAAGCGATACTCTGCAGATCATTTTTTTCTTTTCCTAGATAACTTTTTGAGGCGTGAATGAATCGTTCTGAAATTGTAATGAAACTTTACTTTTTGCAATGAAAGTTCAATTCATAAGCGTAATATCAGTGTGCCATTCAATGATTCATAATTATTAGCACTCAAAGTAGCGATATTCGATTTTATGCAATCACCAAATTTCGCAGTTTTTTGTGTGTAGTTTTTTTGAGGCATTTACACATTGAAATTTAGGTTGGACAAAATGATTCCACATTAGTGAACAAAAGAATCTGTCGTTTTAAAATTGATGTGCCATCCCTAATATTGAAACTGGAGGCACCATATTGAAGCACTACGTCCACGAAACTTTTTTTCGAAAACATGTTTTTTTGTTGGCACAGCAATAATTTTATGTTTAGCACGTCAGCACCTGTTGTTATCTATTATTCTTCACTTCGATAATATATTATCAAAAGCCTCATCTTGGCGGATGAATGTATCGAACGTTATTGAAGTATACGTGAGTGACAAGTACTCCGCACACTCAGCCAAAACAACTGAAACACTGCTATAAATCGCAATTTTCGTTCGAATGACTTGAAAATTGTTTTAGGGCTACTTTTTGATATATTTAATAGACTTGTAATAACACAAATATGAAAAAGTGTTTTAATGGGTATAAATAAATACAAAAATACCATTATGCGCAATTCTTCTCATTTAAATCGAAGTGATAAGTACGTTGATTTTCCACGTTTATTTTTTTATTTTTAAGGTAACTTTTTAAGGCATGATTAAAAACGAGAACCACCAATATATTATTGCTTCAAAACATCTAAGAATAATGTCTACCAGAGTTAAAAATGTGTGCCGCAAAATTTCAAATTGAGTTTCTTTTTTGTGAAAAATCAAGTTTCGTGAATTTCCCCATATACAGAATATAAATTTAGAATTATTTTTAATTTGTCTTAAATTATTATTTATTAAAATTTTATAAATAAATTCAAATGAAATTTCAAATTAAACATATGTAACTTATTACTTAATTACACACCTTCGTAAAATCGACGACGCTGTTTTTACTTTTTTCCGATAAAGTCACATTTTTGATCTGAAAATACAAAATTTTTCAAGTATATTATTTTATTTGAAACAAAAATAAACTAAAAAAATATTTGGGAAAAGAACCAATCTCATTTTTCAACAATAAATGTTTTAAGAAAAATTAATTTTTTAAAGCGTCGTCAAAACGACGAATTTAGAGTAACAAGCGCTGTAAAAATAATTAAGGGTTAAGGGTTTAGTCCTATATAATATAAGCTTTTTCTAATTTTTATATTTATTATACACTGAGAAAACAATTTAATTATATATACCAAAATTCGGTAATAATTAACAAATAGTACATTTGATATAGGGGGTAAAATTTCCCAAGTGTACCAGGTAAAATTATTTGTGCTCCGATCTTGTTCAAATTTTGGATATTTGTAGTCCTAGTAGCGCTCGATTAAATTCCAGGTAGGATTTTACTCCAACATCATTAGTTTTTAAAATATAGAGGTGTAAAATTGGTAATTTTCGTCATTTTTCATGCGGACGTCTTTTTTTGAAAATTCAGTGCTTGGATTTTATTTGTAAATTAGGAATTGTAGTGAATGATTCTAATAGATTTTTTCATTATCTTTATTAAAAAAAATACTTTGTTGCTTAAAAAATTTTTTTTTTTAGAAAAATTTTGCAATTCAAAAATGTTTTTGCATTTTTAGAAAAAACTCATATTTTAATATTTTTTTAATTAGGCTTATATGAAAGCTTGATTTATTAGCTTTCAGAAAATTAAGAATTAAAAATGGGATAAAAATGTTTTTTGCGAGTTTTTGAACGTTGAAAAGGCGCGCGCGCCTCGCTCTGCCCAGATACTGTACTGTTGTACCCGCTAAACGTTGCATTGTTGGTTTTAGTTTAAAACCGTTATTCATCTCTATACATATATACTAGAGGCCCTACTCCACCTACCACCACAATATCATGTCGATATACGCAACACTCACGTTGCAGTAGAACAAAAGTCTCATTTACGTCGTAGCCGAGCATATAAATAAATTTTTATATTTCGTTTCAATCAACTGAAAATTTGCAAATATCAACGAAACTAAAAAAAAATTTTTTCAATGCGGCTACGACGTAAGTGAGACTCTTTGTTCTACTGCAACGTGAGTGTTGCGTATATCGACATGATATTTTGGTGGGAGGTGGAGTAGGGTTTCTAGTATATAAGTACGTTCAAAAACTCGCAAAACCCATTTTTATCCCATTTTTAATTCTTAATTTTCTGAAAGCTTATAAATCAAGCTTTCATATGAGTCTAATTAAAAAAATATTAAAATATGAGTTTTTTCAAAAAATACAAAAACATTTTTTTTAATAAAGATCATGAAAAAGTCTATTAGAATCATTTATTGCAATTCCTAATTTACAAATAAAATCCAAGTACTGAATTATCAAAAAAATGAGGTCCCCATGAAAAATTACGAAATTACCAATTTTACACCACTGTATTTTAAAAACTAATAATGTTGGTGCAAAATCCTACCTGGAATTTAATCGACAGCTACTAGAACTACAAATATCCAAAACAAGATCGGAGCACAAATAGTTTTACCTGGTACACATGGCAAATTTTACCCCATAGGCGAATTAAATATTTAATATATGTTAAAATGTTACATATTATAGTGAATTGAATAATATTATTGGATCAATTATATATTTGGTAATAATTACCAAATCTTATTTTGGTTGAAACAAATATTATTATTTGTAGCAATCATTTATTTTTAATAATCACTAAATCATGTATTTGACTAAAAAAAATTTTTCTTCGTATACGTATACATTTATTAATATCGATTTGTGCTAAAAATCGATGACCAAAATTTCGTATACATCCTCATACAGAATGTCGTTGGTATTTATACAATAATAAATACCTAAATTGCGTACCAAGCAGAATATACTTAAGTAGTGTTTTACTTGAATATGTTGTGAATTGCAAAGTTTTCATGTTAATGAGAAGTGAAATCAAATAAAAATAGGATCAACAAATTATATTCAACACAAACAATTTTTTTCAATCGACTAATTCAACTAATTTCAATTAAGGACAAAATATTTTAAAAATCTATCAACCAAATACATTTATTTAAAGGAAGCATACTCTTTTCTCAGTGTACATATTTGTTTTATGAACTATTGTTTGTTTAATTTTTCAAGTTTTTCGGAAAAAAAATATTTTATTGTTTTTTTTATTAATAAAAAATAATTTTAAAAGTTTTTTATTTTTTTTTTTTAAAAAAAATAATATAACAAAACTATCCATAAAATTTTTGTATTTATAAAAAATTAAAAATAAGCTATGAATTTATTTGATTAAAAATTATTTTAAGAAAATTTTCAAAATTAATTGGTATTTTTTAATTTTTAGAAATTGTTATTTAATTTTTAGAAATTTTTTTATCAATATTTTTTTTATAAAAATAATTTTTTACCAAAAATTTTTTTCATAAGAAATTGTTTTATGAGAAAAAAACTGTAAAAATATTGAGCCCAAAAAAATTTGGATAGTAATCAATGTATAAAAATGTGTGAAAATGTTTTTCTGAAACAATTCTTACGCGTCATAATTTTTTCTGGCTATCAACACCATTTCTTTATTTAAATTCAAAAGAGAGAACATACAATAAAAACTATGAAAAAGGGATATAATATATAATTTTATGTAAAGTAATTACATACAATACATACGTATAAGTAAGGATAAAACTACGGTAAGGGAGTTGGCTTGCGTTGTGGCTGCGTTTTGCGTAAAAGTGCTTTTTCATTTTATTTTTATTATTATTAAATTTGTTTAAAATTATTTGTATGGTATTATTTGTTTTTTTTTATACTTCTAAAAATTATACTAATATTTTTGTTAATATTTTGTTTTGTAACATTCATACTATATATATATATATTTGTGGCAATGCAATAATAACTTTTTTAAAAAATGCAAATTCACTGTCATCTTCACTGTTTCACTTCATACTCTCATACAACATATAGACAAGTTAGTAGCATCAAACTCACCAAAAATGGTGCACGTTGTTCGAGGAAGGTACAACAAAAAACTCTTGCAATCATATTATGTTTTTATGAAAATGACTGGTGCAATTGTGAAAAAAAAAAAATTTTTTCAAAACTCATCATATTGATTTATTTTTTTTTTTTTTAAATTGCTCAGGGCACTTCCAGTTATAAATTAAGATTCGAAATAATCTTTTAAAAAAGTTTATTTCTTAAGTAGAGTTTTTATTCTAAAATAAAAGTAAACTTGAGACTTTTTCATTAGAAAATTTTTATTTTTTATTTTTTTGTAAGTTGTAGCTTCTGTTAATGACTGTACAATTCGATCAAACTATGTTCAATAAAAGAAATTATGTTTTTTTTTCATAACATATATTTCAAAAAGTTAAAAAAAAAATAAAAAACAAAATTTTTTAAGTTTTTTTTAACTTATCAAAAAAAAATGTGAAAAGTTAAAAAAAAACTTAAAATAATTTATTTATTATTTTTCTTTTAACTTTTATTTTTAAAAATCAGAAGTAGGTAATATAATTTTTTAAAAATGTTTTTTTTTTACTTTTATCTTTAAGTTTTTGTGATAACATTTATTCACATGAAAATCAGTACAAATTGTGATTTTATAACTGTTGAATAAGTTTTTGCAACACTTAGCTGTCTATAAATTAGATGTTAAATTGAGACAAAAACTAAATATTTTCTGTAAAATATTTTAGAGCATCATTCGTTGAGTCTTTCCAAATCGAGCATTTTTTTTATTCAGCCGTTAGAATAAAAGCACTGTATCAACTGATTTTCATGCGTTTTTGTAAAGGTAATTCGATTGCTAGTCCCACATTTTACTTAGTCACTTAGTAGTTTTTATAGTTTTTTCTACGTAAGCGTCAACCACAACACAAGTTCCTTTTTTAAGTGTTTTTATTGTATGTTTTCCCAGTTGAAAAAAAAAACCGATAGAATATTAATAAATGTAAAAACAAAATAAACTAAAATCGTATTTATAAGATTTTTTAATTTTAAAAGTAAATTTTGCACAGCGAGAGGAAATTAACTGTAAAGTTGCACAGAAGTTCCGATTAAATTCTTAAGGTATACGTTGCATACAAAAAAGGACTCACGATCGTACTTAATTGCTTATAACGATGATGAATTAATTTTATTACCAAATGTGACTTCATTTTTACAAATTGCTCCGGTGAACTTTTTAGACGTACAACTATATAATCGCCCAACTTTTTGCCATCCAACTTTTTGGTCGTACAACTTTTTTTAGTCCATTTTTCACCAACTGACTTGTATCTTAAACAAATAGAGAAAGAAAAAACCGACTTCCTATTTACGAAGCATGAAATATGCAGAAAACCATGAACCAAAAATTCAAAATTTACGACGTTGAAAACTAATAAGTTCCAAAAGTCTGTCAACAATGTATGATGAAAACGCCTACATACTATTAACGATGAGAAAAAGCTGAGCAAACCGCGCAACCTTAATTTTATTGATGCATTGTTTTTTTGAAGTTTATTTTAGAGCGATCGAAAAAGTAGTTGGACGAAATGACCAAAAAGTTTGACAGCAATAAAGTTGGTCTCTTTTGTCGTTCAATTTTTTATCGTTGAACTTTTTTGACCTTCAAATATTTAATCGGCCAACATTTTTACATCCAACTTTTTGGTCGTACAACTTTTTTTTGTCCATTTTTACAAACTAACTTGTATCTAAACAAATAAAGAAAGAATAACCCAACTTTCTATTTACGAAGCACGAAATATGCAGAAAACCATGAACCAAAAGTACAAAATTTACGACGTTGCAAGGTCATAAGTTCCGAAATTTTGTCATAAAAAGTCAACAATATAAGACACTCTAAAAAGATTCTTACTGTTAACGATATGCAACAGCTGAGCAAATAAAATTTTGTTGATGCATTGTTTTTGAAGTTTACTTTAGAGCGATAGCAAACCACAACGTTCGAAAAAATAGTTGGGCGAAATAACCAAAAAGTTTGACAAAAATAAAATTGGTCTCTTTTGTCGTCCAAATTTTTATCGTTGAACTTTTTTGACGTTCAACTATTTAATCGTCCAACTTTTTGGTCGCACAAATTTTTTCTTGTCCATTTTTTTACCTGATCTGATTTGTATCTTAAACAAATAAAAAAAGAAGAGCCCGACCAAAAGTCCAAAATTTACCACGTTGCTAAGTCATAAATTTCAAAATTCTGTCAATAAAAGTTAACAATGTAAGCTACGCTAAAACGCATACTTGCGATGAGCTGAGCTGCTCTCTCTTTTGTCGTCCAATTTTCTATCGTTCATCTATTTAATCGTCTAACTTTTTGCCATCCAACTTTTTGGTCGTTTTTTCTAGTCCATTTTTTTACCTGATCTGATTTGTGTCTTAGGGACCGTACAAGTATTACGCAACGCACTTAGGGGGCGGGGGATTGGAACAACGCGTTACGCTGCGAGTTAAAAATCTCTTGTTTTATTTATTACTATCGCAAACGCGACTAAAACATAACAAAAGTCGCTAAAATGACTTTCCAGTGCATTGCGCAACATAATTGTGACTTTTAGGTAAACATGGTTACTTGGGTGATACCGTAACGTTTAAGGAGAGGGGAGGGGGAGGGAGTGGTACAAAATCTTCAAAATTTGCGTTACGTAATACTTAAACGGCCCCTTAAAAAAATAAAGAAAGAAGAACTCGACTTTCTATTTACTATTTCTAGTGGCAGTCAGTTGCGAACTCAACTTTTTAGCCACTTGGACTTAGTGCAATTTTACGGTTATTGAATAAATAATTCTCCTTCTTCTCTCGGTGCATTTATTAAAAAAAAAAATATTTCCCTTAGGAAAACTATATGCTTCATCAGCATTTTACACTCCTGGCCTCCATCCAACTGTGGAGGACCAAGTTGAGCTCGCACGCAGAATATCACATTCTCTGAGTGATATAAGCAATCACCAATCGAAAGGACAATCCATGTATGTGAATCGCAAAAAACGATCAGTTAAATGGGTGCACGAGGGTTCTGGTAAAGGTAAAAATCAAATTAAAAACAAAAAACATATTCCTTAGAGCAAATTCACACTTTTAAGCAATACAAAATTATCTTACTACATATGGCATATATCTCGAAGTCAAAAAAATAATATTTTTTTGTATTTTGTATATAAAAGTTAACATGCAATGATACACACACAATCCACACTCATATACACACATATACACATGTAGACTTGTTTATAATGTTAAAGTGTTAAGTTATCACATTAAACTCAGCCTAATGTGAAATTTAATACTTTAACCCTTCTGTGTGACGGGGTACCCATGTCATTTGCAAAACAAAACTTTTTGCGTTCGGACATGCACTACAATTCTGAAACTCCTGACATTATAATAATATTATATTTTCATATAAGAGGTTCTCATCGAGAGATGACATTATTTTGTACAGTTCGAACCAAATAAAATTTGAAATGTTCATACAATTTGTGTAGGGGTACCCAGGTCAAAGTTGCTTTTTTGTCACGCGCAGAAGGGTTAAGACAAAAAAAAATGACTAGAAGAAAACACCGATACAAAAGCGGGAGATAGCGATTTCAAATGAGACATAAAATGGCAAATAAATTTAAAATTCGATTGGTCAAGATATGAGTTTTTAAAAATTTTGTGATTTTTGAAAACTTGAAAATGTAGACACCCTATATTTCTGAAGCCAATCCTCCTGGGAGAAATAGTATTTGGGGAATTAATTAAGACCAAATAGTATTAAAACACAGGCGTATTTAAAAAAACGGAAATTTTTTTGCGGGAATGGCATAGCCCTATTACACTAGTCTACGCAAAAAAAGATCAGGTTTCTCATGAACTTTTTGCGATGTATTTTCGGGCGTAGATTCCAAAAATGCCAATTATTTTTTCTTCTTAAGAATCGTTTTCGAAATATCCCCAAAAAACCCGTTTTTTGGGCCATTTTTTATTTATTTGCTCATATCTCCATCAAATTTTTTTCGACTCAAATACAATGTACACCATTCTAAAGATATTTTGTCTTTTTTTAATGATATGCTGTTTGAGTGAATCGAATAAGATTTGATGAAGTTACATGCGATCAAATTCCAAAATTTTTAAAAGTCACAATACTTAAATTGCTCCGTTGAAGTTCAAAAATCTATTTTTTATATTATTAAGATTTAGAATGAAAACCCATTCCTTAACGAATATTTTAAGTATATACTTGCTCCAATCGGACAAAAAATGTAAAAGTTATTCAAAAATCAATGGAAAAAGCTAGTTTCCATATTTTCATGCAATCCCGTATATAGGCCTTTGACTTTGTAATAGAATAAGGAACTACTTCGATAAAGGTTTTTTCTTATCTTATGTGTTCAATTATACCCTAAAAAAGATAAATCCAAAAGTGCTTTTAAATTTAGGGTTGGACTTTTGAGAACGGTGCATATTTTTCTCTGTTTTATTTTTTTAATTATAACTCAAAAACTATACATTTTTCGTAGATAGTGATTATAGGATTTTTTGGCATTTTATAATATCAAAAATCTTATTTTTTCAACAAAATAACCTTAAAAAAACTGATCTAAAAAATCCGAAAAATATATTTTGAAGCTATTTTCATAACTAAAATCATATATTTTATATCGAAATTTTGAATAAATACCTTCATCATTATCATTGATAAGTTGAATATAAAATTTTTGTGTGTAAAAACTGAAACTAGCATGGTTTAAAGCTAAAATTTTGTAAAATCATGCAAAAGTAGGCAACTTTGAGCGTCTATATCTCAGCCAATTTTCAACAGAAACTAATTTTATTAGACACCATTTTGACGAAAATATCTTCAGCTTTCTTTTTTTTGCTAAAAAAAGATCCCTAATTCTATTCAGAAAAAAAATTTTTCCCAAAAATTAAAAAAAATTTAATTTTTTCGGTTTTTTTAAAATAATTTTTTAAAGTTATTTCGGTGAAAAAATAAATTTTTTGACTTTATAAAGTGACATTTCGATAGGAAATTTCATTCCCTACAAAAAATCTGGTAATCGGTATATACCCAAAATGTATAGTTTCTGAGTTATAATTAAAAAAATAAAAATGGGACAAATATGCACCGTCCTCAAAAGTCCAAGCTTAAATTTAATAGTACTTTTGGATTTATCTTTTATAGGGTACAATTGAACATATAAGACAATACAATATCTTTAACGAATCAGTTCGTTTACATTACATAGTCAATGTGCTATACACGGGAATGCATGAAAATATGGAAATTACCTATTTTCATTGATTTTGAAATAGCACTCAGTTTTTGTCCGACTTGGACCAAATCACACTTTAAATATTTGTAAGAAAATAGTCTTTCAATTTTAATCTTAAAAAAAATTTCACCAAATTTTTTTGTATTCCAACGGAGCAATTGAAATTTAGTGAATTTTCAAAAAGTCCAAAAAAGTCACTTTTTTTTAAGTTTGATCGCTTGTAACTCAAACAGTATATCATTAGATAAAACAGAGGTCTTAAACTTATGTAGTCCGAGGACCCCTTATCGAGCTAAATTTTTTTTGCGGACCCCATCCCAACTCTAGACATTTGACGTCGTTCTAAGCTTAATTTCTGACTCAATAATGACAAAGACACTCAGGCTTGCCAATCGATGTCGAACTCAACCAGACATAAAATGTCCGGTTATCTGACAAGGTTAAGGAACGAAGAATTTTTATTTTGCTTTAATCTTTTTTTTTTTTTTTGAAGATCCAAAAGTTTAAAAGCATGCAAACACTACTTTCTAATAAATATTGATACTTATACCATATATCTCTCTGCATTTTAACAAATCTTGCGCATTTATAGAGGCAAACATTTTTTATTAGTATTTTCATGTAATTAAAATACAAAATGAATAAAAATTGGGGAAATATAAAGAATTGAAAAAGTTTCAAGTCAAAATATGTATGTACATTAAACTCAGACAAATATATCTTGGTCAAAATGAAATCTAGAAAATAATTTGTTTTTTTTCATATCTTTTTTAATAAATAATATAATAATAATAAAGCTTAAACTGAAAATTATTTTTTGGTGACTATTGGTTATTTTATAAGCGAAAATTGTTATATTTTCTTCTGTAAAAGTTTTTACTTAACGAGATGGATGATGTTGTTTTCTTGAAACCAAATCCACAATATCGGGCTCTATATTCGGAAGTTTTATTCTCCGGTCTGCTTCTACATTAAGCTGGTTTCTGTACGTTGATTTTATATATAATAGTACCGAAAAGCCTGCTTACACAAATACGTTGTACAAAACGGAATCAAGTTTTAGATGCCCTTATTTGCAAGTGCAGAATAATCGAATTTTAGGAGTAACTAAAAGTTAGTTAGTTAAATTTTATTGAACTTTAGTTTCAAAGAAGTATCGCAAGAGATAGCCATGAGTATATCTTGCTCTAATGTCGATAATTGCTTAGCGATACTAACATCTGTGTTGAATGGATCCCTGATCCAGTCGTTGCCAGAATCAGGATAGGGAAAATACTTCCGGAATCAGCTTTTTAGAGGCATTAAAGGTTCGGTAAAAAGCATGCGCGTTTTATTATCGAGCACTTTATTAGAAAATTCTATAAAATCGCTGAGTGTTGAAAAAGACTCATACATACACTTTTGAATGCGCCTTGACCATAATTTGTATTATTATAATCGCTTCTATTTTAAATAGCTAAACACCGTTGGGACTTGCGATTTAGCTTCTGTGTCAAAAATCAGCAAAAAATAGAATTGGTTCTATTTCTCTGCGATAAATTTTCTAGTATGAATTTTGTACGCATTATTAACGTATAGGAAAAATATGGACTAAATCGCACATCCCAACTGTGTTTAGCTCTTAACTTCAATTTTAAATTTATTTGAAGCTGCACCTTGAAGGCTCAAATTAAAATTTACAAAAATTGATGATGTTGTCAAACAGTGGGAAGAGTGGAAACAGTTAGGTGCTGGGCATCCCGGGTTTGAACAAAAGTAAATGCACACTTTGTTTTTTAAAAATATGTGCAATCATTCAAAAAGCCATGTCCATGTAGAATTTTTAATTAATTAGTTATTTAAATAAAGCGAAAAGTTTTATGATGTAAAATTATTGGTGTCAAAATTGTTGCATGGACCCTTAAAATGGCTTCGCGGACCCCCAGGGGTCCGCGGACCACAGTTTAAGAATCGCTGAGATAAAAGACAAAACTATCTTTAGAATGGTGTACATTGTATTTGAGTCGAAGAAAATTTGATGGAGATATGGGCAAATAAATGAAAAAAGTGCAAAGAAACGTGTTTTTTGGAGATATCTCGAAAACGATTCTTAAGAAAAAAAAAATGGTTGGCATTTTTGGAATCTACGCCCCAAAATACATCGTAAAAATTTTATGAGAAACCAGATCTCGAGATTAATCCCAAATTTGTAGTCTAGAGTTATTAAAAAAAAAAATCCTTTATTTAAATGAACTTGGGAAAGAAGACTATTGAATAACTTCAAACAAAGATAACTCACATTCGTGAAGGGATAGGAAAGAAATATATAATGCCACCGAAAAACTTTCACAATATTTTGCAATTTGGCAAATATGCAGCAAGTTCGCGGTGCTTATTGGGATTGTACGCAAAAACAGTCAGTCGCCTGCAATGCATTTGTACATTTTCGTACGAAATATAGCATTTATTTGACAATGAATTTGTCGCACATTTGCAAGCAAAGTACTTTAAGGATTTTTTTATTTTTGAGTTATTTGTTTTGGCTCTCGAAATTTGGCGATTGTTTATATTAAAAATTTTTGTAGCATTTTCCGCGAAGTCGTAACGTGTTTTTGATTCTACACTCAAAAATAAGCGATTTGAACAGTATGTAAGAAATCGATTTCAAACAAAATCAGCATTAAAGACTCTCTCTAGAGAATAGGGAACACTTTACCCTATACCTTTGTATAGCGTTGTTTTTTAGAGTGTCATATTTTTAAATTACATAAAATAATATAAAAAACATTGTATAAATGGTTTGAATTTTTACTTTTGACTCGGTAGATAATTTTATGCCATTTATTATTTAAGCATGATTTTGTGCACACAAACCGGACGAATTTTGACAAAAATTGACCGACACATTTTTTATTTGGTTGAAATTTTTTTTACGAGCTCTGTATCAAAAATGATGAGATACGTGCTCGAGGATTATTTTGTAAAAATTTTTTTTTTTTTTTCAAAATAGAGCGAATTTTAATTTTGAGAATTTCGTGATTTCAAAAATTCTTTACTCCGGTTCTGTTAAAGCTAGAAAATTACAAAAAAGTTTTCGATAGGAAATTTAACGTAGAATACGATGGTGACATTAAAAAATTTGATTTAAATTGTTTATAACAATATTGATTTGTTAATAATTTTTTAAGTTATAACTTTTTTTATTATAGTTCATTTTCTAAGCTTTAAAATGAAAATAATTTCTAGCTTTAACAGAGCTGGAGCTATGAATTTTTGAAAGTGAGTCTTCAAGTCAAAAATCACGAAATTCTCAAAATTTAATTTTTTCAAAAAAATCCTCGAGCACGTATCTCTTCTTTTTCGATACGGAAACCATGAAAAAAATTTCAGCCAAATCAAAAATGCGTCGTAAGAAAAGTGTTCGGTTTGTAAAAGAACGTAAACATATAGTATGCTCTCAAGATTTCTAGATTTATTGAAATTTTTGACGCTTTATCCTTATTATTGGGAATGTAAGACACTCTAAAAGAACACCCTATAATATAGGGCCTTTACCTATCATACAATATGTACACTTACTAAGGAATCCATTGTTGATGTATGGAATAATTAAAAACCAATTACAATGTAAGCAAAAATAGATTCAACTGCTCACGAATATGAATACAAGGAGGAGAGCAAAGAGAATACGAATGCTGATTTGAGTAATGATGGTGGAGCAACTGGAGAAGTAACACTTAGTAAAGTACCACTTAAATTGGTTATGAATCCAAGAGGACAAATTCGTGACTTCAACTCAGTGCGAGAAACTCTAAATACCAAAACCGGTCTTTTGTCACCAGATAAGTGCGCCGAAGTAGTAACTGCATTGAATGCCCAAAAAGGCAGAGGTAAAAATAAAACGTTTAAAATTCATACACTTTTTGTAACGAAACGAAACGATTTTCTTTTAAAATTGGAAAACGAAAACATATTATTATTAGGTTTTGAGGAAAAGTAGTGAAATCGGAGAAGTTTAACTTTAGGTAGGTAGGCTAAAAAACTTACATTAAAATTCATTTTTTCATAAAAATTAAAGTTTGTTCATAAAAATTAAAATCTTATCTAAATTAGCTAAAATAATACCACACAGAAATTAAAAAAGTAAATTTTTGCTTTAAATTCTATACTTTTGTATTTAAGATATGCTTTCTTTCTTTCTACATTTCCTTTATTGTGTTGCAATTTATTTATGATACTTCCTACTTATCAACTTATCAAATTTATTTATAATTTTGATAATTTTAACAAAACATATTATTTTTTTTTTATTAACTAAGCGCGGATTTGGCTTCAAACTTGGATTCAAACAAAAGTCATTCCAAAAATGAACAGCGTCCAAATTACAAATCTTTAGCCAAAGCCGCGTTGAAAAAAAAAAACAAACAAAAAAGTCTTTATTTTGGTATTAGCTTAGGCGTGTGTTCGTTAATTTATGTTCACAGCTTGGAAGCGATACCCAGCGACTGATAGACAGCAAAAATTAAACAAAGTTTTTTTTCAAAAGACACTCTGACCTTTGCTAGTGGCCACGGTTCGCTTGAAGCAAGATCGATAAAATTGTCAACCAAATCTGACAATGCACAATTATTATATAGTGTCTTGAGATTCCAAATACATAATCCGCGAAATCAGATCTGCTCTTACTCGTTTTATGGCCATTTTAAGGTTAGCACTTTGGTCGACACGGTTCATTTCAAGCAAAGTCAAGATCGGTAAAAATTGTTAACCAAATCTGACAATGCCCAATTATTATTTAGTATTATTTTTTGGTTGCGGCGGAATAACAACATTATTTTGGTATTAGATTGGTAGCTAAGGAGTGTGTTCGTTAATTTATGTTAACAGCTTGGGTGCGATCCCACAAAAAAAATAAAACAAAGTTTTTTTCAAAAAAAAAACCTCTGAGCTTTGCTAGTGACGGCGGAAGTAGAGCCAAAGCTGCTGGGCTAAGTAAGCTCACCCTAAATCTGTTAACAAGGTAAATACTGATTTCTAGGAAAGTTATTTTAATAACATTAATAACTAAATGTAGAATTGAATATTCAATAAAACAACAAAGCTGCAATGTAACTATACATGAAGTTTTGATAAAACATTCAGTTCATAGTAAAATTGTAACGTTGAAAATTACTATGTGTCAAATTACACAATTGTGAACACAAAAATTTATTGTTTACTAATTTTGCTTTTTGTCACTCTCTTTTCCCATACGATTCTCTCACCAAAAGTGGAAAATGAATAAAACTTTCAAAATACATAATTTGCATTTATGTGGGAAACAATAACAAAACTATTTACCACCTCGTAAAATATTGTAAAATTACAAAATTGTAATTTTACCAGCTCAAATTTACAACGAACTGCGGATTGCATAATTATTCAGAATTAGTTAAAAGTAGCGAGCTAGCAGTCTTAAAAAATAATGATAAAAATAGCCCACCCCATACACACACAATATTATGGGGTCGTAGCCCACACTAAATTAAAGTCGTACCGTTTTGAACTTTCATTGAAAAAAAAATATTTCTATTAATAAAGTAAAAATGCAATGTGCACATAAATGGATGCGGATCCGTTTCGAACCCGTTACGGATCCGTCAGCGCGGATTCTTTTTTTTTATGCTTCATATGGGACGTTCTTTTACAAACCGCACAAAATTCGGGGAAAAAAAACATCGACTTCTCCAAATGCGATGAAAATTTTTTTCTTGCATCTTCTAACAAATTCAGTTGACCCATGTTTTTTGTTTTTACTGAAAAAATTTTTGCATTGCTTTCGTTTTCTTTAAAGACAACGAACACACTTCAAAAGCCAAGCACTATTAACTCATAGCTCAATCATTCATTTCAATTTCTATGCAACGAACTCTATGGCGATGCAACGAATGCTTTGGCTATGCAACGAATGCTATGGCTATGCACGAATACTTTGGTTATGCAACGAATGTTATTGTCCAGCATCGAATCCTTCGTATGCTAGGAACGATTTGAGCTCGTGCTATTGCAGTGTAGTACTTTGCTTGCCATTGCTTGTGATTGTTGAGTTTCTTATAAAAAACGAAATGATTTCTTGGAAAATGCACAAATCAAGGAAAACCAATATTTTTCGACTTTTTCAAGTGAACGTCACCGTTAGCGTTATTTTTTGGTCAAGGCACTCAAATATAGATTTCGTTACATACCCGCCAAAAAAGATACATCCACATCAAAAATATGTTTTTGATTTCCCCAGAATGGGATGCTCAATATGTAGAACAAAAATTCAAATTTAAATTCAAAATCAAATAGCAGTCAATGTGCGGCCAGTGATCAAAAATTAAATTTCAAATATGCTGCCTCCAGGATCCTCTCACATGGGATCTGAGAAATACCTTTTATATAAGCATATTGGTACCGAAGACATTTTTAGCATCAAATATTATTTTTAGTTTTTTAAAATTAAAAAAACAAACTTTCCCATTTATATGCGAAGCTCATGAGACATTAAAGTGTTGAGATAGAAGGCCCCTTTTTTGTGTAGAGAAAAGTTCAGGGTTCATAGCAACATAGCTTACATATTTGTAAATTTTTTATGAGCGAGTTGTAAAAGCTTATTTTAAAAGAAAAATCGCTTAAACATTTTTTTTGAGTTTATTTTATTTATTTAACAAGATCTTTCTTTTCTGTTTACCTCTTTGAAATAAAAAAAAATAAAAACTTTCTAATAAAAAAAAAATTTTGCAACTCGCCGCTACATATAACGCTTTGCCACGCACCGCACCGCACTTCGCGTAAGCCAGGCGCTGAGCTTTTTGCCAAACGCCGCAGAAAGGCCGATAAATGGGTGGTCGACGAAACCAATGCTGGCACTCAAAGTCCATCCGGTCTTCCAGATTATCATCAATATCAACCGAGGCCACCAACATCGCCAAGCATATTGCCCGCTTATTCTGATGCTGGCAAGCATAGGGTGCAGCTTAATATGCAGCAAGAGCAGCTGCTCGAAAAATATGCGAAACCAGGTCTGAAAGTTGTGAAAACACCATGGGAGGCAGCACTGGAAACTGGTTCGGCGAGTACCGCCTTCGTAGAGCAACATAAGCTAACGCCTTACTCTAATCAACCGACGCCAACAATTTCACCTGCACCAGCACCACAATATTTAGATCAACGTGCACCATCACCATACGGTGGAGCTAGTGTTACAGACAGTGCAAGCGGCTATGACTATCAGCAGAAGCCGCAACATGTAAGTTTCCCACTATTTAACTCAAATATAAAGTGCCACGTCAGGCAGTATTCCGTAAAAAAACTAACGATAACCCCACGCGATATCTTTAAAAAATCGAAAATTTTTAAAAAAAAACGATACATACAGATCCGTGCACGTAATTAGCAAAGATTCATACATATGGGACGTTCTTTTACAAACCGCACAGGATTTTGGACTTGGTATTTTAGAATCGCCCGAAATTTTTTTTGCAGGTTATATACATAAAATTACTAGACCCATGTTTTTTGTTTTTGCTGAAAAAATTTTTTTTTCGAAAATATCCACATATGAATTTTTGATAATTGGCTGGATTTTGTCAAATGTACTCATACTTGAAGTCTATTATCTCCAGTTCTATTGATCCGATCAATGTCAACTTAAATTTGTTCTGGAATTCATGACTTGCGGTGGAAAATATTTAATAACTTCCGATCTAACAGAGACTCCACTTTTTTGTAAAATGGGTTTTGTAGATAAAAGAATAAGGAATAAAATGTAAAACACCTTTTTATAATTCTGAAGAGTCTAATGTCTATATTTTCTAGCAAATTACATTTTTGTTTTTTCAATTTCACTTCGATACTAAAGGTTTCTTTTTGCAAATACGTCCAAACAGTTTAACTTCTCTCAAACGACGTTTTACGGTATCAACGGAAGGTTCAGAGCAATTTTCACCAAAAACATCTACTGAAACCGGCCTTGCTGCTGTATGCAGGAGGCTTTTTGAACTCACAAACAAGAATTTTGTCTTCTTTTTCAGTCGTTACACGAGGTTTACGTTTTCGGGGTACATTTTTTGCTGCTGAATACTTTCGAAAATGGTGAATAGATTAAAAACCGTCGTTTTTGAATAGTTTACAACTTAAGCGATTTCACTATAAGAGTATTTTGGATCAAAAAGGTCCAAAATTGATTTGGGAGTTTTAGAGTCACTGGATTTATTTTTTCTTAGGTTTTTTTTTTGCTTGTAACTTTTATTAAAATAAATTGAATATTGGTAGTAAAACACAATAAAATCAATTTAAGTGATCTTACTGACTGACAACACAGACCGTTCTTAGTTATGTGCACGTCTGGTTTTCTTTCTGATATCATAAAAAGGCACCCTGTGTTTTAACAGCTTAAAAATTTGAAAAAATTTTGTTGACAAAAGAATGAGGGAGTCCTCTATTATAAAACTGCAAAAAGAATTTTTTGAATTAGTAAGTTATTTATATGAAAAGTCAATTTGAACTGATATGTATGAATCGTTCCTAATTACGTGCACGGATCTGTACCTATGTTGAAAAAGTCGAAATCTATTGACAATAACGATAAGTGTAGAAAACGTTGAAATATGTCTAAAAATGTTGTGAACGGCCTCACGGAGTTTTTGAAAAAATTCGATTTTTTGAATAAGCCCAAGTTTAGCCTCATATAGCACAAAAAGTTTTTGAACTTTCGCTATCTTATAACTTTTTTTAAACGTGGGGCCGTGAAAGACCCCAATGTCCCAGATTAATATAAAATTGATGTGTTGCCGCTAAGGGTTAAGAAAAGAATATTTTACTTCAAAAATAAAAAAAATAAGTATGCAATGTCCTTTTTTGGTACAAATATGTTGTTTTTAAAAAAAAATTATTAAAATCGGTTCTGTATATTTTGCACCAATGCGTTACAAACAAAAATTGTAAATTCACATTTACAACTTTTTTTCAACGTGGGCTCGTGAAAGAACCCAATGTGCCAGATTATCATAAAATTGAAGTGGTGTCGCTTAGGGTTAAAGAAAGAATATTTTACTTTAAAAAAAAAAAAAATAAGTATGCAATGTTCATTTTTGGCGCAAATATGTTGTTTTAAAAAAGGAGTTATTAAAATCGGTTCAGTATATTTTGCGCCAAAGCGTTACAAGCCATTTCCATGCTAACAATTTTATATAAATATTATAGATAAAACCCTTATCGATGGGAATAGTTTGTTTCAAACTTTATTAACTGCTCCATGTTTTCTTTGCAGAGACTTCCACAAGCATCATATCAACCAGCGAAACCTAGTTCCTATAACAGCCAACGTGACTTGGCCTATAAGCCAAATATAGCACAAGGATGGAAGGCACCTAGCATGACTTTGCCGAAGGGTAAGTTTTTTATCAAAAAATCAGTTTTTGACAAAATTTTTGATACAACATTTGTTGTTTAAATATCCAATATATATTTGGGTGGCACAAAAAACTTTTCAAACTAAGCTTTGAAGAAAAAAATGTAATATAACATCATATAATTCCTAACTTTATATAAATAATAAACTTAATTTCATTGAATACAACGACATCGTCACCAACATCATCATCATTCATATATAACTTCATTTGAAGCTTCTGCCAATAATTTTGCTTTAGGAATGGCTTGCGAACAACAACAACAACAACAACTGCAACAAAAAGCACAACAATTGCAACATATCTCTTCTGCTGCAAAGCGCTGCGAAGCTTTCACAAGCAAGGACGAAGAGGAGTTGATATGTTACATGGAGCACATGCAAAAGCAACAACTGCATCAACAATATCAGCAGCAACAACAGCAGCAGCAACAACAGCAACAACAACAACAGCAACAACAACAACAGCACTCTGCGAAAACAGCAAATGCAGCAGCAACAACTAAAACTAATGTTGCTGACGATCAAGAACATCGTATCGTTGATGTTGCTAAACAATTGCAGCAATTTGAAGAGTATCAGCAATATGTTGCTATGAATCAGCAACAGGAAGAACAACTTTTGCAACTTCGATTGCAAAGACAACGCGAATTTAAATATCAGCGTGAGCAGCGTAAGTGCGAAGCAAATGATAAGGCGGCAAATGGATTTACGCAAGAACAGCACAAGCAACAGCAGAAACCGCTCCAAGAGCAACAACAACAAAAGCGTGAGCCAGATGAAGAAGAGCAGCAACAATACGTTAAAGTTGCAGTGCGTGATTTAATTTCGACTTTTGAACAGCAATCGTTAGCTGAAGCGGAAGAAATTGCTAAACAACAACAAATGTTACTGCAGTGGAAGGAACGACAACAGAAAGCACAACAGCAACAACAAAAACAATATTTACCTAAACAAGCAACATCACAGTTTAGCTTAACGGAGTATCAACACAGCGAAGAGCTGCGTGCCCAGCAACAACTACACGAGGGTTATCGCATAGGATTTGATAAATTTGAAGAGGATGACAACAACTTGAATGGCAATTTAACTACTGCTAGTGAAGAGTTTCAAGGCAAGCGCTGTTAGGATTTTTCATGTCTCCTACAGTCTACAACTTTCAGTCCAAGTCCCTTTTTTTGCACTACACTGCCGCTGCATGCGCAAAATATCAGTAACATCCAAATCACAAATGCTACAAAGATATATATGTACTAAGCCTTAATTCATTCCCCCCACATTATTATGCAATAATCATATGTATTACAATTGTTAAAAGTGCCCTTGATATATGTACCTATAGAAGTTAAGGTAAATGTCCCCTATTTCAGCACTTACAACTCTTAGAGTATTTTTTCAAAGGTACAAATGAGAAGCAGCATTAGCAACGAAAAATCATAACGACAACGTTTGTGTGAGGTTTTGCAAAAACTTAATCCTTAAAAAATAGAATATTTAACTTAAACAATAAAAAAAAATAACTATGCAATGACCTTTTTTAACTCAAATATATTATTTTAAAAAATAAATTATTTGCGCCAAAGCGTTACAAACAAAAATTGTAAATTCGCTTTTACAACTTTTTTCAACGTGGGATCGTGAAAGACCCCAATTTGCCAGATTGTTATAAAATTGAAGTGGTGCCGCTAAGGGTTAAAAAAAAGAATACTTTACTTTAAAAATAAAAAAAATTAGTATGCAATGACCTTGATTAACATATATATGTTGTTTTTAAAAAGAAATTATTAAAATCGGTTCAGCTCTTGACGTAATTTTTATTTACATATTTGTAACTTTGCACAATGGGCTTATAGTGGATTCTGTGAGACGGAAAAAACTTGAAAAATACAAATATTTAAAGCAGCAACCAGACCACCTCCACTAACCGTTTTCGAGGATGTTGAACACGATGGCGGTGCTTAGAATTTTTTTGGAACTGACCCCATGCCCCTAAATGGCAAAAAATGGTAATTTGGGTCCGTTGCGGAGGTTTTTGGCAACTTTGGGGGTGGGACCAGTTCCAAAAAATTTTAAGCACCGCAAACGTGTTCAGCATCTTCGAAAACGGGGGGTGACAAATATTTTACCGATGGAAGACGCGGAATATGCGATTCCCCCATTCCAAACGAATTTTAAACACCACCATCGTATTCAGCATCATCGAAAACGGGGGATGGAGGTGGTCTGGTTGCTGCTTTAAATATTTGTATTTTTCAAGTTTTATTCCGACTCACAGAATCCACTATTAGCCCATTGTGCAAAGTTACAAGTATGTAAATAAAAATTACATCAAGAGCGATCCTTTTTTTTCTCAACGGAATATTATACTTTAATATTTTTAACATTTACATAATTTTTTTCGTTTTTCGATCGGACAGGGAAGGCTGTTTTTCATTACCATTTAATAAATAAACATGTTTTAAACATTGAAAAATACATTATTTAAAATTAAAAAAAGTCTCACTTATATTCTATTTCAATACGAATCGAACACCGTTAAATTTATAAAAATAGTCGCAACCGTTCAAGAGTTATAAGCTTTTGAAAAAATTTTGTCCCCGAATTTCAATTGCCTATAACAAAAAAAAAATCACTTCACATTTTAATTTCTAGCACATACCACTATCTAAATAACAAAATTTCATTAAAAAATAAATTTTTTTTTTTTAAGTGGCCCAGTTGGTAAATTCTGACCCTATAGCTATGTTAGAGCAAGATACGAAATTAAAGCTCAAAAAAGCTCCATTGCGTATCTTACTCTAACGCAGCGGTCGGTATGGAAATCTAGCAGAAGGGCGCAACTAAGAAATCAAACAACAAAAAACGAAATTTTAAATTGCATTACAAACAAAAACAATTGCTACATTCGTCGAGACACAATGCGGCACCGTCGCTAATGCCTTTATGTGTTGTTTTTGTTTTGATTCTGCAGATTGTTTTTTGGTTGCTTATGCGTCGAATAACGGCTCGGCCCATGAGGGCGGAAAGTGCCATTACGTGCCCATCGCTGCTCTAGCGTATATGAAAAACCATGCTGCACCACTGTTTTTGTTTTTTACTCCAGTAATTTAACATCTACCTAATAATTAAAATGATTTATAACCATGGATGGGCACAAGGTCTTCTGCAGAGCGCAATTGAGAGTAACGAGAGCCCATTTGTGTATACTTACGTATACAAATGTGAGCGCAAAACAACGATACAGTTTTACTTCAGCAGAAGTAGAACTCCATATGGTTTTTGTACCACTACACGAAGTTTTGCGTGCATGTTAGTGCCCATCGTTTTTTATAACCCAGTGGAAATGTAAAAGTCATTGAGCTTTGTGTTCCTTATTTATTTGAGCTGCTCGTTCTTGTATTTAAAAAGTTCTTTTAATAATATTTTTTTTTTTTTTGTATTTCTTTTTTAACTGATACTAATTTTTTTTAGATCTATATGTTCCGAAGGAAATCCCATTGGAAAGTTATGCACCACCACCAACAGCGCCAACAAGTCTCTATAGTAAGCCAAGTAGCGGAAGTCATAGTTGGTCACCAACACAACAGATGCCATACGCCTCAACACCCAGTAGCAATCTAACACAAGGACCAAGCAGTCAGGCATATGCACCATATGAAAGTTATCCAGAAACGCAACAACAACAACCGCAAAGTTTCCCGCTAAGCAAGCCTAGCTCGAGCGGCTTTGGCGCCTACGGTCAGACGTCAACTTATGGCGCACCGAAACAGCAAATTTTGCCACCAACAAGTTATCAGACAGTTCCACAAACCAGCAGCCAAGCACCAGCAGTCAATTTCAATCCATCACCTTTGCCTTATGACAAGTTGGCCAAATTTGAAAATACATCACCAGAAATTGGTAGTCCAGGCGGTAACTCTTACAGCCCATATAGACCACTTGGTGTACCCGGTGCAGGTTCTAGAGTACGTAATATAAGTCCAGCACCATTCGGTGCTGCTAGGCCAGCCGGATCGCAATCATATCCGTCGTTGGTAACACCGCAAGCGTGCGTTGGCGGCACAGCTTCACCTAATTATAGAACACCTGGCTCATCGCGTCCTCCATCCCAACAGTATGGCAGCTATGGTAATAATGTTGCAACACCACCACCAGTGACACATAATGTTGACTTATCGCATTGCCAAGATTTTAATAATGCAGCACGTGGCTGGGGTGGTGGCCAGAGAAGTGGCTTCGTCGGCGGCGTTCCCGCTGGGTATCGTAATACAAAACCCGTGGCTTCAACAGGAAATTTGCCGTACACTGATTTTTAGGGCATAACACTCTTTCTCTCTCTCTGGTACTGTTGAGTCAAACACTAAAACCAACAGCTAAAAATACCTACTATATAAACATAAATTGCTTAAAAAAAATTAATATAAATAAGTTTTTGTCTCTTTCATAAACAACGTACCTATACATTAAAGATGTTCAATATAAGCTCAACAAGGCCTAGAACACTTCGGGAACGCTTAGAATTTAAAAATTTAATTCTTTTTGGGTTGCTACCTTAGCTGATAAATTTGAGTAAATAAATGACGAAATGCTCCCTAGAAGTTTTTAAAGTGAAACTTCTTTAGTGAGGGGTCATTTGAAAAATTAGGTGTGTATAATGAAATGCAAAATATGAAACGCAAATATGAAACGTTTTTTTAAATTGGGATCTAGAATAGTTACAGTAATAAATTATATATCAAATTAAAGTACTCATCGAGTAGAGTGTGCTGAAACTATCAGCTTTGAGATTGGTTAACCAAAAGTTGAGATATAAACGTGGAGAGATTTCTATTTTTAAAATTTTTTCAAGTAATTCACAAAGCCTTGCTGTACCTATAGTATTCTATGTAGATCCCGTCATTTTAATAAAAGATTTTCGTCTCATTATTTTGCAGTTTAGTTTTCTGAAGGTTTATTTCATTTCTATCGCGTGTGAATTGCACACATATTTTTTTCTTTTGTTTAGATTGAAGTTTTGCTCGATTATATTTTCGTATTTTAAGCGTTCCCGGAATCTATAATATGAGCTTATTTTGAACATGTATAAAACACATACACATATATTCGAATAAAGTGCTTTTGGCCTCTGAACGTAACGACTAACTCATTTCAAACCGTATGAGTCCAAGTCAATAAAAATTTCGTATGGTTATCGTAGAAGCAAAAAGTACGCTATATAATGACTGTTGGCTTATGTTGGTCTGATGCTTACTTAACTTTAAATATTGAACTGTCTTAACCTATGTATGATATATGATAGTAGTTGTTTATTTATTGAATTTCTATAATATTAGCTTATACTTAAAAAAGGAAAGTCATTTATTGATCTAAAATTCAGTACTTAAAAATGCATCAAAATTAGCTTGATTTTTATTTATCTCGTTTTTGTATCGTGTTTTTGAAAATGTCTTTCACACTAGCTAGCTAACTATTTTGATATTCGGTTTTTCTAAAGCAACTTTTTAGTTTTGGCTCTCAACAGAACTTTGAAAAAAGAGCAACTTAAAGCTTAAAAGTTAGCAACGAATGAAAGTAGTATGATTACCCTTAGTCCCTTTTTTTTGTTGAATTTATTTTTGTTAAGGGTAATTTCTTTGGGTATTTACACACACTGTACTGAACAGTAAGCCCAGTAAAATTTTAATTTCTGATTTTATTTATTAACTCTATGCAACGTATCCTCTTATCTACTTTAACGTACAGATAAAAAAAACCTTACATGGCAACTCTGACCACAAAAATAAACTATAGCTCCTCTATTTTTAAATGAATTACATAAAACGTTGTGGGTAACTAACGCGCTCTCGTACATAAATTTTTTAAAAATTAAAGGTAAAACAACGTGGTTGTACTTGTTTCATAATACATATCGTTATGATTTATTACAAAATGTATGTAATATATTATGTATAACTTAATTACTTAAATATTTTAAAATTAATGTAACAAATGTCTCATAAAAATAAATATATAAAAAATAAAACTCGAAACTCGACTTTATTGAAAACACAAATTATAATTTTTTCGTTTTTTTATACCTAAGGATAGGCTAGAGTTCAATAATTATTATAATCGATTCACTTAGATTAGTGATGTCCAGCTCAGCTGCACAAAAACATACTTGTGAGGTGAACAGTGTCCGACGAGTGGTATTTTCAAATAAAGCGTGAGAGGGGCTGCTGTCATAGTATACTCCCGCACGCGCTCAAAAAACATAATTTGCTCTCATTTCGTGATTAATAACAGCAGCAAGTGTGTCAAAATTTTTGTTTAAACAGATTTTCATGCATACAATTAAAAAAAGAAACAACAAGTGCAAAAAAATAAAATTTAAAATTTTTAGAACTGTTTGAAGTTGGTCACGTGCGCAATCGTAAGTGTAAAACTTTTATAATCTTGGCAGTGGCAAAACGATTAGACCAATTTTTCATAGTAGGCGTTGCTACGCCCCTGACAGGAAAATACATTTCCACGGCTAATCTAATGAACCGATTTTAATGAAATTTGGTTTGAAGATACATAGATTGAACCATAAAAAAGGTTATAAGAGACTCTAAGTCCTTCAAGTAGGTGTGGCACCTCCCACGATGAGAAGAAACGCAGCCACGACAGAGGCGCTGCACTAATTTCGATCACATTTGGCATGGAAAGAAACTGGGGCCTTACTCTGTATTGCGATTCGAAAGACAGATGCGATTCGAAAATAAATTGGCACTTTGTAAGTCGTTTGCATAAGTGGCAACGTTGCCAACAATTTTTCTCTTAAATTTTGGTTGAAGCTTGGCATCACTTCCGGGAAAATGTCAAAAAATGTAAACAAAATAAAATAGGAATATATTTGAAATTAAATTTGAACTTAATATAATGGATTCGATCGCGTTGTGGCTTGAAAATAATACAAGCGAAGAAAGGATTGAGTGAAAAAATATTAGAGACCGTTTTAATGCGATGGGGCTCAATTATAAGAGGTAAGGAAAAACACTTGTACACTATAGGTACATTATACTTATTAAAAATTTTCTAGTTTTCTACAAAATTTTCGTCTTGGTAAGGAAGCATTTGTGTACGTTCTTAACAGCATTGGAATGGAGTTCAAAATTGCACAGAAGTCATCGGCTATTCCAGCCATAGTAAAACTTTCCGCAACGTTGAAGTTTTTGGCTCAGGGTAGCTATCAGCACCAAATTGGACAGGACCGTCAGGTAGGGCTAGCTCAACAAGCTACAGTGAGACCAAATATTATTCGTACACCCTTAACCTGTAAATTCAAACATCTGAAATTCGTCACATAATTAATGTAAACAAAAAGTGATTATGGAATATCAAAAACAAAAATATTTATTTTATATTTTCAAAAAAAAAATAATAATACTCATAGTTGCTATAGAAAAAAATTTAAAAAAAAAAGGCACTTTTCTAGACACAAAAATTATTCGTACAGTAAGCTTTAAAGAAAAATGTAATTAAAAAAAAGGAAATAAATTAAATTTTTAATATTTCGTTGGACCACCTTTGGCCTTAATGACAGCTTTCAAACGCCGACGCATACTTTTCACCAGAATATTGGTGTCCTTAGCACAAATTTTTTCCCACTCGACACTCAAGGCAGTTTTTAAGGATTCCTTCGATGTGATGTTGTGTTTCCTGATCCTTCTTTCCAGCATTTCCCATACGTGCTCAATGGGATTAAGGTCCGGTGACTGGGGTGGAGTTTTTAACTGCTTACAGTGCCAAATAAGCCATTCTTGGACTAAATATGATGAATGTTTAGGATCATTATCCTGCTGGAACAAGAATGTCTTGTGGTCGAGTCCAAGTTTCGTGGCACTGGTATATAAATTTTCTTTTAAAATATTCAAATATATGTGCTTGTCCATTTTATCAGAAATAAACACCATTTTTCCAGCTCCAGCTCCAGCTATGTACCCCCAAATCATCACATTTCCCCCACCATGCTTTACTGTGGGGATAAGATTTTTTTCTTTTAGCGCTTCATTTACTTTTCGCCATACCTTTTGAGGGCTATCATGCCCAAAAATATTAAATTTCGATTCGTCACTAAATATAACGTTTTCCCAAAAAAAGTCCGATTTATTGATGTGCAGTTTGGCGAAGTTCAACCGCTTCTTTTTGTTGCTTTCAGAAATGTACGGTTTGCGGCGTGCAACTCTACTATGGTAACCAGCACTATGCAAGCAATTCCGTATTGTTTGGGGGCAAACCTTTTTTTGTACCGTTTCTTGGAGCTTTTAACACATCACTCTAGTGGATATTTTTGGGTTTTGAACCACATCAGCTACAACAGCGCGCTCTTCTCGTGGTGTTAAAAGTTTTGGCCTACCAGCTTTTCTGTGATCTGCGCCCAATTCACCGGTATTTATGTATTTTTTAATCACGCTTTGAACAGTTGAATGCGATCTGTCAATCTCTTCACCGATTTCACGATAGGAAAGTCCCCTTAAATATAATTTCAGGATATGTTTGCGCATATCTAGCGATAAATCCTGACTTCGGCCCATTTTGTCTAACACAAACGAAATCTACCGCGAAACTGGCATGAAATCAAAAAAATGCAATTGAGCGCATATGCTCCTTCAAATTAACGAAATTTCTCAGAAAAAAAAACGTCGATTACAGTTAATCTCGCTGTAAAAAGAACATAAGCACAAAATAATTATTGTGCGGTTTTTCCCCTTTCTTTTTTGTTTTCATGCTGTTTTTTTTTTGTGCGTACAAAAATATAGTTTTTTTTTTGCCCATATTCTCAAGAATCAACTGCTCCTACGATCTACAAAAAAAGAATGCGACAATACTATGAGTATGTGGATCGAAACAGTCATTGCTGTATGCAATAAAGGTTGTACGAATAATATTTGGTCTCACTGTATGTCGAGTTGTTTGTTCGAAGTATGCTGTGCCATTGAAAAGATACTTTGCCCTAAGCACATAGTTTTTGAAATGTTCGAGAGCGAAAAAAGAATTTCAAACTGCCGTGGACTTGTGCTACCTTTTTTACCAGCAGTTTCCTTGCAAATATGAAAATTTTGTAATTAAAACCATATAATAATATATTTATCATGAAAACTTACATTTCAATATTAAGTTTCTTCAATGCGTAAGCCAAATTTCTGTCGAATGAAATTTACGAAAATCGAACGGTTTTGACATTCGTTTTCGCATTGCCAAGTGTCGAAAATACGATAACGAGTAGTCGAAAAAGTCAAATGCGAATATCGCATTGTAGAGTACAATTCGTTCGAATGCGATTGAAATTCTTTTCGAATCGCATTGCAGAGTAAGGCCCCTGATTTTTGAAAAGTGAAATCAATTTTTTAGTGGGGCTATGTCACGCCCCTTACAGGAAAAAACGTTTTAACAGCAAAAATTAAAGTTTGATATTCTTTAAGGAAAAATATTTAATTAAATTTAAGTTAAATTAATTTAAATTTAATTAATTAAATTTAATTAAATTTAATTCGACAATGATTAATATTAAATTTGTTTTTAATTACTACAGAAGTCTTAAATACAAAAAATATATGAAAAACTGACAAGGTGAACCATAATGGGAAAATATGTCACGTTCGCAATTTTACGTTTCGAGTCATATTATAATTAGTAAAAAAAAATAAATAAAATTTTTCAATCAAACGAAATCTAATATAAAGTGATATTATTCCATAACATTTTAAAATAAGTCGCATTAAAAAATGTTGATAGTTTTCACTGACTTCTGTTTCTATATAAAAGGCCATGAAAAACACTTGCATGTTTTGTCCCGTATGAATCGCTCTTTTATTGACTTGACCAGTAATACGTCTGGCATCAGCTTTACCACTGAATCCATGGAAATACACATATGTCCAAAATTTCGTATTATGCTAAAAACAAAATTTTCATTTCATATTATGAGAACAACAACAAAAAACTGGAGTCCGCCAAAATAAAACACTCGAAGTGACAGCCACTTGTCCAATTTATTACAAAGCTTATGAACTTTTCGTAAATAGGATTGTGTCACTACTTAATTTAATTTACTTAATAGTGCTGGCCAAATTGTCGTCTACCTGATCAGCCTGTAAGCAGTCAATAGAATTTGTTCTTAAATTGTCACTCATCTGAGTTGCCAGGTCATCGCATTAAAAACTTAAAAAATTGAACACAAAAAAATTAAAAATTTGTGCTAAAAAATAGCAATAAATGAAAAATATTAACTTTAAAAGTGCACAAAAATGTCATCACCAGTTATTAAACTGCGAGAAACTGCGTCGCGTCGTCTTAAGCAGCAATCTGCGGCTGGAAAATCGCCTATTCTACAGGGAGAGGAAGAATTGACCAATTCAATTCTCTCCCAAATGAAATCAATGGAGGTGAAGTTGCAGTCAGCTGAGCATTTTAATAAAATTTCCTGTGATCTTTCAAGCCTAGAAACAAAGCTCGCGCTTAAGATTGAGACTGAAATAAATTTATTGAAGAGCAGGTTTAGTGAAATTGACACTAAAGTGCTAGCAATTGAGTCAGAACTGACTGACCTAAAACAAATAAGAGCTGAATTTAGCGATTTAAGACTTCAATGCGAAAACTTTAAGACTCAATACAAGAACGACATCTCATCTCATCTTCCTCCCAGTGAAGCTGAGAACCTGAAAAATATTTTTAATCAGATCTGTTTCACGATTGATTTTACACCACCTCGGGTGCGTGACATTTTTTGCACCAAAGTGCACTCGAATACCCAGAGCTCGGCTGTCATTATTAAGTTTTTTACTCCATTTGACAGAAACCGTGTCTTAAGTGCCTTCGGTAATTATAGGCGAAGGTTTAAAAAAGCTCTTACTTTGAGTGATGCTGGTTTTGATTTCAGTAACAGTGTATCCATTCACGAAAGCTTAAGCGCTGAAAATAGGAAAATCCTTCAAGAAGCAGTTAAGCTAAAGCGGCAAAGAAAACTGTTTTTTCCCTTCATGGAGTTTTTTATATCAGGCAGCGTAGGTGCAGTTCAGTGGCTAGCCTTGCAGATTTACACGAACTTGATATCAGTCTAGAAGTTTTTATTGCTGACGATCACTAATTTTACTTATTCTCTTAGTTCTAATTCCATATTAATTCTATTGTGAAGATGTCTGCATATTCATTTTCATTTTGTTTATATCTAAAAATGTTTTTTGTTGTTGTAACTATAGTTTATGATTTTAAATTTTAATGGCAGTAATGGTGTTGCATGGAATTCCAAAATTTTAATACACTGAGAAAAGAGTATGCTTCCTTTAAATAAATGTATTTTGTTGATAGATTTTTAAAATATTTATTAACTATCAACAAATTTTGGTGGTTATTACCTTGTCCTTAATTGAAATTTAAATGGTTGCTTATTGGGCCAAACGTTATATTAGTTTGAGTGGATTGAAAAAATTTGTTTGGGTTGAATATAATTTGTTAATCCTATTTTTATTTGATTTCACTTCTCATTACTATTAAAACTTTGCAATTCACAACATATTCAAGTAAAACACTACTTAAGTACATTTTGCTAGGTACGCAATTTAGGTATTTATGATTGTATAAATACCAACGACATCCTGTATAAGGATGCATACGAAATTTTAGTCATTGATTTTTAGCACAAATCGATATTAATGAATGTAACGTTTGCGAAAAAAAAAATTTATTTAGTCAAACACATGATTTATAAATATAACATTTGTTTCCACCAAAATATGATTTGGTAATTACTACCAAATATATAATTGATCCAATAATATTATTCAAGTCACTGTTATATGTGACATTTAAACATATGGGGCATTTCAGGCGAAGCGGGCAATGAAAATATAGTGAGGTCGTGAAATTTGTTTATATTCCGGTTAGTTATACATTTAGTAGACATAAGTGTGAACACACAATTTTCTTTTTCATATGAGGCTTAATTGCCGAGTTATGGGCTTCTGAAGAATTCCGGAAGTTTAAGTACTGTCATTTCTGAACGCTGTTATTGGAATCAAGGAATTTATAATAAAATATAAGCAATAATTGCTTTAACTATTAAAACGGATGCTCTTTTTAATTTTTTGTTCAAATTCGAATTTCAAACTTTTTTATGTATAGAAAACCGGAAGTAAAAATTTCAAATCAAATTTTAAGTAACTTCGACACAATATTTTTTAAATATTTAATTTTTAAAAAAGAGCTTTGAGTATATACATAAATGTTTCACAAAAAAATTTCAACGTGATCGCTATAAGTTAAGAAGATATATAAATTAAAGTTCTTAAGAACGTGCTAAATCCCACACCGAAAAAAAAACCGTACTAAATTTGAAGAACTGACTTCCTCTGATTTACTGCAAAAATTTTCCTTAATCTAAGTTATTTTTCCTCATATTGATGAAAATATCGTTTCATTTAGTAATTGAGTCCTTTGAAATGAGTTCATGTTTCATTAAAGCAAGTAAAAGCTCTTCCTCAAATATAGAGTTTGTGGTTTTAGTAAAATTTTCCTTTGAAATAGTAAATTTTTCTTTGGAAAGAATTTTTGAGGACAACTTGTTCCTCATTTGAGTAAAAATTTCCTCAATCTCATGGAATGTTTTGTTTAAGGAAAATCGTACTCTGTTTTAGTTAGTTTCTTCAAAAAATTTACTATAACGTAGGAAAATTTTCCTTAATAAATGAGTGGCAATTAATTAATATCTATTCTTCTCGTAAATATTCTGTTTTTGTCTATATATTTATAGTTCTCTACTTGTTTTTAAATAAAAAAATTTAAAAAAAAAAAAAATATGTCGTCGCCGGGATTTGAACCGAAGCTTCCCTGATCAGACAATGGTTGTTACATGCGCAGTTTAACAACATCATTTTAGTATGTCTTAAAAATGCTGTCGGTGGCTGAGTTGGGTAAGATGAGCATCTTTGAACAGTGGCATAGCGCAGAACACAGGTTCAATTCTCTGATCGGGTGACAGTTAAAAAAAATTTAAGTTCTCCTTTGAAGTTTTAAAAACGTGTTACAATTAAAATAAGAATGACTGACAATAAGTAACCAACCAACAAATAAGAAAATAGAGGAAATGAAAAATAACAAATTTTTTTTGAAATCAAAGAATTTATTTTAAGTAAATTTCTTTCATTTAAGGATACCTTCATCCTTAGAAAAAGTAAAATTTTCCTCAGTTTTATAACCTTGTCCTCACATTGAGTAAACTTTTCCATATTTCAAAGCAGCAACATTTACTTGTACTAAGGAATCCAACGTACTTATTTTGAGGAGCCCATGGCTTTAGCTCGTATTGAAGGACACTTTTTCCTTACATTTAGGCATTTTTCCTTAAACGGAGTAAGTTTTTTTTTCGGTGCACACAAAGTGCGGCACGTATGCACTTCAATTCATATATCTGGTAAAGGAAAGCAGATCACATTAAAAAATTTTTAGCATATTATCGGTATATTTTATGCTTTATTTTAAAGTTAAAATAAAAAAATTAAATGTGCCGAAATTGTCGAAAAAAAATCAAATTTCAAATCTGATTTCATAATTGAAAAGAACAGTAAATTTTCCATAGAAGCCACAATGTTTAATATTTTATTGAAAATTTGTTAAGTTCGAAAAACTGCTTCCGAAAAATCTATTCTTCATATTTCGTCAATTTTTGGAAGTCCACAACTTGACAACTACATAAGCCATATAAAAAAAAATAAGTGTTTACAACTTCTAGAAGAACAACTAAGCCGAATATGAACAAAATTCAAAAATTCGGTTTTTTTGCATTGTCCGCTTCGCCTGAAATGCCCCATATATCAAATATTTTATTCGCCTATATCAAATATACTATTTGTTAATTATTACCAAATTTTGGTATATGTAATTAAATTGTTTTCTCAGTATAGAAGTGTGGTGCAAGCAGCACTCTGGTCTGAATATTGTGCATTTTAATGCCCGAAGTTTGAATTGGGCTAAAATGGATTATGTAAGATATGTTTTTGAAAATTCGTCTATTGATGTGATATGCATTTCTGAAACTTGGTTTAGTAAAGAAATAGGTGATTGTTATTTAAACCTGCCCAGTTACAAGCTTTATAGAAATGATAGAGATAAAAAAAGGAAGGTGGCGTTGCAATATACTGCAAGTCAAATCTCAGTGCTAAGATTGTTAGTAAATCCACAAATGAAATTGTTGAATACACATAAATTTAGAGCTTCATGATAGTAACGGAAAAATTATGGTGTCTTGTGTTTACAATCCCAAAAAATTAAGTTTAAGACTTATTGATTATGAATTATGTGCTTTGTGGTGATTTAAATGTAAATTTAATAGTAAATGATAATATCACAAACAGATTTCATGATCAAGTGAGTACAGTTGAACTGTCAGTTGTCAATTCAGAAGTGCCTACTTGATTTTCTAACAATGCTTGTCCAAGTCTACTGGACCTTTTTGTAGTATCGGATATTTCAGCACTGCTTATTTACGACGACTTGATATTCTGCACCCTAGATGTAAACCTTTGTCGTAAAAATGAGGCAACTAATATGTCCTACCGAGATTTTAAGTCGATTCATACTACCTCTCTTTCAAACTAACTGGAATGTGGAATGAATGTTGGTCTTTTAGTTCCGTAGATCAAAAACTTGCTTTTTTTGTTGAAAAGATCACTGATCTTTGTAACACTCATGTTCGTGTTCGAACTTTTAGAATAAAAAGTAATTCCTGCTCTTGGTTTACGGACAATATCAAACAGCATATTAAAAATCGGAATAAATTGCATTCAGAATGGAAGAAGAGGCCTACTACTCAAAACTGGGAGGCATATAAACTAGCACGTAATGCAGCTGTTAATACTGTAAGGCAAGCTAAAAAAGTATATTTTCGTTCTAAGCTTAACCCATTACTTCCGACTAAGCAGCTGTGGAAAAATCTTGGGTAGCTAGGTGTGAAAAAGAATGAAAAAGTAGAGTGTAGGGTTGACCCAAATTCACTGAATGATTTTTTCATTAATAAACACCCCAATCTTAGTGATCGTGAGTTTGAACCTAACCCGAAAAATTTTTGCACACAATTAAGCACTTCTGAGTTTCAGGTAATTGATGAGTTTAATGTATTAAAAAGTGTAATGAATATCAAGTCAAATGTAGTGCTTCACCGAGAACGAGGCGAGGCGAGATTCGAGTTGTTCTCTATCTCGCCTCGTTTTATAGATTTGAGTCTCGCTTCGCCTCGTTCTCGGCCGAGAACTTGCCATCACATATCTCGCCTCGCCTCGTCTCGCCTCGTCGAAACCTCGCCTCGCCTCGGTAAAAAGCGAGGTTTTTATAAAAATTAAAAAATTATACATGTATCAGGCCTGCATATGTACATTCAAGTAGAAAAGCCCGACAAGCATTGCTACGCCTCAAGAAATGAAATAACATATGTATGTGTTTTTTTTTTGGGTGGATTGAATAATATATGATGATTGGTGAGATACGATCAATTTAATTCTTTTCTTATATGGGACGGCGTGGCATTGCCCATTTTTTTTTTTCAAATCAATCTAAACTACGAACCTTTTACAAACTATGACAATTGTATGTACCAAATCTTATCCATCTACGTCATATAGTTGCTGAGATATAAAAAAAAGTTGTATTCACCTGTGTCAAGTAGTTGATAATACTGGTCAACAATGGTTTTGTTAGCCAGGATGTCTGCGGATTTCTATAATTTCAGGTATTCAGATTACGAATATATTCATAAAAGTACTGAATTGGCTCTAGTTTTTAAGATATTGATGTATTTTTCTATAAATATATGAAACAAAGTCGGATTAGTTACACTCTATATAACTCAAGAACGGCTGGACCGATTTTAATGGTCTCAAATTTTTTGGATTTGTCTCCGCCCTGAGAATGACATTGGCTACAAACATTTTATTTAGGTAAATATTTAGGGTGGCCCTTATACAAAACTTTTTTAAAATGAATGATCTTTAATTTAGATTTGTCTTCGCCCCATGAGTATAAATGTGTTTTGTTTTTTCCACGTAAAGAAAACTCTACCCAGTAGAAATTCATGCTTCACTGATGTAAATATGCATTCATGCATCACTGATGTAAATAAATAAATAAACTGCGGAAGCTACACAAAAAATTATTAAGCTCAAAATTCATCAATAAAAACAAAAGGTACTTTTCCGAGAATTAAAACTTTTTTCCAGTGAATATGAGTTCTTTTTACAAGAATGAAGCACACAAAAGCAGTTTTTTTAGTCTCTCATTTTTTTACAAGTCAATAATACATGCGTAAAAAATTGCCTTTTGCAGAAATAATGTCTTTGACCTGAAATTTTCACAACTGACATCGCGCAACTCATTTGCGCACATTTGTTTTGTTTTGCACGTTTAATTCCGGCTGGGTCTCTTGCATATTTCATTTTTCAAACGAACCAGGGCATAGAAATCAGCAACTGCGCGGCGGGACGAATGATAGCATGTTTCATAGCTCGTGACCGCGGGTGGGTAAATGACCAACCCTAGCCTAAGCTATGCTTCTTGCTTTAAAAGACGCGTGGTGTAAATTTCATGTTATTCGAATACGTGGTCCTTGTGAAAATGTTATTTTAAAAAAATTTTTGTGTGAGGACCACCCTAAATATGTACCTTAAGAAAAAGTTTTATAGCTTAATCTATGCTTTTTGATATAAAAGACACGCGGTGTAAATTCTATGCGAATCGATCACGTGGTCTTTGCGAAAATGCTATTTTAAAATTATTTTTGTATTAAGGCCACCCTAAATATGCACCCTTAATAAAATTTTTATAGCCTTTATTATTTTTGGGGCGAAGACAAATCCAATAAATCAAAGATCTTAATTTTAAAAAAGCTTATTATTTACCCTAAATAAAATTTTTGTAGCCAATGTCATTCTCGATCCAAAAAATTTGAGACCATTAAAATCGGTCCAGCCGTTCTTGAGTTACATAGAGTGTAACTAACCCGACTTTGTTTCATATATTTATAGAAAAATAAATCAATATCTTAAAAACTAGAGCCAATTCAGTACTTTCATGAATATATTCGTAATCTGAGTACCTGAAATTATAGAAATCCGCAGAGACATCCAGTCCAACAAAACCACTGTTGACCAGTGTTATCAACTACTTGACACAGGTGAATAAAACTTTTTTTTATATCACAGCAACTATATGACGTAGATGGATAAGATTTGATACATATAATTGTCATAGTTTGTAAAAGGTTCGTAGTTTAGTTTGATTTGGAAAAAATGGGCAATGCCACGCCGTCCCATATAAGAAAAGAATTAAATTGATCATTTCTCACCAGTCATCATATATTATTCAATCCACCCAAAAAAAAAAACACATATGTTATTTCATTTCTTGAGGCGTAGCAACGCGTGTCGGGCTTTGCTAGTTGAATGTACATATGCAGGCCTGATACATGTATAATTTTTTTCATTTTTATAAAAACCTCGCTTTTTACCGAGGCGAGGCGAGATTTCGACGAGGCGAGGCGAGACGAGGTGCCTGTGTGTCATAAGTACTTAGGCCTATAGCTCATATAATAAATCACTGTATAACACCATCCTGCTTTCCAAAAATGGAATGTTGTTATACCAGTTTCAAAGAAACTATCTGCCTCCATAGCTAGTGGCTTTATGCCAATAAGCATTTTGCCTGTGTTGTCTAAGGTATGTGAGGTATTATTGACTCAACACTTAAGTGTCCGTAAACTTTTATCTCCTCTACAGTCGGGCTTACGTGCTGGTCATAGTTGCAATACTGCTTTGTTAAAAATATTTTACGATATCCGTATTTGCTATGATCTTGATCTACTGACTTTACTTTGCCTGCTAAATTTTTCTAAGGCGTTTGATAGTGTCAGTCACACAATTTTAAGTTCTAAGCTGAAGTTTTATTTTGGTTTTTGCGTTTAATGAATAGCTATCTAGAGGATAGGTTTCAGAAAGTTTAGGTGAGTGATTTCTTCTCCAACTACGAATTGTGTCACTCAGGAGTTCCTCAGGGCTCTATTTTAGGCCCACTGTTGTTCAGTATGTTCATAAACGACATTTTCTCGGTGTGTAACAATGTAAAAATGCATGCTTATGCCGATGATGTGCAGTTATATTTGTCTCGTCGCACGGGTCTCATTGATGATTTGAGTTATAGACTCCATGAAAATTTGGCGGCTATAAGCAAATGGGCAATTCAAAATGGCCTTTGCTTGAATCCTGCTGAATCGAATGTTTTACCGATTTCACGAGCTAAGCTTGATGTTAATGGTATTCCACCTCTTTTTATTGGTGCCTTTCAACTTAATTTCGTAAATAAAACTACCTATCTTGGGTTTCACCTCAATTCTTTATTAACATGCACTGATCATGTAAACAATGTCATAAGTAAAATTCACTTTACTACCACTAGTTGTGCAAATGATTTTTCAATTCCATTCAATTCTTTATTTATTAATCAACATAAGTATAATAAAACTAACAATTTTTACTAAATATAAATAAATATATATGATTGTTCATTTCAATAATTATTTTTCGGTTGTGTATAGTAAATTGGACAGTGGTTATTTGCATAAGTTGGAAATCGCGTTTAATACTGCCACACGTTATGTATTTGGTCTCCGGAGGTATGATCATATCTCCTCTTGGACGAAGAAAATTCTTGAGGGTTCCATTGAAAATTATATAATGGCTAGAAACTAATATACTTGAAAATTCCACTTTACCTGTATGAAAAGTTACGTTTTAGCATATCAAATAGATTACTAAATTTCATTGTTCCCAAGCACACATATTATAATTCCACAAGACTATTTTTCATCAACACCATTAGGAATTCATTGCCAAACAATTTAAAAAGCATTGAAAGGTTCAACAACTTTAAGCATTTAATCATTAATCATTTTTCGTGTTTGTAATTTTAGTTTTTTTTTCTCTTAAACAATCCATACATCTCAATTTTGTTTATTAATATGACATTGTAATCTAATTTTTGTGGGTAATAATTTATTTATTGTGAAACTAATTTAATTTATTTATTTAATTTTCTTTTTACATCCTTTGGTTATAAGTTTAAAGATGTGAAACCACTTATTTAATTGACCACTGTTATGTGTTGCACAGCAAAAGAAATATATTCTTATTGTGCTAATTTCTAAAATAAACAATAAACCATTTTGCCGTCTCGCATGCAGTTGCACCCGGTACGTATTTTACCGTTTTTCTCTCTGAGCTTATAATCGTACCTACAAGCGGGTTACTTTACCCCCGATCTAGCATCACTATATTTTTTCAAATTTTTCTTGCTTGTAAATTCTTACTAAAAATATTTGTAAATTCTCCCACAGCAATCTGTCACTTTAATTCTTATTTGCTCTCTCTCATTGCTGGCTATTTTGTGTAAATGAAATTATCTGTATGCAAATGGACCAAATATTAAGCTAATCTAATCTAAGCTCATATAATCTCTCCGTTAAAGAATAGTTAATGGCAAAAGATTACAATGAAGCTGCGCTCTCCCTTAGCACTTGTTTTGGACCGGGTCGAAATTATATATACACCGACACCGTCTCAAAAGTTAGAAGGACTCTTTAAAACGATAACTGCATACTTTTATTTCGTTCCGAGAAAAACCAATGGAGCACTTTTGATTCTCCTGAAGGTCCTGTTTGGCTAAAAAAGCGTGTTTTTTGCTCGTAACTTTTATTCCATCACAGGAAAAACCATAATTCAGTAGTCTGTGGCAACACTGACGAAATGTCAAAAAAGCAAAAACCATTTTCATTCTTTTTTATTCTTTCCTTTTCTAAATGAACTTCGTGCTGATCAGCAGCAAGTATTTTAAGACTTAACAATTAATTTAGTTTTAATAGAAATAACTATTTAAGAAATAAAGCAAGTTTATTTAGGTATCAACCTAAAGCAACGATTGTTTTTTATAAATTGGTTCACACAACCACAAGTCGATAAATTTTGCGAAATAAACTTCGAACGGTGGCAACACCATGGTATGTTGAATAAAAACACAAAAAAATAATAAAAGCGCGTCTGCGCTTAGACATTGAATGGTGAGTATATTAATAGCCCGGGAGGTAGCGTTGTATTTTTCATAGTCATTTCCTTGCGCTTAATTTGTTTTTTTTCAATTGTAAGTTAGAGTATGGCTGATAATCGAAATAAATGTCAGTCGCCAGATTGCTCACATATTTCGATAGATATGCCACTTACCTTATTTTAAGTGTATGCGATGTACCACGCCCATTGGTGCTATTTCGGCCGCTTTTGGTTCAGATATACCTTATAGCAACCACTTACATGCAATTTCATACCAATTGCTGGAATAATTCACTTACAAAAGCGCTAAAAATGTTGTTAATATGGGAGGTGTCACGCCCACTTACGCAATCCTGTGACAGGCGCGGATCCATGGGAGGGGCCATGGGGGCACGTGCCTCCCCCAGCACTCAAGATGAATCACTCAAATAATGAAATAATGATTTGCGGATTTAAAGACAGGTCTTCTCTTAAAAAATCAAACTAATTGATTTTATTTATTTCTTTTACATATACATATATAGATAAATCGCGCTTGAATCTCAAAAAGAAAAACTACTAAAAATTTAATATTACAAGTGTTTGTATATTCGACATGTTTAAAATAATCTCTAAAAATTAAATTTATTATTCTCATTTATTTTTTTAAGAGAAGTTCATGTAGTAGCATTGACAATTTCCAATTATAGTGTATTAAGGTGAATGTAATAAAAACAGGATTTCTGTTGTTACACAAGAAATGCCAATACTTGCGCAAAGACAATACATTTTTTCGTTTCGCTTAACCCTTTCACGCCCGAATTAAAGAGCGAGGACTTAAAAAATATTTGAGTTTATATTTTTATTAATACAACTGCAAAGGTTAACTGACATCAATTTCAAAGTCCTAAGTATCCTTGTTCGTCCTTACGGCCTATAGGCAGCATTTACATCGGAAAATTCCTGAGACACAACTCAACAATTTTTGTTTACAAATTATGTTTTTATCTATTATTTTACCTTCTTTGAACCAATTGAAGTACTTTTTTGTATGTCCGAGTAATCTATTTCACATAATTTAATTAAAAGCACAAGCACCTTTTTTCCAATTTTTTGGCACTTGTTGTTTTAACGACGTTACGACGTAAGTGACGCCAATACTAAAAACTCATAGCTGCTAACTAAATTTTGTGTACACTTGAATGCACAAAACAGAACAGCTGATAAGACAAGAGTAAAACAAATCGCGAAAAAAATAACATAATGGTGATATTGGCATGTGATGTGGTTGCCTATAGGCAACATTGGACGTAAAAGGGTTAAGAAAAAGCGGTAAATTTTATTCCGATACTTTCTTCTGTATGTGTGCATATGGAAAATCGAAAAAAAAAAATAAAAAATTCAAAATTTTATGTAAGAAAAAAGTCTAATATTTTTCATATTTTTACTCAAATTCCCAAAAATGCAAATTTTGCAGCTCTGGTATCAACCCTAGAATTTTTTTTTTTAATTGAGGATATGCTCAAATATTAATAAATTTTCGAATTTCGAGTGTTCCCGAAGAATTCTAGAGCATGAGATTTTTTTGAACACGTCTTATGTGTATACATGACAAGCTAGATTCGGATGACTTTTAAAATACTTGAATTGAACATTATAATATTTCAAAAATGTGAATGACATTAAAATATTTGAAGTTTGAAAATATTTAAGCTTAGAAATATTTGAAGTTTGATGGTGTCGGTTCCTCAGAAAACCGTGTTAATGGAAAACAAAACTTTTACATGAAAAACCTTGGGAAACGAAAACAACCTCAAATGTACTGAATTCAGTCATTTATTAAGCGAAAAATTGCACTTAAATTATTAAATGCTACAAAGCCATAGTTGCCGTTCACTTACTTAGAAGTTTTACACCAAAAAATATGAAATTATAAAAACTTTTAAAAAGGTTAGAGTTAAAAAAATATCTTGACATACGACACCGTCCATTGACTGTATGTCAATGATTCACATGAACTGATACACATGTAATTTTATGACGCATATAGGATGGGAAATCACCTTTTTTTTTAAGTGTTTCATGATGTGTATATGTACATTAAATATTTTCTTTTTGTTTTTTTTAAGGTGCTCTTGTCTTTAAAGTAAGTTTACGGTATGAAGAAAAATTTGACGAAAATTCAGCTCTTTAACTCAATTTTGTAAGGTGGGGCCGAAGGCTGTTAGTTTTACATGTAAATTGTATGGAAAAACTATATTTTATTAAAAAGGTATCTGAATGAATAGTTGATTAATAATGTTGAGCTGCTGAGGGTTGCTTTTCGAAGTAGTTTTTTGCGTTGAATCCGAATCTGGCATCAGAATTGTCCCATGTGCTTTTTTTACAGTGTTGACAAAATACTAGATTAAAATTGATTATAAATAAATATATGTGAAGCCTAAATGTTAATTTTGACCAATATTTTAAGTAAAATTTTTGATAAAAAAAAAACGTGTTTAAAAAGTAGCGTGTAAAACGGGGGTTGAGTGTAAAATCAAAGATTGAATGAAAAAAATCTACTGTTAAAGTCTTTGATTTAATGAAGGTTAGGCGATTAGTAAAGCCTGTATTACATGGCGAGCGAAACCGAATGTGGTGCAGGTTTGAATGTTGGTAAAACAGGGAAGAGGAAGCACGTGAAAACTCGTGCTCCCCCCCAATAAAAAATTCTAGATCCGCCACTGATCCTGTTTAAGTCCATTGGATTTCAAAGCTTATAGTAACTGTCATCTATACACCAAATTTTATGAAGAAACCTCTCATTGCAAACTATCTATAACATAAAACGTATTTTGCTTATATGGGAAATGCCACGCCCACAGGTACTAGTGTACCAAATCTTTGTAATAAGATACCTTTTAGCAAATATATCTGCCATATAAAGTTTCATAACGATTACGTTTTTAGTGCTCTTATTATCACGTTTATAAGTATACTAATATAGCTTGTATATATGCCTGCTTTCAGTGGTATCATCTCTGAAATTTTTATGAAAATCGCATGTGCCAGTTTTTAGTTATACACGGAAAAAACGAAACTCGAAATTATTGTAAATATTAATCAAAATTTAAGAAAAATTAGTAGGTAATTTAGTAATTTAGAAACGGTTCGAGTGTCTATTAAAAATTACTACGCGTAATATAAAAATTGCATCTAAGCAGGCATTATTTTTTCGAATGCAAGTTTTTCATTTTTACAAAGTAGATATAAAAATTTCTGCAATAATTTATTATATTTTAAAAGGACTGTACTATTTTTTAAAAAGTATATTATAAAGTTTTTTTGACGAAATAATAAGAACTGAAATTGATTTTTAAAATTTTTCTATGCGTTACAAACGGAATGACAATGTGAATATACACCGAAAAAAAAGACCGTACTAAATTTGAAGAACTGCCTTCCTCCGATTTAGTGTAAAAATGTTCCTTAATCTAAGTTATTTTTCCTCATATTGATGAAAATATCGTCTCATTTAGTAATTGAGTCCTTTGAAATGAGTTCATGTTTCATTAAAGCAAGTCAACGCTCTTCCTCAAATATAGAGTTTGTGGTTTTAGTAAAACTTTCCTTTGAAATAGTAAATTTTTCTTTGGGAAGAATTTTTGAGGACAACTTGTTCCTCATTTGAGTAAAAACTTCCTCTATCTAATGGAATGTTTTGTTTAAGGAAAATCGTACTGAGTTTTAGTTAGTTTCTTCAAAAAATTTACTATAACGCTGAAATTAATATCTATTCTTCTCGTAAGTATTCTGTTTTTGACTATATATTTATAGTTCTCTACTTGTTTTTTAAATAAAAAAATAAAAAAATTAAAAAAAAAAATTATGTCGTCGCCGGGATATGAACCGAAGCTTTCCTGATCAGACAATGGTTGTTACACGCGCAGTTTAACAACATCATTTTAGTATGTCTTAAAAATGCTGTCGGTGGCTGAGTTGGGTAAGATGAGCATCTTTGAACAGTGGCATGGCGAGAAACAGATTCAATTCTCTGATCGGGTGACAGTTAAAAAAAATTTAAGTTCTTCTTTGAAGTTTTAAAAACGTATTACAATTAAAATAAGAATGACTGACAAATAGTAACGAACAAATAAGAAAATAGAAAATTAACAAATTTTTTTTGAAATCAACGAATTTATTTTAAGTAAATTTCTTTCATTTAAGGATACCTTCATCCTTAGAAAAAGTAAAATTTTCCTCAGTTTTATAATTTTGTCCTCACATTGAGTAAACTTTTCCTAATTTCAAAGCAGCTACATTTACTTGTACTAAGGAATCCAACTTACTTATTTTGAGGAACCCATGGCTTTAGCTCGTATTGAAGGACATTTTTTCCTTACATTTAGGCATTTTTCCTTAAACGGAGTAAGTTTTTTTTTCGGTGTACCTTCTGTGTAGGATATTAAAACTAAGCGGACTATAAAAAATGCAGCGCTACCTCCCGTACTTAAAGGACTCTGCTGAAAACGAGTCTCTCTCTTTTTTAAATCAAAATGAGAGTAACGCAAAGTCCTATGAGAGTATTTTTACTGCTGTTTTTATAATTCGCTCAGTTCTTTGCATCGTGCAGGCGAATAAAAATCAAATGTGATGATTTTTTTTGCTTTTTGAAAGAATTGTAAAAATAAAGTTCTTAAAAAAACTGAAAAATTAACAAAATGAAAAACTCAATTAAATTTGTGTTAAGTAAAATATTAAGAAATTGCAAAAATTAATACAAACAGAAAAATAATTCACCTTCGCAAGCAAAAAAGCTACGGTCATTGGTATGCGTATTAGCATGTGTATCTATGTGTTATTTAGATGCGGCGACGGTGTGCAACCATGAGTATATGTGCTAGTATTAATTTGTAATGGGCTATGTGTGTGTGAAGAGCAGAAAAAAATTTAAATTAAATTTATTGGTTTATTTGTTCCAAAAAGTATGCAATAAAAAAATTTTAAAAGTGATGTGTGTTTGACAATAAAGGCTATGCGTAGATAAAATAATAAATGTCCAAAATACAGTGAATAGTGTCGGTAAATAAGTTACAGAGCGTATAACCTCAACGAAAAATTGTGATATTAAAAACCCGGTTACTTTTATTTAAATAAAAAATGTAAAAACCCGGTTGATTTTATTTAAATAAAAAATTGTATAGTTAATGCAGCAGCGGAGAAACATGCTTTTGTAGTCCGAAGTATTTTGAAACACGTTGCAAAACGGGAAAAAATTTTTGTGCATATTTTTAGGAGTCGAACCCTCAAAAATGAGCTTTGTTTTGAATTCAGGACAAAACGGCAGCAATTCAAAGTTTTTGATACCCAAAATGTGTAATGACAACCACTTAATTTATTTAAATAAACTTTAATTCCTATAGTATTTTATGCCACCACTCGTGTTGAGTTGGGTGAACTTATGGTAATATTGCTGTTTTCAAGTAGAGCCAAAAAGTATCGAAAAACATACGGTACTAACTCAAAAACAAGGAGATGTAAACTTTGTTATAAGTCGAAATATATGATAGAGTATTCAACACTATCGAAACAACTCAAAAACAAGGAGATGTAAACTATGTTATAAGTCCAAATATATGGTAGAGCATTCAATACCATCGATAGAACTCAAAAACATGGAGATGTAAACTTTGATATAAGTTAAAATGTATGATAGAGTATTCGATACTATCGAAACAACTGAAAAACAAGGAGATTTAAACTTTGTTATAAGTCGAAATATATGATAGAGTATTCGATACTATCGAAACAACTGAAAAACAAGGAGATTTAAGCTTTGTTATAAGTCGAAATATATGGGAGAGTATTCGATACTATCGAAACAACTCAAAAACAAGAAGATGTAAGCTTTTTTGTAAGTCGAAATATATGTTAGAATATTCGATACTATCGAAACAACTCAAAAACAAGGAGATGTAAGCTTTGTTATAAGTCGAATTATATCGTAGAGTAGGCAAAGTTTTAAGTATATCGATAAAAACGAGAAAGTCTCAATATTGCTAATAGTTAGGAAAATAAGAAGTTTTTAAGTTTTGGTTCATCAGGATAGAACCAACTGAATTTTAAGCAAAAAATCTCTATAATATTTTGAATGCAGAAGCAATAAATATTCCAACTTTTCAGAAATATAATGTCACTTGTAATATACTACTTAAAGTTTAAAAATCAAGTCCCAATGCATTATAACGGTACTTTTCTTTAATTGTTTATAATGATATGTGAAATTCTTCTTTTTTTCTTGGTTCATCAGGATAGAACCACTTTTTAATTGCTCCATAAATTAAACAAAAATTAATTATTTTTATTAAAAATTTTTTATTATTGTAATTGTTTTATCTGAATATTTATTTAAAAATTTGTACTTATACCGTTATTCGCAATAACTTCGTAAATTCTGTATTTCATTGACTCGTATAGTGATTTTAAGTAATCAAGAGAAACATCGGTCCATGCTGCTTTTATTCCATCAATAAGCTCATCCTTAGTTTTGTACTGTATTCCTCCTTCGTAGACCTTACGGGTTAGCCAACCTCAAACATTTTCAATAATGTTAAAATCGGATGAGAAGAGCGGCAAATTTAAGGTTTCAAAATTTTGGTTAGAAATCCATGATTTCACTACACGTGCCGTGTGTATAGGTTCATTATCGTGTTGATAAATCCACTCTAGTGGTCTAAAAATGTCTTTGATCTTTGGAAAAACTAGTTCCAGTAAATTTTTGTAATGATCTCCCGGTCATTCGCGTACTTTGTACGATAAGATCAATAGTTCCGTAGTATGAAACTGCAGCCCATACCATAACGCCGCCCTCTCTACTGTGATGACGGGTCAGAAATTTTTCCTGCTTACGCAAATAATGCTATAACTTTAATTTTCACGATTTGCGTTTTCAGAAATAATTTTTGACGCTTCATCACAGTGTATATTAAAAAAAATCGATATCTGTCGAAAAGAATCGAGAAAGTCGATTAAATTAGCAACGTATCGAAAAATTCGGTAGGTTTCAAAAGCTAAAAGAATGTCGAAAAAAGTAACTCTTTAAATATTTAAAAACTCGATAAACATACGTTGAAAATGTTGACATGTATGGAGAAAGCCGAAAGTATCGAATATATTGCACACATGTTCTTTGCAGTACGATTTGAATGATAAAAAAAGTATTTGAAAATAATCGTTGAAAGCAACTCAAATTTTTATAAAAAAATTATTCGAAAATGTATTTGGTCAAGGTGCTTAAAGCGAATACTCGTTTCCGTATACCAGTTACTTAAAATGCACCGGTTACTTAAAATAAAAACAATACACTAAAATAAATAAAGCAATCCTCTAATGTCGTGTATATACCATAGTATCTACTTCATTGTTAAAGAAAAAGCTTAAGCATGATATGGCCAGCTTTGTGAAGTAGGCTCGTGACTATAAGATATCAAAATAAAATATATGCAGTTAAATTACTCTACGTTTGCTCGTTCAAGAAACATTTCCAAAAGAAATTTCAATAGCAATATTTAAATACAGTAATCGCCGCTTAATTGAACAGGCCAAAATGTTCGCACTTTTTCTCAATTAACCGGGTAATTCAACTAACAAAATCCCGCTTAATTACACTACAATTCAATTAAAGAAATCCCTCTTAATTGCACTATTGTTCAATAAGAAAAACACCACTTAATTGAATTTTTGTTTAATTAAGGAAAACAGCTTCTTCCATGGGTAAAAAAAACTATGTATTTTAGTCAAAAAAACAAGAAACACTTTTTAACAACAGAAACTAAACAAAAAAAATTAAATAAAATATAAAAAACATTTGATAACGGAAATGTAAGTTACATAGTATGCAATTAGTATGCAATTAAATTCTTGTTTTTTCAGTTTATAGCTCGAATGTGAGGCTTATGTTTTTTTTCGAATAAGCTCGTTATTCTGCGCATTTTATCTCTTGAGAGACAACGTGGGTTCACATATGCTCTAATTCTTTGGAAAATGTGCCAACAGTGAGAAAATACTGTTGCAGAAGTTCAATCACTGTTAGAAGCTCTTTCGCTGGAATAGGGCTTATGTGAAACTTTTCCCCTTCTACATCTGAGGACGAATCTGCTATAACGATCTCTGCAATTTCTATATTGGTCAAGAGTCCATAGCATATCATAGGTTCGTTGTCGTCGCAAACTTGGTTAAAAGTTTCATCAACTTGAAAAAATTCTTCGTTATGTTCTAAATTGGGGTTCTGTATCTCTTCACTATTGGGTAAAAGTCCTGCCAAATTTGTAACTTTAGCATCGAAGTTTTATTATTATTCTAAAGCATTGAAAACACAAAAAAGAGAGCGCCAAAAACAGCTGTTTGACACATCAAAACAAATGTGTAGCCAATTATTATTTTTATTGGCATTTTTAAGTGATGGGCCTTTTTTTTAAGACAATAAAGCGGGGTTTTTTATATGAATTTTTATATTTCGGTGAATTTTTTTTATACATTTAACGGGGAAATTCAAATAAGCGGGATTCAATTAAACGGGAAAAACCCTGTGCATTTCTTATGGGAGTTTAATAATGGCACAATGCTACGGCCAATTAAGAGGGAAATTCAATTAAGTGTGATTCAATTAAGCGGGGACTACTTTATTATTCCACGAACATTTTTTTAAAACTTTTTCTGGAAGTGCAATTTTTATGCATAAAAATTTTTTCGTTAGCTTAAATTACTGAGCTGTGTGTTTTTGTTTATACGCAATATTTTATTTTGATATCTCGTAGTCACGAGCCTACTTTACATTGCTGATAATGCCATACATTCGCACACATTTTTTTACAAATCATAATGAAAACAACATGCGGGAACGTGTAATAAACCGACCAGATACACTAACATACATACATATTAATATAATACATATATACATACGTATATGTTACAAAATATAATGTGTTTGAATATGGATAATATACAGGACATTGCTAAAATTTATATTTAATAATGGCGCGTTCAATTGCAGACAACATCTGAGTAATAAGAAGTGCAAGATTTGTTGCTAAATTAATAATAGAGTTTAGCTACTAGCTATTAGCCTTCTTCGCTATTTAGCTTGAAGCTTTAAATCAAGTAAAAAGCTTTTTAATAAATAATGGAGATATTTTTTTTTAAATTTTTTCTTAGCTTTGTCGCAATTTCTCAACACATCCAATCAGATCATGTGATATAGATATTAAAATAATTATATGTGTAATTTTACATGGTCCAAGGCATAAATGTTAGAAAAAATTTACCCTGCATGCTGTGGGGCTTGGACAACACGAACATAAAAATACAGACCACCATTAAACTACAAATTTAGCTACAGCTAGTTTTCAATCTAATCTTGAGTTGACCTTTTGACAAGCTAATGTTATAAACTTCGCAATTATTAATAAGAGTTGTCATGCGATTAAAAGGAGCTGTAGCGATATAATTAGTTCTACTAGTCGGTTGATAAAATAATTTATAAGCGCTACAAGTACTTCTCCGATAAGTATTAAAATGCATGTAATCAAGAAGCTATGGTTTAGCAAGAGACCCAGTAACAAGTTGATGCAGATAAGAATGCGCTTATGCTTTATCTAAGCCGTTGTGCTTTATTTTTAATAAATCTTTATTGGCAGGTACTTTTTTGGACTGCTGGCAAATTGCCTCTATAACTCCCGTTTATAAAAATGGGATTAAGAATGACATCTCTAATTATAGGCCAATATCCAAAGTCTCAAATGAATCTAAGCTATTTGAGAGTATTGTGAAGGAAAAGTTGTTCTTCTTGTTCAAGCGCCATATTTGCCTCGAACAGCATGGTTTTGTATCTAGTCGATCCACTGTGACAAATTTATCCCTTTTTACTAAATATTGCATATCATCGTTTGAAAAGGGGCATCAGGTTGATGCCATTTATACAGACTTTGCAAAAGCATTTGATAAGCTTTGCCATAGTGCTTTGATTGCAAAACTTTCCAAAATGGGCTGCCATTCTGCTTTTTTGATGTGGATTAAATAATATCTTGTAATAGAGTTTGTTTTATTGAACTAAATAGCATAAAGTCTTATGAATTTAGGGCATCTTCTGGTGTACCTCAAGGCAGTAATTTGGGTCCTTTGCTTCTTATTCTGTTCATCAATGACATTAGTAAATGCTTTTCATCAGTTTAAGTTTTTACAATATGCTGATGACTTAAAGTTGTTTAGTAAGATATCATGTGTTCATGATTGTGTAAATTTACAAAATGCTATTAATAACGTTTTTTCGTGGAGTATGCTTAATTTCCTTCCTTTAAATGTCAATAAATGTTTTTCTTTTTGTTTTTTCTAAATCTAGAAATCCTACACATTTTTCTTATTTACTTTCTGGTGTTCCTTTGCAGACTCTTAATTCGATTCGTGACCTGGGGGTTATTTTTGACTCAAATTTCACTTTTGTGGATCATATTAATTTCATTATCCCTAAGGCTTACTCCTTTCTTGCCTTTATTAAAAGAAATAGCTCTGAATTCTCGGATCCACTTACACTTCGGTTTTTATATAGCTCTTTCGTAAGATCTAGATTGGAATACGCTTCATTTATATGGAGTCCATTTTATATGGCTCATTCAAATAGATTAGAAAAAGTTCAAAGAAATTTCACTAGATTTGCACTTCGCTCTTTGAATTTTGGTGTTGCCCTCCCGACCTATGATGCTCGATGCATGCTATAGAGCTTAAAATCCCTGCAATCTAGAAGAAAAATTTGTGCCCTTACTTTTATATTTGATATTATTTCCGGTAGAATAGACTGCCCCGCTTTGCTACAGTTCATTCCTTTGAATGTTCCCTCTAGAATGTTGAGACGTACTATTTTATTTCATACTGAGCTTCATAGAACCAATTATGCTTTTAATGAGTCAATTACTCGTGAATTGCATTAATTCAATGAATTATCTAGTTCTAACAATTTTGACTTTTCGAACTCCAAACAGTCTTTTATTGATTTATTAAATAGTGTTTATATAATTCAGTATTTTCCTTGTATATATATATATATTACCTTGAATTATTGTAATTTTATTTAAATATAAGCTGTCTGTAAGAAATTGAAAATCCAAAGACTAAATAAATAAATAAATAAAGTTTATCCGCCATATTTCTACGGAACCTCAAAGACTACATATGTAATAACTTCAAACGATCCTCATAAGGAGGAAGTTTGAAGTTGTTCAGTAGGATATATAGTACATAGCTGTGGTATACTACTCTGTTAATTTTACGAAATTGATTTACAAAATAATGAGGAACCTGCCGGATGCAAAAATTTTAGTATATACCACTATAGTTTTTGAATTTCGACGATTGATCGAATATACTCAACAACTGATCTGGTGGAGAAAGTGCTAAAAAGTTAGCAAGAATGCAAAGAACTGCTTGTGCGGCAGTGACTGGGGCAATGAGATCTTACCCCATGGAAGCCCTCAACGTCCTCTTACACTTGGTGCTTGAAGAACATCAAATTTCTGATCATGAAACCATCGTATTTAATATCAAAAATAACTCTGAATTTCAAATGAGGATCTGCAAAAAAATTATTTCATGGGAACGTTACAATAGTGAAGTACTAATAAACCAGTTGCGTTTATATAACTTTACCAATTTTAGTGTAATTGATTTAGAAAGTAAGGTGTCATTGATTAATAGCAGTATTCTGAATGAGATGAGCAATATAACCTTTGAAAAAGAAGTTAAAGTAAAAATTATTAACAAATGGTATGATTCCGAGCTGGCCAACTTGAATAAACGCAAATTTGATTTGTATAAGCTAGCACTAATTTCAGGAGATTGGGAAGAATATAGAAATGTTAAAAAATGGTATAAAAAACTTTTAAATATTAAAAGAGTAAAACATATGGAACATAAAATTATATCTAATAGTCCCGACAGCAAGATTATGTGGAATTATTTAAAAAAAACAATAAGTATGGTAGCAGAAAAATCTTCCTTTAAACGAATTATTATTGACGGATACACGTATAAAACCGAACGAGAAATGGCAGATGCCTTAAATAAATACTTTGTTGATAGCATTGAGGATATAGTTAACAATATAGAAACAGTTCACCATAATTTTAATGTCATAAGTCAGGTCAATATAAATTTCAAATTTATTCAAGTTACTATAAGTGATATTGACAATATAGTTAACAAATTTCGAACGAAAAAGGGTAGGAATAAATTATTATCGGAGGGCGTTTTTAAAGATTTAATGCCATACATTGGCTTTTTTTATAGTCATATAATAAATGAAAGCTTAAATACGGGTATAGTCCGAAACGCTTGGAAAACTTCAATTATAGTTCCTATTCAAAAAGTTACAAATACTGTCAAAGCTGAATAATTTCGACCAATAAATACGTTATCTAACGATGAAAAAATATTAGAAACAGCTGTAAAAAATCAACTTGTGCAATATTTGGAAACCAACAAATTTCTTATAGCAGAACAGTCAGGATTTCGACAAAAACATTCTTGTGAATGTTTCTCTGCTTTCTTACAGACCGTAAACAATGTACAGCAATTGGTTCCACAATTTCCGATGAAGTTCTTGTTAAGGTTGGTTTGCCTCAAGGATCTGTTTTGGCTCCAATTCTATTCAATATATATATAAACGATATTACTTCCTGTCTAAAATATAGTACAATAAAATTATTTGCTGATGACGCATAAATCTCCATATGTGGTCAAAATGAATCAGAAATTAGAGACAATTTGCAATCAGATATGGACTCGCTTTACTCATGGATGTGTGCCAATAAATTAAAAGTAAATATTAATAAAACAAAATATATGCTCTTAACAAGGAAGAATGGTGCTACTATCCTGGGCATAAAAATTAATAATGAGGATATTGAAAGGGTACATAAAATAAAATATCTGGGCATACAAATTGATGATAAACTAAAATTTGATGATCATATTAATTACACTATAGGTAAAATTGCAAAAAAAATATGGTTTATTAAAAGAACTTGTAAAGATTTAAGCCAACCTTATAAAGTAATTGTATACCGTTCCATAGTTGAGTCCCACTTTATTTACTGTCCAACAATTTTTTTCATTATGAAAGATTCTCAAATCGCAAAACTAAACTAAAAAGCTGAACTAAAAATCGCACATTCGGCCTACCTTCGGCTTCGGCCTTAAAATGGCCGAAGGTTTGGCCGAAGCCGAAGGTTTGCAAATGAATGCAATATCGAAATAGCTCAGTTTGCTTGTAAAGTTAATGTAAACGACATTAGTTGTGAAGTTTAAGCAATAAGCACTACAAATATTGAAAATAATCTTTGGGAATCTCATGTCACAACGACCATGCAGCCAAATAGCGCATGTTGAGTTTCAAGTTTTAATGTTGAGGTTGAGAAGTACATTAAAGAATCTTTAATTATGAGGAATGGAGATATTTTTAGCTATTGGCATTCAAGTTCATTTTTGAAACTGAAAAAAATAGCACAAAAGTTTCTATATATTTCTATTTAGCGCTGCAGGTCAGCTTTATACTAACTAACGTTCAAATTTGCGTGGTGGAAACGTTGATAAACTTTTATTTTTAGTTTACAATAAAAAATTATTTAACTTTGAATAGTAAAGTATGTACCTTCATTTTTTATTATCATTATAAACTAATATTGTTTATGTTTGCTAATAGATTATAATCATATAATTCATTTATGTAAGTTTTTATTTATAAATGCTAAGCCTTCGGCTTCGGCCGAAGGTTTGAAAAATGTCCGAAGTTCGGCTTCGGCCAAAAAAGCCACCTTCGGTCGGACCCTAGTCTCTAGTATTTATAAAGATGAATAACGGTTTTAAAATAAAATCGACAATGCAACGTTTAGCGGGTACAAGAGTGCAGTATCTGGGCAGAGTGAAGCGCGCGCGTACTTTCAACGTTAAAAAACTCGCAAAACCCATTTTTATCCCATTTTTAATTCTTAATATTCTGAATGCTAATAAAACAAGCTTTCATATAAGCCTAATTAAAAAATATTAAAATATGTGTTTTTTCTAAAAAACAAAAAATTTTTAAATTGCAAAATTTTTCTAAAAAAAAATTTTTTAAGCAACAAAGACCATGAAAAAGTCTATTAGAATCATTCATTACAATTCCTAACTTACAAATAAAATCGAAGTACAGAATTTTCAAAAAAATACGTCCGCATGAAAAATGACGAAAATTACCAATTTTACACATCTGTATTTTAAAAACTTCCTTTGACAACCCTCTTTACCAGTTTTTGCGGGTCACGTATGTGGTATTAAAACGGCACAACTGGTGCTACTTAAGGCTTCTAGAATGATTGCGAGGCCGTTACTTCAACCTAGCCCAGCTTTAGAAAGTTATAGAGTAGTCAGTTGTTATAATAGGCCACGGTGGGCTTTAACCAACTTTTAATAAAAATGTGAGTTACTACAAAAACTTTAATTGGGGATTATTTGGGATGTAATTTGGAGTCGATATATGAAAAACATAAGAAATCCTTAGAGCTTTTTTTATAAATAACATCCCAAATAATGCCCCATTCAAATTTTTGTAGTGACTCAATTTGTCATTTAAACTTGGTTAAAGCCCACCGTTAGGCGCTATCAGTTTATATAAATTTTCTTAATTGGATTCTACTAGACTTTCAAATCTAATTGTTAAATGAATTTTTGTTTATTCAATATAATTTAATAAGGATTTGTTTGTTTGTTTTTAATGTGAACTTGCAGAATACATGATTATGGTGTTAACAAAACTCAAACTTCTCTTAATTTTTGCATTGAATTCGGATATACATATATACTCTGAAATATGATATACACGAATTCAATCACTAAATTTTGGTATCTTAAAATTTTTTTTTAAAAATTTCTCGGGACGTTATGAGCGAAAATTTTATTATATTACACTTCTGCAAAAAAAATTTGATGTGCTAGCACCATCAATTAAAATAAGGTTCATACTAGTCGTCAGTTATCAGGATTCATGATCAAAAGTGCATTTTAATAAACTTAAGTTTCAATAGCATTTCAAAACTTACAATTAGTCATTTTGATCTGCTGCTGCAAGTCACTGAAACATTGAAAAAAAAAGTGAAAAAATTTAACAAAATTTAAATAAATGATAATGAAAAATCAAACGTACGACATAACAATATTTTAAATTCGACAATACAGTGTAAGCAGATTCGGACATAGCACCAGCAAATAATGGACAGTGTATCATATATCAGAATGCGACCAATTATTTGTTTGCTACTGCAACTCTATGTGTGTTTCCAACATATCAATCATACGTCATCTTTATCATTATCTGCTGTAAATGGTAAGTACTGTTTTAGATATATTTGGGTTTCATTGAAATTGCTAAAATTTTAACTACTCAAAGAGTAAAAGTTTAATAACTTTCCCGACACGAATTTCCATATGAAACTTTACTATTTAGCGGGTTAAAAAAATCACAGTTGACTTCGGCAAAACTAGTTTTTCCAGGACTACTGCACAGAAAAAAAAGATTTGCTGATATCAAACATTTTCGGGTCCGATTTCCACGAATGTTGTGTATGGTTTTCAGTCAGAGAAACAGTTTCTCTGATATAACAAAAATTGATTTGTTGAAACTTAAAATAAATTAGTTGATTTCAAAAAAACATTTGTTAATTTTCCTAAAGTTTTTGTTGAAACTTAAAATAAATTCGTTGACTTCAAAAAAAAATTTGTTAATTTTCCTAAAGTTTTTGTTGAAACTTAGAATAAATTCGCAAAACAAATTTTTCTTTTTTATTTTTTACTTTCTTCTATTTCTTTTTTTTCCTCTATTTTCTTATTTGTTGGTACTTATTGTCAAGTCATTCTTATTTTAATGTAATACGTTTTTAAAAGTTCAAAGGAGAAATTAAATTTTTTTTACCTGTCACCCGATCAGAGAATTGATCCTGTGTTCTGCGCCAGTTCAAAGATGCTCATCTTACCCAACTCAGCCACCGACATCATTTTTAAGATATACTAAAATCATGTTGTTAAACTGCAGATGTAACAACCATTGTCTAATCAGGGAAGCTCTTGGTTCTAACCCCGGCGACGACATAATTTTTTTTTTTTAATTTTTTTATTTTCTAATTTAAAAAACAAAAAACAAGTAGAGAACTATAAATATATTGAAAATATCTTATTAACATAAAAGGCAGTTTTCAAGATATTTTCAATTTATACAAATACAGTTCTCTACTTCTTTTTGTTTTTTAAATACATACCTTTAAATTAAAAAAATAACAAAATAACAAAAAATTATGCTGTCGCCGGGGTTTGAACCAGGAGCTTCCCTGATTAGACAAAGGAAGTTTTTTATTTGCAATATCAGTGAAACATTTTGCTGATTACGCTAAAATATTTTGTTGTAAAATAAGATAATTTGAATTTGCAAATCCAAAGAACAAAGGGTTTTGATTTCGCAAATTTTTTTTTTGATTCAAAGAAATGAATAGTTGAATTCCAGAAATTTTAATCATACACCGAAAAAAAAGACCGTACTAAATTTGAAGAACTGCCTTCCTCCGGTTTAGTGTAAAAATTTTCCTTAATCTAAGTTATTTTTCCTCATATTGATGAAAATATCGTTTCATTCAGTAATTGAGTCCTTTGAAATGAGTTCATGTGTCATTAAAGCAAGTCAAAGCTCTTCCTCAAATATAGAGTTTGTGGTTTTAGTAAAATTTTCCTTTGAAATAGTAAATTTTTCTTTGGGAAGAATTTTTGAGGACAACTTGTTCCTCATTTGAGTAAAAATTTCCTCAATCTAATGGAATGTTTTGTTTAAGGAAAATCGTACTCAGTTTTAGTTAGTTTCTTCAAAAAATATACTATAACGTAGGAAAATTTTCCTTAATAAGTGAGTGGCAACACTCGCTGCTTTACTCGCTGAAATCAATATCGATTCTTCTCGTAAGTATTCTGTTTTTGCCTATATATTTATAGTTCTCTACTTGTTTTTTAAATAAAAAAATAAAAAAATTAAAAAAAAAAATTATGTCGTCGCCGGGATTTGAACCGAAGCTATCCTGATCAGACAATGGTTTTTACACGCGCAGTTTAACAACATCATTTTAGTATATCTTAAAAATGCTGTCGGTGGCTGAGTTGGGTGAGATGAGCATCTTTGAACAGTGGCATGCCGCAGAACACAGGTTCAATTCTCTGATCGGGTGACAGGTAAAAAAAAATATAAGTTCTCCTTTGAAGTTTTAAAAACGTATACAATTAAAATAAGAATGACTGACAATAATAAGTAACCAACAAATAAGAAAATAGAGGAAATAGAAAATTAACAATTTTTCTTTTTGAAATCAACGAATTTATTTTAAGTAAATTTCTTTCATTTAAGGATACCTTCATCCTTAGAAAAAGTATAATTTTCCTCAGTTTTATAACCCATTGAGTAAACTTTTCCTTATTTCAAAGCAGCAACATTTACTTGTACTAACGAATCCAACTTAATTATTTTGAGGAACCCATGGCTTTAGCTCGTATTGAAGGACATTTTTTCCTTACATTTAGGCATTTTTCCTTAAACGGAGTAAGTTTTTTTTTCGGTGTAGATTTGCAATTTTTTGATTTTACCAATCTTGTTTTTTCTGTGTGGATATACTATGGGATATAACCTATGTATATGTGACCTATGTAGTTGCTTGCCTCTGCAAAAAAAATTGGGGTATATGATATGAAAAACTAGCTTTTCCTAGGAACTTCTATGATATACATATGAAAAATAAACTACAACTATCCATAATTTTTACATAAAAATGCTTATATGGAAATAGTTTATAACGCTTTGGCGCAAAATATACTAAACTGATTTTAATAATTTCTTTTTAAAAAACATATTTAAGCTAGAGAAGGTTATTGCATACTTATTTTTTTTATTTTTTGCAAATTCTCCAACAAAAATAGTCGTTTGATTTTTGGCGCAGTAAATTTTTTATACGTATTTTCAATAAGTGATTCCCTTTTTTCCTAATAAAATAATACTACAATTTTGCAAAACTTTCTTACAGGAAAACGTGAAAATTTATATAAAAATTGGACACCAGAAAATTCAAGTAAGTGTTGCTGACTATAGGTTAAGGTTATTCATTATTTTTAAATGGGGAAAAAATTTTGGGAAATCTTCCTTTTTAAAATTTATGAATAACAAAAGAGTCTCGTGAAAGAAAAATCTTACATGAACGAGACCAATTCCTCACTTTAAAAAAAAAGTTATGGGGATTTTTATGCTAATGAAGTCCCTGGTATTTATCGGCTGTAAGGTAAACGTCCGACCACTTCGACAGCTTACTGGGAATTGAAATTAAGCAACGGGGAGCTGAGGGGAATTTATATAAAAGCTGGCATTGCCTGCTTCAAGTTAGAGCAAAACCTAACGCAATGTAGATTGATTGGGTTGATTTGGCAATGATTATAGGCACGTACCAAATATGGTAAGCTATGCACTTGAGGGTTAAATGTCTTAAAGCTCAACCTAACGAGTTTTGTCTTAAAATTATTTCTAAATTTTGCAGCCCTTATAATATTATGACACAAAGCATAAAAATACAAAAAGCATTTGCGCATTTCATATTAAAGTCAATAGAATAGAAAAATTATAATTAATGAAGTCTTGTATGTTTCTACTTCTTCTTTCTCCTTATGGCTGATTTGGATAGCGTAAATTTCAAATCATTTTTTATTTGTTTCATTAACTTTTTTTGTTGCTTTTGCTTTGGCTCTCTGATGTAGCCCACACGCACAACATGTCGCATATTTTAAGCCATAACGAGCTACATATTGTTCAAAAGCAAGACAATTTAGTCAGTTAGTCAGCCAGCCAGCGGTTACCATGAAAATGCGGAATTGGCATTGGAATTGGAGAAAAAACAACTAAAAGATGACTGACTTATAAAGTTATAAAGTCATAGCTTTAATTTTAATTATAATTCAAAAATTTAACTAATCAAATCGTATTGTGTTTTAATAGCCATATGGGAAACAAAATTTACGTTTCCCTTATACCAATTTTTGTCGACCTTCAGTTCATTTCCAAAGCATGATAACTCATTTTCAAAAAACAGCATGAGCAAAAGAAAATCAAACGACAATTCTTATGTGAGGTTTGGATAAACTTAATCCTAAAAAAAAGAATATTTAACTTTAAAAATTAAAAAAAACAAGTACGCAATATCCTTTTTTTTAGCACAAATATGTTGTTTAAAAAAAAAAATATTAAAATCGGTTCGGTATATCTTGCGCCAAAGCCTTACAAGCAATTTTTATATAAGTAATTTTAAATAAATAGTATATATCAGGGGTGGCCAACCCGCGGCCCTCCTTAAATATTTTTCCGGCCCGCGAGAATCATCACAATTTTTCAAAATATATTTATTTTGTAATGGGCAAAGTAGTGAAAACCAATGTATGTATTAAAAAAATACAATATTGTACATCCATATATTCAAAAATTAACTGTCGAATTTAGCTGCGTTCCAGTAAAAAAATGCATTACTACAATTTGCAGGTTTTTACAGGACTTAGCCCAAAAGGCAATTGCACCTTTTGTTGCATAAATCTGCCTAAGAAGCTAAACACAACTGGGACGTGCGATATCGTCCTATACGTTAATAGTGAGTCCAAAATTGACACTACAAAATTTATCACAGAGAAATTGAAGAATTTTTTTTGTTTCTAATTATTTAAACAAATTGGCTTGATAATTTCTTCAAAGTTACACCACTATGCTATCAAAATAGCCATTTTCTTAGCGAGAACCGTTGTTTTTGAAAAACCGACACTAAGGGTAAAATAAAGGATATTTTTGATGCTCAAAGGTCACCGGTGGCTGTTGAAAAAAGTCTTAATATCTAAAATTATTCAAATATCGAAGTCCTCTGTGGTAAACATCGCTAAAAGTGTGATGATACTGTGTTTTTAAATGAAAAGAAAACAAAAACAACTTCACGAACTGACCGAATTGTACAAAAATCCATAACGGAGCGAAGTGCACTATCTCAATCAGTACTGAACGATCTCAACGAAGCTGAGCTGGACATATCGCTCAATGCATTGCAACGCCAATTTAAAGAAAATGGCTTGATATGCCGACGATCACTAAAAAAGCCAAAACTTAAAAATTCTATGTGCAAACGGAGGCTGTATTGGGCTCAGCTTCCTTGTAACACTTCCAACGACTACTTGAATACAGTGACTTACTTTAGTTAAATTCAGTGAACTCAACTATGTTTTTATTTATTTAAAGTTCATCTTTAGCGATGAATCCCGGCTGGAAGCAACATCTCAAAGGGTCAGAGGTTGTTGGCAGAAGGCTTCAAGAGAGATATTTTGTTGAGAAAACATTCGAGTCGTGTGGAACAATTGATTCATCTTTAAAAGAAATGATAGTCAAGTTTATGGCAAGTATGTTTATGGCAAGTATGCCAGGGTTGGCCACCCCTGGTATAGATATTGCAATGTTTTATGATATTTGTTTCATTTTATATTAAGGAGGTATAGTTTTGCGTATTCATTGTCAAATTATAAATTAAGAAACGTCACAAATATAAACATTATAAATATTAACGCGCAAAAGTACTTCTGCCCTGCTACGGCAAGCGGTCTTAGGAAAACCTTTTTTAGAGGACCATCTATATTATGTATGTATATAAAAATCAACTACCGCATTTGGGTGATTTCTTTTTTGTTGTATTTGTAATTGTTGGAAAAAAAAAACTTTGGAAAAATTTGAAAGAAAAATCGGAAAATTGCAAAAATAACCGTTTGGTATGAGAATTTTGTATGGAGAATGGATAGGGATAGGGATAGGGATAGGGATAGGGATAGGGATAGGGATAGGGATAGGGATAGCAATATTGCAATGTTTTATGATATTTGTTTCATTTTATATTAAGGAGGTATAGTTTTGCGTATTCATTGTCAAATTATAAATTAAGAAACGTCACAAATATAAACATTATAAATATTAACGCGCAAAAGTACTTCTGCCCTGCTACGGCAAGCGGTCTTAGGAAAACCTTTTTTAGAGGACCATCTATATTATGTATGTATATAAAAATCAACTACCGCATTTGGGTGATTTCTTTTTTGTTGTATTTGTAATTGTTGGAAAAAAAAAACTTTGGAAAAATTTGAAAGAAAAATCGGAAAATTGCAAAAATAACCGTTTGGTATGAGAATTTTGTATGGAGAATGGATAGGGATAGGGATAGGGATAGGGATAGGGATAGGGATAGGGATAGGGATAGGGATAGGGATAGGGATAGGGATAGGGATAGGGATAGGGATAGGGATAGGGATAGGGATAGGGATAGGGATAGGGATAGGGATAGGGATAGGGATAGGGATAGGGATAGGGATAGGGATAGGGATAGGGATAGGGATAGGGATAGGGATAGGGATAGGGATAGGGATAGGGATAGGGATAGGGATAGGGATAGGGATAGGGATAGGGATAGGGATAGGGATAGGGATAGGGATAGGGATAGGGATAGGGATAGGGATAGGGATAGGGATAGGGATAGGGATAGGGATAGGGATAGGGATAGGGATAGGGATAGGGATAGGGATAGGGATAGGGATAGGGATAGGGATAGGGATAGGGATAGGGATAGGGATAGGGATAGGGATAGGGATAGGGATAGGGATAGGGATAGGGATAGGGATAGGGATAGGGATAGGGATAGGGATAGGGATAGGGATAGGGATAGGGATAGGGATAGGGATAGGGATAGGGATAGGGATAGGATAGGGATAGGGATAGGGATAGGGATAGGGATAGGGATAGGGATAGGGATAGGGATAGGGATAGGATAGGGATAGGGATAGGGATAGGGATAGGGATAGGGATAGGGATAGGGATAGGGATAGGGATAGGGATAGGGATAGGGATAGGGATAGGGATAGGGATAGGGATAGGATAGGGATAGGGATAGGGATAGGGATAGGGATAGGGATAGGGATAGGGATAGGGATAGGGATAGGATAGGGATAGGGATAGGGATAGGGATAGGGATAGGGATAGGGATAGGGATAGGGATAGGGATAGGGATAGGGATAGGGATAGGGATAGGGATAGGGATAGGGATAGGGATAGGGATAGGGATAGGGATAGGGATAGGGATAGGGATAGGGATAGGGATAGGGATAGGGATAGGGATAGGGATAGGATAGGGATAGGGATAGGGATAGGGATAGGGATAGGGATAGGGATAGGGATAGGGATAGGGATAGGGATAGGGATAGGGATAGGGATAGGGATAGGGATAGGGATAGGGATAGGGATAGGGATAGGGATAGGGATAGGGATAGGGATAGGGATAGGGATAGGGATAGGGATAGGGATAGGGATAGGGATAGGGATAGGGATAGGGATAGGGATAGGGATAGGGATAGGGATAGGGATAGGGATAGGGATAGGGATAGGGATAGGGATAGGGATAGGGATAGGGATAGGGATAGGGATAGGGATAGGGATAGGGATAGGGATAGGGATAGGGATAGGGATAGGGATAGGGATAGGGATAGGGATAGGGATAGGGATAGGGATAGGGATAGGGATAGGGATAGGGATAGGGATAGGGATAGGGATAGGGATAGGGATAGGGATAGGGATAGGGATAGGGATAGGGATAGGGATAGGGATAGGGATAGGGATAGGGATAGGGATAGGGATAGGGATAGGGATAGGGATAGGGATAGGGATAGGGATAGGGATAGGGATAGGGATAGGGATAGGGATAGGGATAGGGATAGGGATAGGGATAGGGATAGGGATAGGGATAGGGATAGGGATAGGGATAGGGATAGGGATAGGGATAGGGATAGGGATAGGGATAGGGATAGGGATAGGGATAGGGATAGGGATAGGGATAGGGATAGGGATAGGGATAGGGATAGGGATAGGGATAGGGATAGGGATAGGGATAGGGATAGGGATAGGGATAGGGATAGGGATAGGGATAGGGATAGGGATAGGGATAGGGATAGGGATAGGGATAGGGATAGGGATAGGGATAGGGATAGGGATAGGGATAGGGATAGGGATAGGGATAGGGATAGGGATAGGGATAGGGATAGGGATAGGGATAGGGATAGGGATAGGGATAGGGATAGGGATAGGGATAGGGATAGGGATAGGGATAGGGATAGGGATAGGGATAGGGATAGGGATAGGGATAGGGATAGGGATAGGGATAGGGATAGGGATAGGGATAGGGATAGGGATAGGGATAGGGATAGGGATAGGGATAGGGATAGGGATAGGGATAGGGATAGGGATAGGGATAGGGATAGGGATAGGGATAGGGATAGGGATAGGGATAGGGATAGGGATAGGGATAGGGATAGGGATAGGGATAGGGATAGGGATAGGGATAGGGATAGGGATAGGGATAGGGATAGGGATAGGGATAGGGATAGGGATAGGGATAGGGATAGGGATAGGGATAGGGATAGGGATAGGGATAGGGATAGGGATAGGGATAGGGATAGGGATAGGGATAGGGATAGGGATAGGGATAGGGATAGGGATAGGGATAGGGATAGGGATAGGGATAGGGATAGGGATAGGGATAGGGATAGGGATAGGGATAGGGATAGGGATAGGGATAGGGATAGGGATAGGGATAGGGATAGGGATAGGGATAGGGATAGGGATAGGGATAGGGATAGGGATAGGGATAGGGATAGGGATAGGGATAGGGATAGGGATAGGGATAGGGATAGGGATAGGGATAGGGATAGGGATAGGGATAGGGATAGGGATAGGGATAGGGATAGGGATAGGGATAGGGATAGGGATAGGGATAGGGATAGGGATAGGGATAGGGATAGGGATAGGGATAGGGATAGGGATAGGGATAGGGATAGGGATAGGGATAGGGATAGGGATAGGGATAGGGATAGGGATAGGGATAGGGATAGGGATAGGGATAGGGATAGGGATAGGGATAGGGATAGGGATAGGGATAGGGATAGGGATAGGGATAGGGATAGGGATAGGGATAGGGATAGGGATAGGGATAGGGATAGGGATAGGGATAGGGATAGGGATAGGGATAGGGATAGGGATAGGGATAGGGATAGGGATAGGGATAGGGATAGGGATAGGGATAGGGATAGGGATAGGGATAGGGATAGGGATAGGGATAGGGATAGGGATAGGGATAGGGATAGGGATAGGGATAGGGATAGGGATAGGGATAGGGATAGGGATAGGGATAGGGATAGGGATAGGGATAGGGATAGGGATAGGGATAGGGATAGGGATAGGGATAGGGATAGGGATAGGGATAGGGATAGGGATAGGGATAGGGATAGGGATAGGGATAGGGATAGGGATAGGGATAGGGATAGGGATAGGGATAGGGATAGGGATAGGGATAGGGATAGGGATAGGGATAGGGATAGGGATAGGGATAGGGATAGGGATAGGGATAGGGATAGGGATAGGGATAGGGATAGGGATAGGGATAGGGATAGGGATAGGGATAGGGATAGGGATAGGGATAGGGATAGGGATAGGGATAGGGATAGGGATAGGGATAGGGATAGGGATAGGGATAGGGATAGGGATAGGGATAGGGATAGGGATAGGGATAGGGATAGGGATAGGGATAGGGATAGGGATAGGGATAGGGATAGGGATAGGGATAGGGATAGGGATAGGGATAGGGATAGGGATAGGGATAGGGATAGGGATAGGGATAGGGATAGGGATAGGGATAGGGATAGGGATAGGGATAGGGATAGGGATATCCGTAACCGTAGTGAAATATTAATATTAAATTTTTTTTATTAATTTGTTGTCTTGTGACTGAATTACTAAGATGATGCGCTAATGAGAGAATTTTTTATAGTAATGTTGTTATAATACTTTTGTTCAGTCAATAAAGTTCTTTGAAAATTTGGGCGGTTCAAGCTTTTTTTTAAATTATTGTTTTTAAGGCAAACCAAACCTAGACAATATTATTACAGCCACTCTTCTGATTATATCTGTGTAAAACAAATGATAAATTAATTATATAATTTTTATTTTTTTTTTCTAGGATTTCTCGAAGTCGAGCGACCATACTTTGATGACGTCAGCCCACGAAATGTGTCTGCGGTAATAGATGAAACAGCTGTATTAAAATGTCGAGTCAAAAACAAAGGCAATCGAACTGTACGTTTAAATAAATTTAAAAAGGTTATAGAATCCATTAGAATTGAAGTTTTAGTAAAAAATACAACTATGTATATGTAGTTTCAATCGAAAAATAGGATTCGTTAAGAAAGATTTTCAGTTTAGTTCCAATATGGCGGACACATTACTTAAAAATCAACTGATTTGCAGCAAATTTATTATAAATTTCTTATGATAAAATGTTATTACGAAAATAACGGTGAAAGAAGTATGCAGAATGCAAGCATGATTTGCAGAAAGTAATTTGGAATGTTGCTGTTGTTATTCGCTTTGAAAATAGTACCGTAGAGTGGCTTGGCAATGATAGAAAAAAAAAAATGATAAAAATGAAAATTTGGCGAAAAAAATCTCCTGACCTCAAATGTGGGTTAGAGGCATTAAACTCATGTCATTTCTTTACCATATTAGTACAAATCCACAATAAAATTTTAAGCGAAAAAAAAATTGGGGTTTTTGAGAAAAGCAACCTTGTTTTTTTTTCATAAAAAGCGCTTTAACTCCGCCAATTTTCAAAATTTATTAAAATTCTGACAGAGAATCAGAAGTTCTATTAGAATCAAAAGACGAAAGTCAATTAATTTGATTTGGATGAAAATGCGACTATTTTGAAACAATTTTCAACGATTTTTCAATCTCTGACACTAAAACTTTAAATGGGCATAGCTTCGTAAAAAATAATTTTCAATCAAATCGGGGAACGGTATATTTCCTTAATTACTTTGAAAAACAACATATTTAATCGGCAACCAATTCCACAATTTGAAGTCACTCCGACTGCATGGTTTGAGATGGATTTGGTCTGAAGTTTTTTTTTTTTTATTCATTTTTTTACAATTTAAATTACAATATTCATTTCATTTCATTTATTTAATCAAGTACACAACATGCTGCAAGATAATTTATCTTATAAATAAGCAATAATAAAATATAACAAATTTGAATGCTTAGCAATGAAAGCATTTACGTTTAGGAAACTTAACATTAAGCTATGAAATTAAATAGTTCATTAAAGATAAATAAAAAAAAAGAAAATTTATAATAATAAATTATTTCTAATATGTAGTAGGCACATATGACGTCAAAGAATTAAAGTGTTCAAAAAGTCGTTCCCGAAATTGCACTGCCGACCTAACAATTTGCAATTCCAGTGGAGTGTTATTTCTTAAGATGGCCAGTACTTTCATGTCTAGACATACCATATACAAATCTGAGGCAATCATTAAACGCAACAATTAATTTGCGTTTGCAACATTTAATTTGCGTTTGCAAATTAAATCGGGACAAGGATAGACCGAACAATTAAATAGAAAATATGGCACAATTAAGCTTTTGACTAACCGCATTTTCATCTCACTAGACAAATCATAAGCAGACACTCTGAGGCTTCTAAGGCTAGTATAAACTTGTTTAATAGTAGCTGAAGTAGCATCACAGCAGCTTAGCACACAGTTTATTCTGTAACCAAGGTACCTTACATTTTCATTATATGGAATAATATAATTATTTAAAATTAGAGGCGGAAAGTCTTGGGTGGTGGTAGAATATTTGGAGCAAATCATCCCAACACATTTTGCAGGATTTAGTTTTAGCCTATTCTCTAAAGACCAGGCATGAATGTTATTCAAATCTTCGTTTATTCTAGCCACACAGTCCTCGGAGAGCCCTAAGGGCCTTGAGAAGTAGATGAGTCCACAATATCAGGCAGATCATTGATGATTATTGAAAACAGAAGGGGTCCGAGAACAGAGCCCTGAGGAACTCTTCAATTGGCAACAATAAGTCTAGAGTCTAGACTAGACGACCCTTGTTCAGTGACAATTGTCAATGCTTTGTCGCACAAGTAATTTTTCATTAACTTCAAAGCAGTATTGAAGAAATCAAATTGGTATTTCAATCTTTTCAAAAGTAATGCATGGTCAACATAATCAAATGCTTTAGTAAAATCCAATAAAGCCATAATGCTTAAATTATCATTATCTACAGCGGAGCGTATGTCAGTAGTGACCTTGATAACAGTTGATTCACAACTATGTTATCTCCTGAATCCTGACTGCCACTTATTCAACTTGTTGGTTCTACTAACGTAATGTAAAATTTGGTTAGCAATAAGTTTTTCTAAAATTTTAAACAAAAAAGACAAAATACTTATGGGCCTAAAATCTGACGAAGTAGTCGGATTAGGCTTTTTTGAATAGGAATAACCTTTGCAGATTTCCACAGTTCCACAAACAGACTACTCAACAAGCAGGTATTAAAGATGTGAACAATATAGGGTAAAATTTGTGGCAAGATAAGTTTAAAAAATTTCGGGCAAATCCTGTCGGGACCGATTGCTTCAGACTTTACAGCCTTAATGGCCTCTAAAACTTCAGAAGGAGACACACAATAAAACGAAAAGTCTGAATCAGAATCAGGTTCAGAAAATATGGTCTCTGACAATGGTACAGGGGCAACAGGAAGAGTTAAGCTTAGGCCAAATTCGTTAGGACAAAGCGGACATCCAGGATTTGATTTCCCTTTAGCAACGCCAAGATCCTTGAGATTTTTCCATAACACTTTCGTACTGAGGTTGGGATTAAGTTTTTTACCTAAATAAGATCGTTTGGCTGTACTTTATTTCTTGAAAATTTATATTGCCTTTTATTAAATTCAGTTGGATTTCTTTTATATGTTTTATAGAAGCGCTCTCTTACAAAATTGTATACTTTGATACTATTATTAAACCAGGGACAATTTTTAGATTTAAACTGCTTAGTCACAATTGGAACATAAGTCTCATATAACTCCGTTACTAGACGGTTAAATAATGCCACCTTTTCATTAAAATCACGAATGATGTAAATTGCATCCCAATCTAAATTGGAGATGCCTGCAAAGAGTCTTTCATAGCAAATATTTTGATGTGCCCTATAAGTGATGGTTTTGTCAAAGTTTCGAGTAAAATGGAGCGCACAAAATAAGAAGTCATGATCAAAATCAGAAGGCGGTGTAATTTCTGAAAAGCCTAAAATGTTTAAATCGGAATTTACTAAAAACATATTAACTAAAAAAAGGGTTATTTCGAGACCGGAAGCAGGTAGGCAAATAAAGATTATTGAGATGTATTGAGAAAGTGTACCTAAACACTGGCTCGTCCATTACGCAATCTTTTTTACTTGTCCTACATTGGTGGGATATTCTCCACATGTTGGCAGGTTGCTAATGTCCAGCCAGTTTCCAAAAAAGGAGAGGGTTCCAACCCAAATAATTACCGGCCCATTGCGATATGCTCTGCGCTCTCCAAAGTTATGGAAAGCGTTATAAACTTCCACCTATGTGTTCACCTTTTCGGTGAAAGTATGGTTGTCGCTCTGGATATTTCTAAAGCGTTTGATCGAGTGTGGCATCGCGCCCTTGTATCAAAACTAATTGCCTTTGGTGTTGGTGATTCCTTCGCTCGTTGGGTTACGAGCTTCTGCAGTAATCGCTCTATCCGTGTTGTGGTGGACGGGTTCACCTCCAACGAACACATCATTAATGCTGGAGTTCCACAGGGCTCTGTCCTATCTCCGACCCTCTTCCTGGTTTTTATCGATGACCTTTTGTCATTGACTACCAACCCAATCCATTCCATTGCGGACGACAGCAACATTTGTCCTTCTTTTTGCTTCAAAAAGCGCCCAAGCTCTATAGAGGTTGACAGCAAACGCCGGCATATGTATGACTCACTAGCGTATGACCTCAACAAAATCACCGAGTGGGGTCATATTAACCGAGTCAATTTCAATGCTACTAAAACCCAGTGTTGTCTCATGTCTCACAAACGATTGGATTACCCCCCTCCTTCCCTTAGAATGGCTCGCTTAGATATTGCGAGTTCAACAACTCTTGACGTTCTGGGCATATCGGTTCAATCTGACTTGAGGTGGACAGATCATGTATTCGATGTGTCGAAAGAAGCGGCCAAGTGTATTGGTTTTTTGAAGCTACTTTGGAGCTACTAGATCGAGTTCAGCGTCGTGTGATGAAACTAATAGGTGATGAATCTGTCAACTCCTCCATCAATTCCCTTCACCACCGACGTAGCGTAGGGTGTTTGACCCTTTTCTATAGGTACTTGAACGGGAAGTGCTCTAGAGAGATGCATGAACTGATCCCTCCGAATTTTTTCTCGCAGTACTCGGGCGTCTCATCAGGCCCATCCCTTTTGTGTCACACCGGTGTTCAACAGGACATCACACTTTCGCGATAATTCTTTTTTTGGCCGCACGATTAAGTTGTGGAACAGCCAGCCTGAGGTTGTCTTCCCCGACAGTTTTGACATCGGAAAATTCAAGATGAATGTTCACGGGCACTACTCCCTCTATCCCCCTCCCTCTAACATTTTTCCTTTTCTTAAACCAACACGGTGCATTGCATTTATAGGGGGTATCCCCTGAGCGTTGGCTTATGCTTTAAAAAAAAAAAAAAAAAGATAGGTATATTTTATCACAGAAATATTGAAACAAATTGGTCGTACTTGAATTACACAGCACATTAACATTAAAGTCACCACCAACCAATATGTTTTCATATTTATTGTTCAGTCTTAATAAAGTTTCTTCAATCTCAACAAGAAAATCACTTCGAAACTTTGTAGGAGGACAGTATACTACCACTAGTAGACAAATGAAGTCATTGTGCTTTGCCTCTACACATAAGAATTCCAAATTAGTATCCTTTGAGGAATATATAATTTTGGTTTTTATAAATTCTTTTAAATAAATGCAAATCCCACCCCCTACTCTGCCAACGCGGTCATTTCTCAATAGATTATAACCAGGAATATGTACTAATTGTATTAAGATTGAAATGCTTAGCTAAGACTCCGATATCATTATTACATCAACTTCCGACGCACTAAATATTTGATATAAGATGGAGTACTTAGCCTTAATACTACAAGCATTCAAGTGACACACATTGAACCCATTAAAATTACGACACAGAACATTTAGAACGCATCTTACGTTATCAGGAGTCGCACTCAACATTTAGAAATATTATGATCATAGGCAGCAATACAAATTCCAAAAAAAGACCATCAGAGACACGTATCAATATAATAAGCATAATGTGCAAAATAAATTTTGAAATAGTTCAAGATTTTAATTGAATTAGATGGATTGATTTTAGCAATGCGCGAAGTCAAAAAATTCTCTTCTTATTTATTTTCTTTAATATACAGTTGCTCACAGCTTATTTCATGCAGTGCATACTTTAAATTTCAATTCTCTGTAACTTTCAAAAACTTTCAATTCTCTGTAACCGAAAAAAATAAAATAAAAACCGTTTTAAAAACTTTTTTTGAGTTTAAAAAATAATTTTCTTTTTATTTGCCGACGTTTTGCAGTTTTTTTGACTGCTTCATCAGGGCGTCTTTCTTAAAATTAACAGTACCTGGAAATCGATCATTGATATCATGATATTCTCGTCATCAACGGCAGCTGCAACAACTGCAGAAGTTTTATTTTCAAGAGAGGCAACACTTTCAACATAGATGAGCTCAGCTGTGGGCGACAACTTCACGAGCACTCTTCCTTTTCGTGTGAAGACAGAATGCAAATGTTTCATTCGACGCAACAAGTTTGCCTTTGTGCGTTGTCACACGACGGGCAATTGACAGCACTCAAACAATAAATTTTTACTCTTATTCACTCTTTGAGTGGAGGCCAGATACACGACGAAAACAATGAGTGCCGGTTAAATTCTGACGTTTATGTTTTTTTCTACTTTTTCTACTCCGTTTTGAAATAAATTGAAACGAAAGTTAAGATTCCAATAAAATGTTAATGCACATCATAAGAACAACCAACATAAGTTTATCGAAGGCTAATGTACGCAGTTGCAAAGTAACGGGTGGCGATTTCATGTATATAACAAAAAAGTTGTACGCAGGTAGCACTCACAAATATGGTTTTTTATTACGATGAGTGCATCAAAAAAGAATTCATGTAAAAGGCCAGTAAGAACACAATTGGTGCTTGAAATAGCGTAAGAAAAAACCACATTTGAGATTGCTACCTACCATTGTCCGTCCAGTATATGGCTTTTTCATCGAAAATAAAAATTCACTTTTCTTAAATGTCAATTACACAGATATTAAGGAACATTAGCTTATTGTTATACTTCCCACTTTAAAAGCAAACTATTACCAAAAAATTCAAAAACTCGAACTCACAACTCGCGGAACTCCAGCGAAAATTATTTAAAAAAAGGTGTTGTGTTTCACTCTTTTTCTTGATGCTAATTAAAAAAGTATTTTTTAATGTACTTTTTTCACTCCTTAATACAATACATTTTTTATTTACTACCTCGCAACACTATTGTGAGTGGTGACTGTTGTCATATTCGCCACTCAAAAATGAATTATTTTGCCCGTCGTTCAAAAAGTTCATTCTCTCTCGCTGTCAGTGTTTTTTTTTAAATTTCTATAGGAAGCAACAACAAATTTTGTTTGAGTGCTGTCAATTGCCCGTCGTGTGACATCGCACTTTCTGAAGATTGCATTATCATACTTAGTCAAGCTCTCACATACACGTACGAACCTGTTGCTATCAAATTCGAGCTCCCTCAGCGTAACAAGTTTTTTGTTTTTTTTTGTAAAAACCAGCGACAGTTCTAAGCATCATACTTCTGCAATGCGGTAGGCAAATTTTACAATGATATTATTTATGTCGGAAGTATTGAAGTTATGTGTTACAGTAAGGGGAGCATTAAAGGCAGCCTTAGCGTTTTGATCTGCGATTTCATTTCCTACTATGCCGACGTGACTCGGTACCCATATGAGTTTAATTTTTGGAAATTTGCTCATAAGGACTTGTCTTAATTCAGCAACATATAAGTTGTTGCTCTTTGTATTTGCTACAGCTCGAAGTACGGATAGGGAATCGGAACATATTGCAAAGTTACCGTTCTTAGTTGCAGCAAACTTTACCGCTTCAGAAATAGCTATCAGTTCTGAGGAATAGACTGTACTATAAGATGGTAGAAGTGATGTTTTTATTACTGAGGTTTCAGTAGTAATGCAATAGCTGCATTGTGAATTAATTTTCGATCCATCAGTATAAATGAAAGTGTAGTTAGAATGGTTAGCCTTTAGTTCATGAAAAAGTTTACGGAAAATATTTGGTGAGGTGGATGGTTTGTTTAGGTTGTGTAAAGATGTATTTATGGATTCATAATTAAAATGCCAAGGTGGAAGATCTAATGCTGGTAGTTTGACAGGTAAGAAGGGTATATCATTTTCTTGACATATATTAATGATTTTGTGTATGACAGAAGGAATTTTTCTTTGTCGTTTTGCTTTCTTTATTTTAAGAATAAGGGATGCAATGGGGGTGTCGTTGGCTTCAACGAGGGATTTAAATAATTTTGCAGTGATATGGTTTCGATGATTTTCTAAAGTTTTCATATTGGTTTCGAATAAAAGATTTTTTATGGGGGTTGTGCGAAAGGCACCTGTGGCTGATCTAAGGGCGGAGTTTATTATACTGTTTATCTTATTTAAATTCGACTTTGAGGAGTACCCGGACAGAAAAAGTCCGTAATGGATTTTCGAAATTAGGAGAGCTTTTATGACTGAAACAATTGTAAGAATGCTGCAGTTAAATTTGTTGTTAGACAGGCATCTTATAATATTAAGTCTGTTTGTCAAAGGTTGTAGTAGATTCTCTATATGTGGCTGCCAACTATATCTTTTATTGAAAATAATTCCCAAAATTCTTAACTGGCTTGAGTTTGTAATGGATAAGCTATTTGTGATGATGTGTGGTTGGCACAACTGCTTCCGGCAGATGTGTAGATGTTTGCATTTAGATAAAGAGAGTTCAGCTCCAGAATAGTCGCACCAAGATTGGATGTTTGAAATTAAAAATGAAAAATTTATATTTTGATTTTTTTTTTTTTGTTAAGAGTCTTCAAAACAAAGAAATCATCTGCGTAGGAGCAGAATTTTAAGTCTTTTTGCAGTTTGATTATACTACAAAGCTTGTTGTAGGCTATGAGAAAAAGAATTATCGATAGGGGGGAACCTTGAGGAATCCCATTAAAAATTCTCATATTTTTAGAGTAAGAACTTCCAATTCGAACTTTTATCTGCCTTTTTGTCATAAAATTGAAAATGTAAGAGATAATTTTTGGGCCAACTTTCCATTCAATGAGTTGATCAATAATTGTGTGTAAGCCAATCTTGCCGAAAGCCTTAGCGAAGTCGAGAGATACAATAGATAAATGTTGGTTTTTTGATAAGGCTTCTGTTATCCAAAAGTCTAAATAAATTAGAGCGTTAGAAACAGATTTGCCTTTCTTGAAGCCCATTTGGTGACTATCAAGTAGTTTGTTCGAAGTAACAAACCACCATAGTCTGTTGGCTACAATTTTGTCAAGGACTTTAGCGCAGCATGGGTTAAGGGAGATTGGTCTGTAAGACGTGATTACTGTTTTATTTGAGTTAGGTTTTAGGATAGGAATCACTAAACTATTTTTGTAAAATTGTGGAATATATGAACTAAATATTCTATTGTACAAATTGACGATTCTGTTTTTAACACATTTTGGGAGGGATTTGATCATAGGATATGAGATCCTGTCAAATCCTGGGGTAGTACCTTTTAACTTTTCGAGAGCTATGGAGAGTTCCATTATGGTAAAATGTTTTTCTATAAGAGACGCTTTACTGGAAGGTGTAACTGCTGAAAAAGGTGACTGAATGGCCTGTTTTTTGTTGCGGAAGTTAGAAGGAAAGTTTTTGTCTTCGGAACATTTCGACCAGTACTCGCAAAATTGATTGGCAATTTATGGTTTACTTGTTATTGATGTTGTATTATAAATCGGGTGTTGAATTGAGTGAATATTAAATTTGTTTTTTAGACCGCAAAATCGGCGAATGTTCGACCAAATTTTTACTGTGGGAGTTTGTGGGTTAATTTCGCCTGTAAAATTGGTCATTGATATTTGCTTAGCTAGTTTGAGCTCCCTTTTAAAGATAGCATTAGCTTTTTTGTATTTAATTATATTTTCAATTGTAATATTCTGCTTTAGATTAAACCAGTGTGTTTTTTTGTGTTGCTTCAGACTTTCTAATTTTTTGTTCCACCATGGTACATTGTGTTTAAGGTATTTGTTTGATGTTTGCGGAATGCATAAGTGTGCACTTGATAGTAAAATTTTTTGAATATTTGCAGCTTCCTGATTAACGTAGTTGCTAATTTGTCGCTTGGAGTTTTGATTGTTGGCTTGTATCCGAAATGAATCCCATTCGGCAAACTTGACTTTAAATCTTGGTATTGGCTTATCGTTGTCATAAGTATCTAATTTAAATAAAGAAATTATTATCGGAAAATGGTCACTACTATAAAGGTCATCAGATATGAGCCATTTCGTTTGGGTTGCTAAAACGGGCGAACAAATTGAGAGATCTATATGGGTAAATGTATGTAATGTGCTGAAATGGGTAGGTGAACGATTATTGAGAGTGAAAAGTTGAGATTTGTCGATGTATTTGGATAAAATATTTCCTCTTCTGTTGTTCTTTGGGGATCCCCATTTACTATGCCAGCTATTAAAATCTCCTAATATAAGTAGAGGGGGGTTTATAACATCAAAAACATTTTCAAGTGTTTTGGGGGAAAATGATTTTGTTGGTGGGATATAGGATGAAATTATAGAGAACTTTTGTTTAGAGTGAATAGTGGCTGCGACAGATTCAAAGTCGTCTGATATATTTAAAACTTGGTGTGCTATTGAATTATGAATGAGTAAAGCTACTCCTCCAAAAGAATTGGATGGATTAGGATTTGTGTGTATGGAGTAGTTGAGAGGGATTGGGAAGTAGGAAGAATTTTTGAGATGGGTTTCTTGAAGGGCAATAATTTTAGGATTATACTGCTTAATTAGAAGTTGTAAATGGTTATAATTGTTGTTGTAACCTTTAATATTCCATTGGATAATATTCATTATAATAAATTGTTACAAAGAAAATTGAATATACCATATATAATAACTATGTATATATATATAAGTAATGAGAAAGTATAATATGAATGTAATTTGTATAAAGTGTACGTAAAATATTATTTAATCATCAGTGGCCATGAAATCTTCATCTTCTGTTTCGTAATTACTGTTGTTGTTGTTGGCGCTTGAGTGACTGGTTGAGGGCTTATTATTATTCTTGGCTTTTAATTGCGATTTGAGACGATTTGACATATTACGGGGAAAAATTTTTAGCTTGGTTTCAGATAAATTTTGAATATTTAAGTTTCGTTTTGATAAAGGAGGTATTGTTGTGGTGGTGCTAGTGTTAATGGTTTCTGTAAAATTATTAGGTTGCTGTTGAGTTGGCAATTGTTTTTGATCAGTGGGAGTTAATGTTGTTGTTTTCGTAGTTGTTGAAGCTGCCGGAGTTGCCAGTTGAGAAGGAGTCGATCGGAGAACAGATGAGTAAGTGGAATTGAGTTGGTGTCTTTCTTTGTATATTTTGTGTGCTGTTTTGTTGTCAACTTTTTGCGTGGTTTTGATAACTTGAATCTCTTTATTTTTAATAAAAATTGGACAGATTTTGTTATACGCATTATGTTTGTAATTTTCTATTTCATTTTCTTTACAGTTTATATAGGCTTCTTGGTGAGTGCATTTTTCGTTTTGAGAAACATCGACATGGAAATTAGCTCCACAATTACAACAAAGTTTGTCTTTGTTGCAAAATTTTGAAAGATGGCCAAATCTTAAGCAATTACTACATCTGAACGGTAGCGGAATGTATGGCTGTGTATTTATTTTTTCGTAACCGACATATACTTCTGTTGGCAAATTTGGCAGTGAAAAAGTTATAATAATTAGACCTGACTCAACTAAATTATCACTTTCTTTTTTCAATATTTTTTTTATTTCTATTACATTTTGTTGTTTGAGCTCGTTGAGTATAATTTCTTCAGTAATGCCTCGTAAGTCATTTGAGTAAATAACTCCCTTAGAGCAATTAAGAGAGTTATGCTCAGTCACACTAATTTGTATTAAGGGAGTTATTTCGATAAGTTGAATGAGTTGTCTTGCCTGAGATAAGTTTTTCGTTTTTATTAATAATGTCCCGTTTCTGAGTTTTTTACAAGTTTCAACTTCACCCGAGCAAGCACTGTCTATTGATTTTTTTATCAGAAATGGAGACACATTGGCGAGAGTTTCTGAGCTATTAGCTCTGCTCATTACCAAGTATTTAGGACCGAAAGAGATGTTTTTTACACATTTGGATTTGTCAAACTTGAGCATTGGAGCATTTATGCAGTTTGCGTTCGCCGCGAGGGGGCCAGGGGCTTGCTTCATTTTAGAGAGCACGATGTACCGGTTAATGAATTATATTTATATATTATTCAATGTGTTTCTTTTTGTTAATTACCAGTGTTTTTAATAAAAAGATTTGAAAACAAATAGGATCGAAAATAAGTTTTGATTAAAGTAAGTATGTTTATACTAATTGGTTTTAAAGTTTAATTTTGGTTTTGAAAAACTAAGTGAGCACTGATAATACGGTAGGACCGACTTAAACGAAGTTCACTCGAACACTGATATTTTCGATTTATTTTGAGCTGTTCTATTGAAAACCATCCTTGAATTGCGACACTAACGATATTATCAAAAACAAATTTTTAAGTATCGATAGCTCGAAAACTAAACGAGATATTAATTTTTTTATTTAACAATCGAAATCGTAAATCGTAATCGGGCCAAAATACGGAATTAGTACAGGGACTATTTATTTTGTCACAAGGCCAAAAATTATAAATTAAGAAGCCCCTTTTACCAACCGAAAAACGAATTTACTGCGGAGCTAAAAATTCACGAAACTATCTTCTCATTGCTTCGTTGACTGATATTATTATTATTAGAGGCTAAAAAGGCTTTAAAGAGGCTATAAATGGCAACTATTTTCAAATTTACAAAATTAATTTGCTTTTTAAGTTATTAGAAGGTTACATTTTTGGAATTTAACAAAAAAGTTTTTTTTTTATCAAAACGTTAGAAGTAATTCAAGAGTTTTCAAAGTATCAGGGAGTTTATTGAATTCAGTCGGTACAGTGTATGTTACACGTTGCTTGGTTAATTCTAATCGACATCTTACTACTTGCAAATTCATGGCCTGCCTTGTGGTTCGATGAGTCTGTGTTAAATTTTGACTAAATTGCAAAGTATTGGCATCCTCGTAAGGTTTTGAAAACGTACAACAAAAGTTGTTGCTTATAACGGCCTTGTACCGGAAGTACATTAGTTGCATAGTTTGTATACAAACTTGTTGTACTATGCATAGGCGGCGAATATGGGGGGCGAAGCACTTTTTGTCCCCTCAAAAAATATTTTGAGGGGCCTCGCCCCCCCAATATTTTAGAGAGCAAAATTTTTTCTCACGTAGATGCCATCACTGCCATTCAAAATAAATAATTTTATTTTGGTAATATTAAAATACTGATCGAAAATTTAAGCGAAACTATTGCAAGCTTGAGAGATAAATCCGCAGTGATTTGGAGTGAAATTGATAAAGAAAGAGTTTTCGTAGGCATTGAACTACCACAAGAAAAACGCAACAGAAAAGTTCCAAGTTAGATGATTCGAATAATAATGCTAAAGATTGTATCACTTGAAAAATTTTTTTTAAGTTTTGCCCCCCAATATTTATTAGAACTTTCCGCCTCTGGTACTATGCCTCAAAGGAAGGCTAAAAACTATTTTCAGGGCTTTGTTTTGAAGTACTTGCAGTGATTTCATTAGAGAGTTGCTACTACTACCATACACAATTGGTAAACATGTCAAATGCGAGTGAACCAAAGAGTGATAGAGCAACATTTTAGCTTTGGACGATATTTTACTTTTAACCCTGTTTATATGTAAATCTCACATCAGGTTGTTCTTTAAGGTCATTCCCAAGTATTTTACATTTTCTGATTCTTGAATGATGCTACCATCAATCTGAACACTCATCTCATCTACATTTTTATAATTGGAAGGCTTGAACCTGACTGGCTTCGTTTTATCTTTATTTAAGAACAGTTTGTTAATTCTCGCAAACTCCAAAAGAATTGCAGCATCATATTCAATATGTGTTCTTAGAACTTCAGTATGGCTATTTATATAAAAAGGCACACGTCATCCGCGAACATAAATAGTTTACCATTGAATGTGATGTTTTTCAAGTCATTAGTATATATTTTGAATAATAACGGCACATGAGGGACTCCACATACTACAGGTAGCATACAGTTTTTTGATTCACCAAACTGTACAGTTTGCTTTCTATTTATGAAATAATCTTTCAACAGCCTCAAGGTTGACAACGAACACCCAAGCGCACTTAGCTTTGCGGTCAAAATTTCGTGATCAACTAGATCAAATGCTTTTGAGAAGTCAAAAACATCCCTCATCTAAGCTACCACAAATATAATCAATGACATTCACCACCGCTTCATCGGTGCCTGTACCTTTTTTAAAACCATATTGTCGACCAAAGATAATATTGTTACTTTACAAGTATACTGTTAACTGCTCAAATATTAATTTTTCAAGAAGTTTATCAATAATTGATAGAACTGAAATTGGACGAAAGTTTTGGATTTTGTTTGAGCCTACACATTTTGGAATAGGTGTTACTTTATGAATTTTCAGAATATCAGGATATATACCTTCCCTAATCATACTATTGAAAATATTTGTAATAATATCACAGACTAATGATTTCTTAGTGAGTAGCATTTTTAAAGTTATTTCGTCATGCCCTGGACTTTTGTTAGGTTTTATCTGAATAAGCATATTTTCTAGTTTACTTGAGTGGATTGGACTTAAGCAAAAATTATCATATACAGGTACTACCGTATGAAAGAGATTATAACCATCGTTTGTTTACTGTCCTACATTAAGTCGCGCATTCTGTACAACATTGTAGAAAAAACTATTGAATTTTTCCGCCTTATCATCATCAGTTGATACGGGGACAACATTTTCGTCCAGTAAGTCTTGTGAATTTGCAGTTCTTTTGCCAAATTGCTCATTTAGTTTTCCGCGAATCACCATTACATTGTTCTATTCTATTAGTATAGTAATTATTTAATAAGTATTTGTTACAAGTCTTTATCACTTTACTGATTCTTTTTAATCGCTCCGAAATGCTTTTGTTGGATTTTTCTTTCCTTCTTGTTTTTAAAAGCTTTTTCTTATAATTTTTAAGACGTATTAAAGAATCCGATATCCATGGATATATTTTATGTTTCATGTGTATTTTGTTGAATTTAATGGAGAAAGTGTATTAATGAAAAATTCACAACTATTACAACACAATACATTGTCTAAAGCATTAAAATTTAGTAGTGTAGTTAAAATGGGTTTTTTTTAGAATAAACTCTTTGTTTACAAAATTAAGATTTAAGGTGCACATTACGAAATTATGATCAGTTAAATAAGTTTCAATTGAAACAATACTTAGGTTCGCTGATAGATTACTAAACACGCCATCTATGCAAGAATTACTTAAGGGTCTCGTTATAAGATTGCGACATAACAAGTTGAATTCTGAAAATACATCAATTAATTGTTGACTAAAGTTATTAACATATATTTCAATTTTATAAAGGTCACTTTTTTTTATTTTAATAAGGTGAAAAAAGGAATTTTTCTAAAAAAGGCTTATTATAGCGACCGAAAAAAATAAAATAAAAACCGTTTTAAAAACTTTTTTTGAGTTTAAAAAATAATTTTCTTTTTATTTGCCGACGTTTTGCAGTTTTTTTGACTGCTTTATCAGGGCGTCTTTCTTAAAATTAACAGTACCTGGAAACCGATCATTGATCGGTCAATAATTTGAATTAAAACTTAGGCTAAAGTTCTTTATTTACTATAAAAAAATATTTATTTTTTCCAACATTTCGTTACATTCTATTGGAAATCATTATATGTAAGGTAATTTAAAAGTAATAGTGATAATGGGACGTGCCTTGATTACTAATTGTATTCCGTCAATTTTTTGTCTGAAAGGTGTTTTGATGTTTTGCATAATAATTTGAAGCTTTGACTTTAATTATAGATGTGTGAATAACCTTATCCATTTTTTTATTTTTTTAAAAAAATGTTCACATAATTTTGCATTTAAGTATAAAATTTCATTATATTACATGGAAAATACTATAGAGATATTTTAAAGTCTAGGTTTCTTTGGGTGGTACCACACTCAAATTTCTAATTTACTCATTTTCCTCTTGACTGGTGCTTTTATGATTTTATACTTGTTTTAAAGTTACTATGCATTACGTTAGAGCCTTTGGAAAGGATAACTTAAATTTTTTGCTTCTTTGGAAGATGTCATATGCAACGTTTTTGCATCAACGTGGCCTACAATTCTAAAAAAATAGCACGCAAACCACAAAATCGCGATTTACACTCCCCTCGGTGACTCCAAGTGACCCAAAGTGACTCGGGGTGAACCGCCTCGATGAGTAGTTAGTTATGGAGGAATTACCTCCGGGATTATCCGAAGAACAAGGAAAATATCCTTACAGCAATAAAATCCAAAAAAACGCACGCACCGCAAAACGTTATTAGGTGCGTAAAGTTTTTACACCAACGTGGCCTATAGGTGTTACAGAGCAATTCTACAAAAATCGCACGCAAACCACAGATCGCGATTTACACTCACCTCGGTGACTCCAAGTGACCCAAAGTGACTCGGGGTGAACCACCTCGATGAGTAGTCACTTATGGAGTGATTACCTCCGGGATAATCCGAAGAACAAGGAAAATATCCTTAGAGCAATAAAATCCAAAAAATCGCACGCACCGCACAACGTTATTAGGTGCGATAATTTTTTGCACCAACGTGGCCTATAGGTGTTACAGAGCAATTCTACAAAAATCGCACGCAAATCACAAATCGCGATTTACACTCACCTCGGTGTATCCAAGTGACCCAAATATTGCACTAAATATAACATTCAACGTTTTCCGTATATATGTATGGGAGGTACCACGCCCACTAACGAAATCTCGTCGAAATCCATTTAACTAAAAACTTATGGTAACCGACATCTCTGTACCAAATTTTATTAAGATTACTCCCATAGTGCACTTTATATAACATTTAACGGTTTTTGTTGGTAACGAAATGTAGGAAAAAATAAATATTTTTTTATAGTAAATAAAGAACTTTAGCCTAAGTTCTAAATTATTATTATTGACCGATCAATGATCGGTTTCCAGGTACTTTTATTAAACGAGCATTAACACCTATAGGCCACCTAATAACGTTGTGCGATAATTTTTTGCACCAACGTGGCCAATAGGTGTTATAGTGCAATTCTACAAAAATCGCACGCAAACTACAAAATCGTGATTTTCTCTCACCTCGGTGACTCCAAGTGACCCAAAGTGATTCGGAGTGAACCACCTCGATGAGTAGTCACTTATGGAGCGATTACCTCCGGGATAACCAGAAGAACAAGGAAAATATCCTTACAGCAATAAAATCCAAAAAATCGCACGCACCGCACAACGTTATTAGGTGTGATAATTTTTTGCAAAAACGTGGCCTATAAGTGTTACAGAGCAATTCTACAAAAATCGCACGCAAACCACAGATCGCGATTTACACTCACCTCGGTGACTCCAAGTGACCCAAAGTGACTCGGGGTGAACAACCTCGATGAGTAGTCACTTATGAAGTGATTACATCCGGGATAATCCGAAGAACAAGGAAAATATCCTTACAGTAATAAACTCAAAAAAATCGCACGCACCGCAAAACGTTATTAGGTGCGATAATTTTTTGCACCAACGTGGCCTATAGGTGTTATTGTGCAATTCTACAAAAATCGCACGCAAACTACAAAATCGTGATTTTCTCTCACCTCGGTGCCTCCAAGTGACCCAAAGTGATTCGGAGTGAACCGCCTCGATGAGAAGTCACTTATGGAGTGACTACCTCCGGGATACTCAAAAGAACAACGAAAATATCCTTACAGCAACAAATTCCGTAAATCGCTCAGGACGCACTAAGTGATGCAATATTAAAAATGACCACTACAATATTAACACTACACCACTGTAATTAAAAGTCTATTGGAACAAAAAATTTTTTTTATTTTTCGTGCTTTCTCTATCGATTGGAACAAAAAATTTTAAAAAAATTACTTCCATGGTACACTAAATAACATTTAACGTTTTTCGTACGTATGGGAGGTGCCACGCCCACTTACGAAATCCCGTTGAAATCCATATAATTTCAAAGCTTATAGTAATCGACACCTCTACACGAAATTCAAAGAAAATACCTCCCATAGTACACTAAATATAACATTCAACGTTTTTCGTATATATGGGAGGTGCCACGCCCACTGATTCAATCCCGTCGAAATCCAATTAATTTTAAAGCTTATAGTAACCGACATCTCTATACCAAATTTCATTAGGATTACTCGTACAGTTCACCAAATATAGCACAAAACATTTTTTGCATCCATGGGAGGTGCCACGCCCACTGATGAAATCCCATCGATATCAAATTTATTTCAAAGCTTATAGTAACCGACATCTCTTTACAAAATTTTATTAGGATTACTCTTATAGTTCACCAAATATTACACAAAACGTTTTTTGCAATTCCATCGAAGTCCCATTAATTTTAAAGCTTATGGCAACCGACATCTTAGCACCAAATTTTAGAAAGATTATATTAATAGCACACTAAATATAACGTTTTTTGCTTGTATGGGAGGTGCCACGCCCGCTGGTACTATTGAATACCATACTAAATTTCATATCGACTGCATTGTTAGTTCTTCTATTATAACGTTTATAAATATTGTGGGCTGTGCCACGCCTTTCAACGAGTTTTGCCAGTATAGTGACATAGCATGTTATGATGACTGCTTTTAGTGGTATTATCTATAAAATTTTTATGAAAATCGTCAGTGCCGTTTTTGAGTAATATGGAATCAAAATTTTCAATTATTGAAAAGTGTCACGCCCACTTTTCCGATTCCGCCCACTTTTGGCAAAATTTAAGACATATATGATCTGCATCTGTGAACCAAATTTTAATACAATATCTTGAATGGTTTTCGAGATATGACGTTATGAAAATAAAAGTTTAGGGCTGTGCCACGACCCTCCAGGAGTCTTTGATAAGTTAAAACCCAGCCCAATCCTAATTTTGTTCACATATCTACCTAACCCCCAAGTTTCATCAAAATCGCTGCACCCGTTTTGGAAATAAAGTCTGAAAATATATATATATATAGAGTCTAGTAAGATTCTATATATTTTTTATTGTAATTTTATTTAAATTTAAGTTTTGATATTGTTTCTTTTTTTTAGATTTTTTATTTTGAATTTTATATTTTTACAATTTTAATTTTCTTACATAAAAACAAAATTTTTAATTCTTAAAAATTTTACAGTAAATATTATAAGTTGTTTCTATGTATAGTGGTTATGTGTTGTTGTTTATGTGTGTTGGTATTAAGTCACTACATTACTCCCCCTTCTAAAAAAAAAATGTGTGTGTTGTTTGTGTATGACTTTATGACACGCTATGTTTGCGGTTTATTCATAGTTAAGTCTTTATTTTGATTATTTATAGTAAAGTTAACCAGATGTTAGATCGTGGTTTTATCATACTTTACATAATAATCAAAATATTGTGTTGAAAAGTAAAATGTGTATGGAGCAATGTATGATCTTGGTGTGTGTGGGTGTGAAAAGATGTTGGTGTTATTGTTGTTGATTGGATTGGTGTGGAGTTAGGTGTAAATGGTTAAAATACAAGTGTGTGTTATGGATGCAATGGAGGATGTCTGCTGGTGGGCGATGGAGACGGGATCAACGACGGAATTATTAGAACTGCTACTTGGATTGGAAGTGTGATTGGCAGTCGGATAAAAGTAAATGGTGCCGTCAACATTTTCCAGATGCACATTGGTTGGTATTGTGGTCGGTATTGATGACGCATGTGGTGTCATGCGTGGCGAATACTCGATGGTGACTCGTTGCGCATGAGATTATTTCGCGCTTTAAGAGGCGTGGTCGTCATGCCGACATATGTTTGTGTTGTTGTTGGTGCTATGTTAGAAACAGCTGAATGTACAATTGAATCATTGACTGTTGATGTTGTTGATGTTCACTTCGGGATTAATTAGTTAGTGACAATGCCGGCGATGTGTTGTTAACGTTACGTGATGATGAACGTCGTACGTTGTTTTTAGTTGACGCTAGACTATTATTACTTTTTGAGCGTTTTATTGTCTCTTTAGTTATGGTTGCTGCCGTTGTTACTTTTGGCTCTAAGTTTTGTTCCAATGGCTTTGGTGATGAACTACTAGTAAAATTGTTGCGAATGTTGTAAATGTATTGAAAATTTACTGTTCTTTTCAATTATGAAATCAGATTTGAAATTTGATTTTTTTTTATGTGGAAAACCGGAAGTGAGCATATCATTTTAGAATTTGAACAATTTCGACATATTTTATTTTTTTTATTTTAACGTTAAAATAAAGCATAAAATATACCGATAATATGCTAAAAATTTTTTAAAGTGATTTGCATTAGTTTACGAGATATATGAATTGAAGTGCCGCACTTTGTATGGGACCTGGCACGTTCTTAAGTACTTTAATTTATATATCTTCTTAAATTACAGCGATCACGTTAAAACGTGAAACATTTATATACTCAAACCTCTTTTTGAAAAATAAAATATTTTAAAAATATTATGTCGAAGTTACTTAAAATTTAATTTGAAATTTTTACTTCCGGTATTCTGTACATACAAAAATTTGAAATTTTAATTTGAAGAAAAAATTAAAAAGAGCATCCTTTTTAGTAGTTAAAGCAATATTGTTTATATTTTATTATAAATTCCTTGATTCCAATAACAGCGTTCAAAAATGACAGTACTTAATAGTACGGGAGGTAGCGTTGCATTTCAGGTGGTTATTTCCTCCCGCTTAATTTTGTTTTTAATTAATAGTTTTGATATTGCAAATAATCGAAACAAGCGTCAGTCGCCAGACTAGTGGTGGAGCTGGTTGTGAGAAAATGCGCATCATATAAAAAAAAGAATGTTCAAAATCCGTTTCAATTCACATGAAAATTTCCACAATTAAGGTTAAGATGATTATAATAATAAAAATAATATCTTTATTGTGTTTTTGAAACAATGAAAAATTTAATATGTATTTTACAGAGCTGTTTGTTCAGTAGTTTTAGTGCAAAAAACAACAGAAAAATTACAAACGCAAAATGCATAAAAAGGAACAAAAAATGGGCAACGAGCTGCTTATACTAGTTTCCATGACGCTACGTCACTTCATCAGTAAGCTTTGTTAACCGACGTTTAATAGTCTGCAAGCACACTATACTTTATTTCTGCATTGACTAGTTGAGAATCATAGCGAAACATAAAACACAGTGCACACTGAAAGCTTCTCTGGCGATACGAACGAAGTTGTAAGTGCTATATGTAAATATCGGTTTGCTCACCGAGAAGTAATTTCTTTATTTGTGTTTTTGGAACAATGTAAAATTTAATATGTATTCTACAGAGCTGTTTGTTTAGTAGTTTTAGTGCAAAAAACAACAAAAAAATTACAAACGCAAAATGCATACTTCTCGGTGAGCAAACCGATATTTATATATAGCACTTGCAACTTCGTTTGTATCGCCAGATTTTTAATTTTTAATCCTTACAATATTTACAAGCTTAAGTTTGACTTTTCCAGTTATGGTATTTTGTTCAAATTCGAAAACGAGACTAACTTTGGACGATAATGATTTCACTGAAATAAGAAACTTAAACGTTTAAAAGAAAAATTAAGTTTTGTTTTAAAAAACACTTCGCGAAATTCTTTTAATAGGACAACTTATTCTTTACTTGAATCTCTAAATAACGAAATAGATATATTTAGTAATGGTGGGACAGGGACTTCTGTTTACAAAAAGCTTTTAACTTCCTGGCAACAATTTAGCCGAAAAGTGTTGAAGCAGAAAGGTGCTTCTCATCTGACGGGTATATTTGTAACAAATTTAGGTCACGTTTGGAGGATGATACCTTGAATGCTTTAATATTTTTAAGGTCAAATTTTTAAAGGTGAATGGGAAGTTTTGCAATATAATTTTATAAAAATATCTCCTGATAAAAAAAGACTTGATTACTTTAACGTATAATGAATGTATTTAAAAAAATTTGTGATACAAAAATTTAAGTTGTTTATATTATATTTTATTTTTTTTACTGTTATGAAGAAGTTTTTAGTTTTTCTGTTTTTTCCCGGGATCCCGGGATCGTATTTTCAAATCCCGGGATCAAAAAAATCCCGAAAATTGGCATCCCTAGTGGAGACTGATCATTGCGCAAATATTATTTGGTCATTAGAAACTATTTCTTTTATGTGTATATTTTCTGTGAGGTTCTTTATGTATGGTATTCTCATATAGCGTAGATTTGTTTCTTTGTTTTGGTTGATGTTTTTGTTTTGATTTTCAACTGTAGGATCTTCGATTTTGGATTTCGCGCTGTTTATTAATTTATTTATTAGTTTTATTGGATAGTTGTTGTTTGTTAGTATATCCCGTATTTTTTTAAAATTGTTTTCTATAAATTGTTTATCACTTATTTATATTATTTTATTAATTAAATTTTTTGCCGTATTGATCTTATGATGATTGAGCTGATCCAAGAAGTAATTGAGTATTCTTCCTGATGAAGCGGGTTTTGTGTACCGTTCGAAATGTAGATTGTTGTTGTTCCGTATTATCTTCATATCAAGATAAGTCAGAGTGTTATTTGTTTCTCCTTCTACAGTGAACTGTAGCTTTTGGTGGTACGAATTTAGTTCAGCAAGTATGGCGTTATAGTCGTTTTTATTGACAACTGCTAAAATATCGTCCACATACTTAAATATTTTTGATATTTTTATGTTTTTTTGTTTTAAATTGTGTATTGCTTCGTCTAGTAGATCGTCCAAGACTATGTCTGCTATGTACGGGGAGAGTGGGTTTCCCATGGGCTTCGAAATACTTGGCTGTAGACCATTTTGTCCAAGGTGAAGTAATTGTTGTCTTTTAAGCAAAAATTTAATAATTTGAGAAAAGTGTTTTTCTTAATGTCGGTGTGTTGACTGAGTGTTGACCATTTCTTCATAATAATTTTTATCGCAAGATAAATAGGTATATTGGTAAACAATGATATCGCATCGAATGAAAATAACACCTCGTTCTCTTCAATCCTCAAAACTTAAAGTTCTTCCTTAACTTGGGTTGCATTTTTAACGTTATATTCCTCTGATATTAAATTCTTCAAGATTTCTCCTATATATTTTGATAGCTTGTAGCAGGGAACATGAATTGATGAAGAGATTGGCCTAAGTGGGGTATCCTCCTTGTGGATTTTTAGGAGTCCGTAAAGCCTAGGTGCTGCTGCGGAGTTACAATTTAATTTTAGCTTAAGTTTTTTGCACATTTGTTTATCGTTGTATAATTCGTTCACTATTTTATTGTTCTCTCTTTGTAATTTATTCGTAGGGTCGCTTCTACTTGTCTTGTAGGTGCTTTTGTCCCCTATGATTTCTTGTATTTTTGAAATGTATTCCGTTTTGTATAAAATCACTGTTTTATTTCCCGTTTTTTGGTTTTTCAATTTTTAATGTTTACATAATTGTTATTGTATTTTGTCTCTTGTGTTTAATGTTTATTAGTATTGTTTGCAAAATTTTTTGAATATTGATGTCAACATACTGTTTAAGAAAATTTAATGTTAGTTTTAAGAAAGACGCCCTGATGAAGCAGTAAAAAAATTTCGAAACGTCGGCAAATAAAAAGAAAATTAGTTTTTAAACTCAAGAAAAGTTTTTAAAACGTCTTTTATTTTATTTTTTCGGTCGCTATAATTTTTTTCTAAAAAAATTCGTTTTTTCACCTTATTAAGTTATTAACACAAAGCAAATCTACATTGAAATCTCCAACGTGAATTATTGATTTCTTGCAGTGTTGAAACAAGTTTTGTGTGGAAATATTGTAAAGAACACTTTTGTGATCTATGTATATAAGGATTTTATTATAATGGGCTTGCTCCCAATTTTAATATTAGAGAGCGAGATTACTATCATATCTAAAAAAATTTCACTCCTATTTAACAATATCCTATAGTTATTTTCCTTGTTTATTATGTCGTGTTTCTTCCGAACCCATCACTTCTACAACAATGAACCGAGTTAAAACCAGGTATGAAATACATATTTGAACAATCTTCTTCAAACCAAGTTTCTTCAACGGCAATAATAGCCGGAAGTATTAATAGCTCACATAACTCATTTTTAAATTTGTTGAATTTGTTAAGTGAGGAAATACTTCTTACGTTAATGGAAGAATATTAAAAAGTTTCAAATTACATTGTTTTAAGTTTGCATTATATGAATTAATATCTGCAAAATATTTCAGGCTCATTAATTAAGAAAAGGAAAAATAAATCACTTAAATACTAAGAGAGTACAACTTTAGTGCTGATTTTCTAAATCAGTATGAACCTCAGCCAAAGCATTCCGACTCCTTCTAAATGACCCACCAACGGATTTACTCAGAAGATTATCAACATCATCTAATGATCTTAGAATAATGTGTCTCGAATTAGCATCTCTCTTGGCGAGTACAGCTCCATTTCTAGAATAAACGAATTCATATCCAACTGCTTTTAAGGATTTAGCATGATTTAAAATTTCTAATGATTCTTTGCAGAGGAAATCATTAACATAGACATTTTCTAGTTGTTCTACAGATTTTAATTTTGATTTAGCACTCATAAACGCTGCTTTAGATTTCTTGTTAGTAAGTTTCACAACAATAGATTTTTTGCTCCCTTTATTTTTCCGGTTTAGTATGTATGCATCTTCAATTGAATCTTCACAAAGGTCAGCTCCAATTTTTTTGCCAACATCAAGAACTACATCTTTGGCTTTAATTTCGCCATCAATAAGTATGTTACTTTCAATAATTTGACAATGGATTTCAACGATTTAATTTCTTCTTTCATACCAATATTTTCCTTTTCCAATTTCTCAATTTATTTGACTGTTAATTTTGAATGCTCTTAAAATTTCATCATACTGTGATGACATGAAGTTTATTGTCTCAGCTATTCTATTCAATTGGCTTAACTTTTTTTTTATTTCAGCAAGATCACTTGCTGCAGCAGACGTAGATTTTTTTGGTTCACAGAGCGCACACTTGTATTCTAGTGAATCATCATCTAAGAGCTTATCATATTGCCTCTTATCTAGTCCAGTGTATTTCAGTAAATGTATTTGTACACTTGTCACACTGAATAGCGTCATCACTCTCTGTCACTACAGTTTTACATTTGCTACAAAAGGTTTTGGTTTCCTTATTTCTTGAGGGGTACCGCTTATTCGACATATTGAAAGTTAATTACCAGGTGTATAACTAAGTAATGTCGTTTTTTTCTTAAAAAAAAAACGCGTTTATTTCAAGAGTTAAAAGAAGAATCGTTTATTCAAAGTATGCTCCCTCGCTTTTCACACATTTTTCCATCTTTGCGAATTTCACGCCAATAGAATTCCTTGGGTTTTTCGGAAAACCAATTATCAAACTTTCACATTTTCGTAGGAATCGAAGCGCTGCTCAGCGAGTGCGTGTTCCATCGATGCGAACAAGTGGTAATCGGACGGGGCCAGGTCTGGTGAGTAGGCTGCATGCGCGAGAGTTAAAAGAAGAATCGTTTATTCAAAGTATGCTCCCTCGCTTTTCACACATTATTCCCATCTTTCAGGCAATTTGCGAATTTCACGCCAATAGAATTCCTTGGGTTTTTCGGAAAACCAATTATCAAATTTTCACATTTTCGTAGGAATCGAAGCGCTGCTCAACGAGTGCGTGTTCCATCGATGCGAACAAGTGGTAATCGGACGGGGCCAGGTCTGGTGAGTAGGCCGCATGCGCGAGAGTTAAAAGAAGAATCGTTTATTCAAAGTATGCTCCCTCGCTTTTCACACATTTTTCCCATCTTTCAGGCAATTTGTGAATTTCACGCCAATAGAATTCCTTGGGTTTTTCGGAAAACCAATTATAAAATTTTCACATTTTCGTAGGAATCGAAGCGCTGCTCAGCGAGTGCGTCTCCCATCGATGCGAACAAGTGGTAATCGGACGGGGCAATGTCTGGTGAGTAGGCCGCACTTCAAAATTGAGTGCTTCCAACGTATCGCGAACGTCTTTCCGTATATGATGGAGCGTTGTTATGGAGGAAAATGACTTTGTGTTGCCATTTTTGATATTGCGGCCGTTCTCTCTGCAGCGCTCAGTATAAATCGGCAGACTGGCTCACATTCAACTGCTTCGTCCAATAACGCTTGCATTTCGGCGTCTTCGTACCTTTTCGGAGCTCCGGAGCGTTCTTTGTCCTTGACATCGAAATCACCACTTTTGAATCTTTGAAACCATCTTTCAACAGTTGCCACTTGTTAACAGAAGGCTTCAACAAGCATTTGGTGCGATTCCGCGGCTGTTTTCTTCAAATGAAAACACAGAATTAACATTGTCCGCGATTGCACTTTATTCTGCATGAAACTTTACATGTTGACTGCGCTGACAGTAACACGATAATGACGCTCGATTGGATCGAAACTTTGGTGATATGATAGTTAAGGTTGACGCTTCACACTGTGAAATTTTCATAACATTCGATAAATATTCAGGCTTGGGCGACATCTAAATGTTCGAACCGATATTACTTAGTTGGTACTTGAAATCCAAATATTGTTTTGGAGTGTACCCAATATAAATGTGAAAAAGAATATTGTAGCCTACTTTTTGGCAGAAGTAAAAGTTCAATTGCAGTGCGGTGGACAGAGCTACAAAAGCAGGCAACAATATTTGACAGCTGCATACAGAAGTTCCACTGTTTTTATTTTCTTTTACTATATTTTGCTTATCTTTACTCACTTTCCTTCTAAGTGCCAAAACTGGTTCAATCAGCAGAAATCCAATTAGACAAGATATACGATGAATTTTATTCTCTTCCAATGCAGAAGCGCAGCAACACTTTGATAAAAACAATAATCAGGCGAAACACTTATGATATTTATAGTGAAATCCAAATTAATTTTCCTCGATCTGAATTGCACAACTTACAGGTTACCGAGTTGCCAACTGTATGTTCATTACAATGAAGTACTTATGTTACATAATATGTTGATATATAGACGATGAGGTTCTCTCTGTTTTTTTTTTTCCCAATAGGTCTCTTGGATGCGCAAACGAGATCTGCATATTTTGACTACCAACATTTACACGTACACGGGAGATCAGCGTTTCTCCGCATCGCATCCTCAAGATAGCGACGACTGGGACTTAAAAATTGAATATGCACAACAGCGAGACAGTGGCATCTACGAATGCCAGGTGAACACAGAACCAAAAATTAATTTGGCAGTTGTTCTGGAAGTAACAGGTACGTTAAATATATATACACGAGAGGCCCGTCTGTTTTCTCGTTTTTGTCCCGGGAGCACTCTAAATATCATCTTCTGAATGCCTTATTTTGTAGTTCCTCAAACTTTCACAGCTTGGAACTATACTTTTTCGAAGTTTTCTAGTAGCGCTGTCAATGAGGTGGGGTGTGACATACCCCAGAAATATTAACCTGTGTGTTTTCCTTCAATATTTTACGCTCAACTAAACGCGGTCGCTGTGCCAGTTTTAGGACGTTTTATCTTCAGCTACTGAGAGCTCGGATCGGTGCGAAGAGAAAGTTGTCTCTGTTTGTAATCACGTGGGGTTTGTCACACCCCAACTCATTGACGATGGGTTAAGCGCAGCCATATGTGAATCTTATCAGTAACTAAAATCTATGAAGGAATAAGGGCAGCTATATATGTGAATCTTATCAGTAAAAGGTAAAAGCTTACATATAAAGGAATTCCGATTAAGGTATGCGAAAGATTAGCCACATCATCATTGAAGGTGTGGTTGAACTTATTTTTTCCTTGATGATGTATACCCTGTAAAAACCTATAAGGCGCTGATCCTCTCTTTCTATATACAGTACCTACTCATTGAATTAGAGACGGAAAAATATAAAAAAATTCTCAGTGTTCCGCAAATAAAATAAGTACCATGAATTTTCTTTTTTTTGTTTTTTTTTTAAACATGTATTCTGGACATTTTTATAGAGTTTTTAAAAAAATATTTAATATTTAGTGTTCCCACCTCTAGACTTAAGCACTTCATTTATTCTGCTCGGCATACTTTATATACAATTAATTATCATTTCTTTTAAAGATGGGTCATTATTCCACACATCAGAAATATTTTCTTTTAATTGAGCCATGGTGTTATTTCGTCGTTTATACACCAGTGATTTTAAATGAGACCAGAAATTCTCAATTGCATTTTAGTCCGGCGATTGTCCGACTAAGGCAAAACTTCTAAATTTAAAGAGTTCAGGACATTCATACTGGCTCTGGACGTATGGCGAGGAGCTCTATCTTGTATAAATGTATATTTATCCTTGGAATGATCTAATGTCTCGATGTAGGGCAGCAAAACAGTTTTCAAAATGTTAATGTACTGTTATTGTTTTATCAAAAAACTATATCGGCCCTGATCCTTCAGAGGTTATGCGGCTCCAAATCATAACAGATGGTGGGTTTTTCGTAGTTGGAACTACTTATACAGCTGGCTGAGTATTTCTCTTGAGGCCTTCTGCCAGCAAATCTGACCCTTTGGGATACTGCTTCCAGCAGGCACTCATCACTAAAAATGACCTTTAAAAAAATAAAAATATAAGAAATTATTCAAAAGAAAATTTCTGAGAATTTTACGTTGATGTCACTGAATTTAACTGAATTAAAGTAAGTCACTATATTCCAGTAGTCGTTGGGAGTGTTACGCGGAATCTGAGCCCAATACAGCCTCCGTTTGCACATAGCATTTGTAAGTTTTAGCTTTTTTGCAGGACGTCGGCATATCAAGCCATTTTCTTAAAATCGGCGTTACATTGTATTTAGCGAAATGTCGACTTCAGTTTCGTTGAGATCGTTCATTACTGATTGCGTTGATGCACTTGGTTCCATTATGGTTTTCTGCACAATTCTTTGGTCATTTTTTGAATTTTTTTTTTTTTTGTTATCTTGGACAATTTTGACGATTTTTTGGGAGAACATTTAAAAAACAGTAGACATATTCACACTTTTAGAGATGTTTATCGCAGAGGACTTCGATATTTCAATAATTTCATATATTACGGTGTAGCTCGACCTTTTTCAACAGCCCCCCGTTACCTTTGAACATCGTAAATATCCTTTATTTTACCCATAGTGTCGGTTTTTCAAAAATAACGGTTCCCGCTTATAAAATGGCTGCTTTGGTAGTATAATGGTGTAATTTTGAACAAATTATCAAGTGACTTTTCTTCAAATTGTGTTCTGAAAATGTTAAGAATCATAAAACATACAAAAAACAAAACCCAAAAGAAAAAAGTGCACAAATGATCAATTACGTCAAATTTCAAACACAACATTATTTTGATACATACTACTACAGTAGGTAACGGATATAAGCACAATTCATATAAGAAAGGAACGCTTATAAGAAACATTTTCGAAAGCACCGCGTTTTTTCCCAATAGTTTTGAGGTAAAAACAATCTATATAAGAAACTCCTTATAAGAAAAAAACGCATAAAAGAAAGCTTTTTCCAAGCACCAATATGAAAAATCTTTAGAAAAAAATAACGCTTATAAAAAATTTTTCAAATCGTAATTTTCGTCCTTTGAACATACTACGTAAGTGAAAGATGTAAACGCGCTTTCTTTATGTCATCATTCTTCGATCAAAATAGAACGAACAAGTATCACGATTGCAGTTGCTGAGAGCACTATTACTCACAGCTGATTTTTGTGCGACATAGATATAAGAAATAAAGTTTCCTATATCAGTAGCGCGTATATTAAAAATTTTTTTCTTATAAATGTGGTACTTTTATAAGAAAAAACTGATATGTGAAATAAATTTCCGGGATTTTTTGACTTTATTATATCCGTTACCTACTGTACATAAATACTGTGGCAGCTGCTACATTCACATAGACGTTGTTAGATACCAAATTTAGGTTTTATAATAACGGTTAATACCCCCAATACATGTTTCAATAAAAAAATAATTAAAAAACTCCGTGGTTTTAATTTTATTCGATACTTCCATCGTCCGTAATTCAATGAGTAGATACTGTAATAATAGAGTTTAGCTACTACAGCAATTAGCCATCTTAGCTATTTAGCTTAAAGCTTAGTCAGATCAGATATATTCGTTAAAACGGTATTCGAGCAAACTCAACGGCATTTAAAAGAGCAAAGTTAGTACTTTTAGCTGCTGTTCATAGTTTTTTGAACCAGAGTCAATTGAGGGAATTGAACCTCGGATACGGATTCAGCGCAGCTAAAACTTTTGGAAAACTATATTCTGGTTTCTAGGTTAAAATCTTGTCGGCCTGTGTTATCATTCAACGCAAAAATTCTATAAAATTTGTAAACTAGTGTAAATATATTCAGATGCTATATTCAGTGTGTTTATTTCATATATAGTAAGACTAACACATTCAAATAAAAACAAACTAAACGTTTGTATTTTTCTATGTTTATTCAATTGCAGCGGAGGCCGATCTAAGAGAAAAATATTTCGAGGCCCAGTACTACGATGTCAAAGGTTAGATTTTTTGAAATGTTTTATACGTAGCATGTTTTGTATGTTTTCTTTCATAGCATAAGATTATATGCCCAAACAATTTACTGTTTCTTTTCGTAAAATAGGAAATTAATTTTGAAAAAACGTATGTTTTGCACAACTCTATGTGGACATTTTTTGTGAAACGAAATATCTCAAAAACTATGGGGAATCTATTTACATATAAACTAGCATTAACTGTGTGCTTCGCTTAACTTTAAGTAGAAAATTTTGTCCTAATTTTTTTGAGTTGTCTTTGTGAAAATGCTTTTTTAAAAATATTTTTGTGTGAGGGCCACCCTAAATAGAAGTTCTGCAGCCTAAACTATGCCTCATAATATAACAGTTACGTGGTGTAGATTCGGTGCCAATCAATTCGCTGTCGAAATGATTATTTAAAAATATTTTTGTGTGAGCGCAACCCTAAATATGTGCTCTAAATAAAAGTTTTATAGCATAGGCTTAGCCTTTTAATATAAAAAACACGTGGTTTAAATTCTATATAAATCGATTAAGCGGTTTTTGTGAAAATGCTATTTTAAAAATATTTTTTATGAGGGCCACCCTAAATATGCACCCTTGATAAAAGTTTTATAGCCTAAGCTATGCCTCTTAACACAAAAAAACCACGTGGTGCAAATTCCATGTGAATCGATGCAGTGGTCTTTGTGAAAATTCTATTCTAAAAATACTTTGGTATTAGGGCCACCCTAAATAAAACTATGGCTTTGAATATAAAAACTATGTGCTTTAAATTCGGTGTATACTGATTAGCAGCTCTTCGTGAAAATTATATATTAAAAGGGCCACCCTAAATATGCATTCTTAATAAAAGTTTTATGGCCTCTTAATATAAAAGACACTTGGTGTGAGTTCCATGTAAATAGATGAAGTTGTCTTTGTGAAAATTATATTTAAATAATTTTTGTGTATGACGGCCACCCTAAATATGCACCCTTAATAAAATTTTTATAGCCTATGACCGTAGCTGGGCACTACCACATGCGCAGTTTTTACTCTATGCATGTTTTAGTTGTGTGCCTTACACTCAGAGAACCTCAAGCACGTAAATTCTTAAGGCTCCGGTATATAGAAAGCAGCGCATGCATAGCGCGCATTGGACGCTACGCATCAGATGCGACTAATGCGTGTGGTGTTACATAGAACGCGCGCTTTTATTTTGTTTTCTTTTGTCGGAAATTGTTTCGCTTTAATTTTCAATCTTCAAAAATTTATAAAAAAAACAAATTTTGCTTGAAACTTCCATAAATATGAATAAAAAACTGTTTCAAGTTGTCAAATGATAAATAAATGTTTGTTAAGTTGCTCTCAGTTGTCAAAAGCGTCTAATGCGTTTAAAAAGTTGAAAGTTGCTGAACTTTGAGCATTGAAAGCAGCGCACGCTTCAGTCGCTTTTGTGTATATATCACTCTCCATATAACGGCATGAAATCAATCCTTCTGTCAAAGCATCTGATGCGCGCAATGCATGCGCTGCTTTCTATGTACCGGAGCCTTTAGAATACTCAAATTTTATCATTCATAAATCACGTCAGTGTACGCTTTGTAAGATTTGTGCGACAGCAGTCTTGCTTCGTTCGCTTTTCAAATCAAACTGAAGTTATTTTTGCGCTCTCTCGTTTTATATACGTATATGATTCGTTCTGCCGCGTCGCCCGCGGGTGATGTTTTGCCCAGGTCTGCCTATGACATTTAACCAAAATTTATGGAACAAGTTTACTTTAGCCCAAATGCTCCAAATTTTTTAATTTTTTTACCAGAAGTAGTGCTTTAGGAAAAAATAATATATTTGAAAAAAAGAAATGTCGATCGGATTTAGTTTCGGAGATATAGTCATCGGAAGTTGCGGATATAGCTTTTATAAAAAGCAGCATAAGTTGTGAACCCCTGTATAAATTTCCAAAATATTGGTATCATATGAAAGGTAATTAAATGTAGTATAAAATAACCATACAAATATTAGAAATTCCTTTTGTAGTTTTCGAGATAGGAGGATTTTTGTAAAATTTTATAATTTATATAATTTTTTTAGCATCACAAGTAAGCTCATTTCATTTCCTTTAAAATGATGTATCATTTTATACTAATTTTTTTAATATTATCCTATTTTTTACCAGAATGTAAAAATATTAGTTCGTAAAATTGGAACAGGTTTACTTTAGCTCACATTTTCCATTTGTTTTTTTACGCGTAATAGGGGGTAAAAGCGAAAAAAAAAATTAAATAAAAAAAGTGTCGCTCGGATTTAGTTTCTAAGATATAGCCATCGGAAGTAGCGGATATAGCTTTTGTAAAAATCATTATAAGTTGGGAACCTCTGAATGGATATCAATAATATGGGTGGCTAAAGAAAGATAATTTAAAGGCCTACAATAACGCTGAGCAAATTTTTTATATTTGACTTAGAATTTTGGAGATATGACGATTTTTATGAATTTTTTTTAGATACCGTTATTTTTTCCAAAAATGTGTTATAACCTCTATTTTTTTAGCTTGTTAAGAAAGCTTAATTTATTCCCCTTAAAATGGTATATCGTTTGTTTTAAATTTTTGCATATTTACCTCTTTGACCGAAAAACAAAAAAATGTATCCAATGAATTCTTATGAAAACTATGTATTTATGGGCAAAAAACAATAAAAACCAACAACAATTACAACAACAGCAACGTTGGTATAAATTATAAAATAATAAGTTCAATATTAGTTTTAAGATATTGAAATGAAAAAGCGCCGCAGGCGAAAAATTTTTATTAAAAATCGCGCGCGCGCTTTTTAATAAAAATTTTTAATTTAATCGCGCGCGCGCTTTTTAATAAAAATTTTTCTGTTTTGTAATGATAATGTTTTTTATTATATTTTTAATTACTTGCCTAAAAGGAAGGAAGCGTTTGCGTTTGTGCGTTTGGGCGTTTGTGGAAAGTGTATAAGTATATATTAAGGCTCGCTCGGACCTCCTCCATATTGATAAAAGCTCACCTTTAAATTCATTTATATATCCAACACCTGGTTCGGTAGCCTTAGTAAGTTTACTTAAAAGTAAGGGTAAGCGTGCGGTCTACGGCCACAGCTCAGGATTTAAAACTCCCAAAAATCCAACACCAGCTTCGGGGCGGCCTTCGGTCGCGGATCAGTCTAAAATAAATCCAACACCTGGTGCACTGGCCACAGTAATTTTACATAAAAGTAAGGGTAAATGGGCGGCGTTCAACCATGACTCAGTAGTTTTTGTTGTTGCTTAAGTCGCTGTTGTTGTAGTTTTCCATAAATAGTTTTCATAAGTAATTTTCAAAAAAAATTATGTTAGCAAATATTTTTACATTCCGGTAAAAAATAGGTTAATATAAAAAATTGGTACAAATAATACATAATTTTAAAGCAAATGAAAGGAGCATTCTTGTGATGCTAAAAAAATTATAAGTTAATAATACATTTTTTGGAAAAAATAAACGTTTTTCGAAAAAAAAAAGATCAAAATTTTACAAAAATCCTCATATCTCGAAAACTGCAAAAGGAATTTCTAATATTTATACGGTAATTTTATGCTATATTTAATTAACTTTCATATGATACCAATATTTTGGAAATCTATACAGGGGTTCTCAACTTATACTGCTTTTTATAAAAGCTATAATCGCAACTTCCGATGACTATATCTCCGAAACTAAATCCGACCATTTTTTTTTTCATATATATTATTTTTTCCTATAACACTACTTCTCCTAAAATTAAAAAATTTGGAGCATTTGGGCTAAAGTAAACTTAAGCCTCGAGTTCTTATGCATTTATTTACGATGTTTTATTAATATTAATAAAGAATACGATAAAGTGAATTTGTAGAAATTAACCCGCACGTTAAACATTTAATTAAAACAAACAGCTGATCTCAGCTAATTGGCGTTGCCACCTGCTCAATTGAAGCAATGACTGTAGTGGTACTTTATGAAAAAAAAAGTGCCACGGGAATTTATGCCAAAACAGGGGAATTTATTTGAAAAAGTCTTTCATTTTTTTATTGGAACTTTGATGTTCTTATAAGTTATTTTGAAATCGTGTAATGTTGCAGCAAATGTTATAAATGATATAATCAATGATATAATCAAAGTAATCAAAGTAAGTTCCAACTGCTTTGTTGAAGTGTTTGTGAAGAAAGGGAGAAACATGTATAATTTTTTCAATAGAAGGCAATGCCTCACCCCTAATGGGGAAAAAACGATAACACACCTAAACTAATGGACCGATTTTAAAAAAATTTAGTTTGGAGATAGATTGAACCCTAAGAAACTCTGAGTTCTTTAAAGGGGTATTTTGGAACAAAGCAGGTGCTAGGTTTCTTATTCTATTCTCCATAGTTTTTGAGATATTTTGTTTCAAAAAAAAAATAATATATACAGAATGATCGATATAAGGAGGCGAAGGAAAAACAGTACCATCTCTTTTTAGCTGCCATAACACAAAATAAACGCTTAATTTTTTTCTGTTGGACAGGTTGTGAAGAGGGGAAATTTCCAATAGTGGGCGGTGCTACGCCTCTAACAAGAAAATACGTTTCCAAGGCTAAAATAATGAACTTATTTTTATGAAATTTTGTATGTAGATAGATTATAACCTAAAAAAGGATTGAGAAACTTTGTGTTCTCCTAAGAAAAAAACTTTGTGTTCTTCTAATAGGCGTGGCACCACCCTAATTAGAAAAAACGCTGTCACGGCTGAATTGCTGCACCAACTTCGATGAAATTTGGTATGGAGATAATTTCATTACAATGATATTTGTTTTTAAGTTGAGATGTCGCGCCCCTTACAGGAAAATACGTTTTCACAGCTTCACTGATTTTGTTGAAATTTGGTATGGAGATAGATTGAACCCTAAAAAAATGATACAGAGATACAGGGATAGGGCAACAAAAGACCATGGTTTTTTTTGAGAGCGTTGACATATAATTTAAAATGTTACTGATCTTTTTTGCATTTTCACTATAATGGGTGAACTATACTGCCCTCAGAAGCTGAAAGGGCGTATCTCAAAAAAATCCGTTTCGAGATAATTGATGTTTTGTTTATGTCAATTTGTTGAAATATATAAAATTGAGATAGAGGAAATTCTCTGAGGAGATTTTTTATATGTTTGAACTAAGATATCGGCATTTGGTGGTCTTAAGCTGTCTGATGGCATAAGAGTCATGAATATGATTTTTTTGAGATACGCCCTTTTCGCTTCTGAAGGCAGTATAGTTTACTTATTTCTACATATTTTGTTGCATTTTCTCTTTTTGGTGTAATTTTTTTTTTTCTCACAGCTTTGCCAACACTGATCAAACTGTCAAATTGCCATTGCTCATTCGCTTCCAAGCTTACATAGAGAGTGGTGTTCCCGTCAACAATCTCAAAAATTTTCGAAAAATTCGAGCATTTGGAAGAATATCGCTAGTATTTGAAGAAGCACTCGAAAAACTTAGAAAGTGTATTGATACGATATTTTTTTGTCTGTACAAAAAGAACACGTTAAGGGAAGAGAGCTTGGGCGTGGTCGGAGGTGGAAGTCGTGTGGGTCGTGCTACAGAAATATTTGTACATTCGGGTGATCGCTTCTTAAGAACCTTAATTAAACTAATAATTATTCTTATGAAATTTGAGCTTGATATCTCAAATTTTAAACACTTTGGTGGGATATTTCAAGAAGGCACCTTTTTAGAAGCAGCGAAATTTTGGGAAAAAATAATAAGAAAACCATTTGAATTATTCCAATGAAATCTTAAAAAAAAAATAAAAATAGAAAATAAAATAAAAAATAAATAAACACAAATAAAAAAAAGAAATAAATAATAAAATAAAAACAAATAAAATAAAGAAAAAATAAAAATAAAAAAATAATAATAAAAAAAAGTAAAAATAAAAACAAAAGTCTTAAGTTAACGCTCACTAAAGCGAACATTTGTGGATGCGTTCAATTAGGTATAAGCATTTATTTTTAAGCATTTCAACTAAGTTTATAGTATTCTCAATTGAATTGTATTTTATACTTTTTATTGAATTTAGCTGCACGAGCGAAAATACTAGGATCAACGGAGGTCCACGTTAAACGTGACAGCACCATTTCATTAGCGTGCTCAGTGAATATTCACGCTTCATCAGTTTCATGGTAACTTTACTCTTAACATTTTTTGCCTTTTTTAACATTTTTGTGCCCATCCATGGCTTTGATCTATTTTTCTATTGATTTTGCGCAAAATTTCGTATTAAGGCGATTTTTTTTTTGCGAATATTTATCATTACGCTCTTAGATCTCATACCCGATTTATATTTAATTGCAGGTACCATGGCTCAGCTATTGTCGATTTCGATTCTATACGAGGCGGCATTAGCCTGGAAACTGAGAAAACAGATGTTGGCACTACAAGCCGACTTATGTTAACCCGCGCATCCTTTCGTGATTCCGGTAACTATACATGTGTTCCAGCTGGTGCAATTGCCGCATCTGTGCAGGTGCATGTTTTAAATGGTATGTACATTGTTTTGAATCAGATATTAAAATTTAGATATCTTTCATGTTTGAGACTAAAAAGCTTAGAATTTACAGTCATAGAAACAATTTTTACTTTAGAGCACTGCTCTACAAAATAAAATCTCTCCCATGGAAATGTCCCTAGAATCTCGCGATACAAATTTCTTTCGATGTAGCCCAACTTTTATCGATACTTTTAAAAAAAGTTGTCCTACGAATCCTGCGCCAAAAATACTTTTATTTGATATTTTCCTAACTAGCTACTGTCCGGCTTTTGTCATTTGTCTTTTTCGACCTTTCCTTATCGATTGAAGCAAAAAAAAAAAAATTTAGGGTGGATCAAAAAAAATGTTTTGCTTCAGTCGATAGATAAAGCTCGAAAATGGTCTTTGAACAGTGGCTCTGGATCTTAGAAAGGAAATGGTCGAAAATGGTCTTTTACAGGGTCCGGGAACACTCAAAGTGATGTCCAAAATCCATTTTCCACCTTTCCCCATCGATTGCAGCAAAAAAAAATGTGCCGATAATGGGTCAAAAACGATCCTTTGCAAGGTCAGGAGATTCTCCAAGTGATACTCCAAAATCTATTTTCAACCTTTCCCAATCGATTGCAACAAAAAAAATATCCGGAAATGGGTCAAAAATAAAATTTTCCCGAAAATGGGTCAAACGGTCCTTTTCAGGGTACGGAGTAAATCTAACTGATGTCAAAAAAACAGTTTTCCACCTTCCCCATCGATATAATACAGTAAGGAAATTATTGAACGATAGCCAACCCGGCCTCCTTCTAAACGTCTTACGTATTGAGCTCCTACACGGAAAAAACGAAACTCGAAATTATTGTAAATATTAATCAAAATTTAAGAAAAATTAGTAGGTAATTTAGTAATTTAGAAACGGTTCGAGTGTCTATTAAAAATTACTAAGCGTAATAAAAAAATTGCATCAAGCAGGCATTAATTTTTCGAATGCAAGTTTTTAATTTTTACAAAGTAGATTTTAAAATTTCTGCAATAATTTATTATATTTTAAAAGGACTGTACTATTTTTTAAAAAGTACATTATAAAGTTTTTATGATGAAATAATAATAACTGAAATTTATTTTTAAAATTTTTTGTGTGTTGAACAAAATTGGGACGGCCAGCGAGTTTCCGTTGCCGCTTTCCCGACCCCGTCCCAATTCTGTTCAACACATTACTTCAAAGCCAATTAGTAAGAGTTTGGCAAGCCTTATATATTTATTTTTTTGCATGAACATGTGGAGAACTCAAACAGAGTACAAATTAAACACAAAAGAGAAATAAAATTCAATATTATAAAAATTAATAATCTTGAAATAATTTTTCTGTAACTACTTTTTAAAAATTATAAAGCGGGAATCATATATTACAATATAAAATATATAATCTAATGTGACTATTTATTAAAATTTAATAAATTCTTTGTAAAATTTCAAAATTTTTAGGTGATAATTAAAATGAAGAAAATAATTTTTAATATGCACTTATTAAAAAATGTAAAATGAAAATATTTACAAACTAGAATAGAATTTTTAATAAGGATTTTCTATTTATTACTATAAAAAAGTAATATTTGTTTTCAGATTTTAATTTTTATAATCTCCTATTAATTTTTAATAAAATTTGAGTTGGTGTTTTTTCCGTGTAACCTCTTCAGCTTTTTCAAATATAAAATGAATTTAAATTTTAACAAGTTAATTTTATTGAGTTCATTTTGTTATCTCCCTGATACATATCAATCACTATTATAGGTGAACAACCGGCTGCAATGCAAACGAGTAGTGGTGTGCCGAGTCCTTCGCATTTGGCCCTAGTAACCCTCTGTATGCTATCAATAACAACGTGGCAGCAATCAATCATATCACAAACAACGTCCATAAATCTTTACTTTCAAAGCAGATGACTTGAATATATCATTTTGTAAGGAAAGAAAAAAAAATAAAATAACAAATATTAAATTTACGAACATAAAAACTGAAACAAACAAATAAAGCAAATAACTAAAATTTAATATATAGTATTAGTAACAATTTTAATCATAAGAAAGAAAAAGTTTAATCAAATTAATAACCAACGAAATCATGATTTTTCTAAAACTTTTAAATAGTTGCAATTTTAACAATCCAAAACGATTGCAAAATGTTGTCTTCTAATAAGAGTCAAATAAATATTAAAAAAAAAACATTAAAATATCCTATATTCTTAGTGATTGTAAGAAAACTATCCGTGAAAATATATTAAAAAAATTCATTAATTTTAGTCAATAAGCGTGTTTCATTTGATCCAGTCAAACCAAAATAATTTTAGCTTTACATAAAAATTGTATGAACTTGCTAGATTCTAAGTTATCTTTGCTAAATGTGAACGCGATCCCGATCTAGATACAAACCTAATAGTCCTGATTGTGAGAGGCCGACAAAAAAGAATTTCCGCAGTAACTCGGAAAGTAAGCCACAACTAGACCGATGACCAATATTGTAGAGCAGAAAAAAACACATCGATTTCATGCCATAAAAATAAATAATGTAATTTTGAACAAAAATAGCTATTTTGTGCGAAAAATGCTGTTTTCAGATTCAAGCGAGTAATGTTAATTTAAAACTTTATTTGTAAACCGTATTTTTTCGAAAATGGAGATGGTCATTAATAATTTTAAGACTATGAAAATTGGGTCAAATCTTGTCATACGAAATTTTTTAGGCATTAAATCGATGTGGTTTTTTCTGCTCTACAACATTGGTCATAACATATTTTTCTACTTGTGGCTTACTTTCCGAGTCATTGCGCAAAACTTATTTTTTGTCGGCCTCTCACAACTAGTCCCACCACGATTCTATTAAGTGAAAAAAAATTTTTTTCTGTATTACTAAAAAAATGGGATAAAAATATAAAACTACACAGATCCACACAACCCTTTGTCATATTGGTGGACCTACTTAGCTCGAGGTTCGGACGCCTAGCTCTACCTATGCCCTTAGTAAATTCCTTAATCCTACGCTTGTTGGTGGCCCGCTGAGCTCGGAGTTAACGTCCCCTCTAATTTCTTTCAGTAGGGACGGCAAATAAGGTTTTTGACCCGGGCGCCTGATGTTCACGGTACGCCTCTGTACGTTTCAGGACACCTAGTAAATATTAATTTATTGAAATACTTGCGAACATTGATTTAAGACTTTACGACTTTGTAGCGATAAAAATTCTCCGAACAAATTGAAATCACGATTCATTTTGCCTTCCATTTATTTATTTCCTCATTTATTTACTTATAATATTTTACCATATTTTTTCCTCAAATAATTCGCAGTTCAAATGAATTTCATCAATTTATATTATGTACCATATTTTTCCAATAAAATTCTGTTTTTATTTTGAAATTTCCTTCTGAGCCAAGATCGTGAAGCTTCGATTGTTATTTTCAATTTAAATTTTACCGATAAAATGCTCGGTTCATGTTAATAACTATATACTACAATCTAGAACGTGAATTCTTTTTGTATTTTTTAGTTCGTGTTATCGAGCGTCCACTGTAGTTTAAAACTCTTTTTTTTGAAAAGCGATTTAAGAAGATATGTATATTTCAGCTATAAATCTATTGTAATTGGTTATCAATTAGACTATAAAGGTTAGAAAAATTTCAATAAAATTTTATTGTTCCAAATATTCCATATGTTTGCGACAAATAAACTTTTGTTTCACCCAATGCATAATTCGGTAATTAAAAACAATTGAATATTTACAAGAAATATTTGTTTCACATAAAATATGATTTCAACACTTTCAGCAAGTGAATGTTTGCAATAAAGAAATATTTATTTCAACCAAAATATGATTTGGTAATTATTAACAAATACATCTTTGATTTAGTAATAACGTTCAACGTTATTTGGCATGCTAATAAATACTACATAATTATTTTGCCTTTATGCATTTTTCTATTTGTTAACTATTACCAAATGTATATAACATATTCATTTTTAGACCCTGGTCTAAAGCTAGCAACAGTTTTTGGCTGTATTTAGCGTACGACTATATATAATATGCGCCAATGTATTATTCATTGAAGTTCAGAAAATATGACTTAAACTTTTGTCTGTGATCAAAATATAAAAAAATATATAGGTATATGTATAAAACAATTTTAGTTTTTTTTAAATAGATACATTTGTACATTAAACTTACATACATATACATAAATATAGTTCGAACTAGTTGTGTCTAATAGACGCTGTCTATTAGCATGCAAGTTATTAATATAATGGATAAATAAATAAATATGTTATTTTATTGTTATATGTATAAAAATAACATTTAATACACAATATACTTATAAAAAGTTATATATACTGCATTGTAGGACCTCATATGTAAAGAGTGATAGAACTTAAAATTTAAATATAAAACACAATTTGAAATTCAGTTTTCATAAAATAATCTCTTAAATTTATTTATGTAAAAAGTGCTTTGTAACGCTTTGGCGCAAAATATACTGAACCGATTTTAATAATATCTTTTTTAAAACCATATATTTGTGCTAAAGCAGATTATTGCATACTTTTTTTAAATTTTTTAGAGCTAAATATGCTTTTATTAGCAAGTTTTTGCAAAGATTCACACAAAAATTGTCGTTTGGTTTTTCGTTGCTTCTTGAATTCTGTATTGTTATTGTTGTTTTTTCGTTGTTCTCATTTGTATTTGGCTTCGAAGTTCAAAGAACAAACTCTCTTTCAATAGCTTTTTTTTGGTTACTTTTGAAGAGAGCAGATAGAATGAGCTGTTAAGAGAGTAACTTCATTATAAAAAAAAAACAACGGGACGTGCGCGTCCACCTTTAGTGAAAAAATGAAATTAGATTAAATTTTACTTGCATTGTATTGTGATTTTAAGTTCTATCACACTAAAAAAATCACCTTATATAAAGAATATATTTTTGAACGTGAAAGGCCTATTTCTAGTATATGAATAGCCAAAGTGATGATATCGTTAGTCTCTCATTTCAAGCGACTTTTTTTTAAAGGAAAACGCTCCACCACGCACCATGTAGCGAATAATCTAAAAGAATTGAGAACGATTCGTCAAATTGACATCGATTCGTCAAAGTGAATACCAACTTGAAGATCACCAAATAATCAGTTGACTAATAACTTTTGTTTATGTTAGAGCATCTTCACTGATAACTATGCTGGCGGATAAAAAATGATAGCATCATTTTGATTTTTTCAACACTTCAAATTTTTCGATCTTTTATCAAATTTCGTATCGTTAAAAATATATCGAAAAGTCGAAAAATGTTTGGAAAGTTCAAAAGTGTTGAAGCTGTCAGGAAATGTTGCAAAAATTCGAAGTATTGAAAAAGTTCAAAAATAGAGAACCAAAATGGCTTTGGTACACTTTCACTTTTCCTATCAATTGGTACAGTAAACATTTTCACACAAGTGCAACGAGTTCCTTGTCTCACGAGTAGAGATCGATCGTGTCGCCTTTAAATTAAGAGAAGCATACACATTAGTCGGTACGTTGCTTCTTACCTCCAGAAAGGTTCGAAATTCGTCAACTTTTTTTATTATAAATAATTTTTTTCGAGAGAAAGGTAACATTTTTACTTCTATCACTAAACACTGTCTGAACTCTTGCCAAAATTAATAATGAAGTGACTTTTTTTTTCCTTCTGTTGTCGATATTTGCAACTTCTGGGAATTCCCTTCACATGCTTTCTTTTTTCTACGTATTTAGTTTCATTGATATGCGTAAAAAAAATTATTTGATAAAATTCGCTGTAAGGAGCTCAGAAACGAATGAAATTAATTTTAATGAAATTAAGTTTAATTTTTAGCAGCAAAATTACTTCGTTTTAAAGAAAAATTCGCTATAACGAAATTCGCTGTAACGAGATCACAATTCACTGAAAATAGAACGAAAAAGCTGTGTACTTGCAATCAGTGCGTAGTAGGGAGTACTTCGTTGTGTGGAAGTTCGTTGCAGCACCGTACCAACCCGACTTTGCGTGGTGGGGCAATGCAATTCCAATACATAGCATGATTTTTTATTTTTCTCCTTCCAAAAAATAAGTTTGCAGCCAAATGAGTCGTGTTGGGGTGGCAAAGCCCCCTCTTGCCCATATGGTGGGTACGGGCCTGGTTCGTTGTAAAAAAATTCGTTGCATAGAAACTCGTTGTATAGGAGGAATATTTCGGTGGGAACGTTCAGCGTGAGCGCAAAATCCAATTAGGTTATTTCGTTCAAAATATTCACCTTTGCTGAGAGCAATGTTTCAAAAAATCTACAAAACAGAAAAAATTAAGTTTTTAAAGGTTTGGCTGACCACCTAAATGTCTGTACGCATTATTTATCATAATTTGATTATGCACTCATGCTAGGGAAATAAGCTGAAATAGCAATATCTTATGTGTGCAATAAAAAAAAGAAAAAACTTTAATCATGGATCTTAAATTTTACTTTAAGAAAATTAACATGACAACAAAATTGTCACTTCTGGTAGTTAAGATTATTGCCCAGCATGGTGAAGAATCGCTAGCTAGGCTCATAGTTTTGCATAGGCTCTTTTCGCAACAGCAGAAGGCATACAATAAAATGTGTTATAAGTAGTTTTCTTGCCACAAAGACGGTAAATATATATATGAGTAAATTTACTCTAATAATATAAAGTTTAATTATTATAATATATATATACTTACTTAATTAAATCTAAGTACATAATTAAAAATTGTATGAAAGAAAAAAAAATAAAAAAAAACTAAAAATGTTGTATAAATTCAAAAGAAATAATTGTGTTTTATTTTTTAATTTTTCTTTTCAAACCGTTAATGCTTTCGACTTAATAATTGGACAACTTTAAGAAAAATTTGCCTTTTCAGTTAAATAATTGACGTTCATCACATAACACAACGATTTCAAGCTTAACTAGTAAGAGTGTTACTTTGGCCACGTCAAAAAAAAAAAAACGTACCCATATTGTATTTAAATAGCTCTCTATATAGCAAAAATTAAATGAAATATTATTAACGCACTTACCCCGCAGTAGATATTTTGTCAATATTAGGTCTATACGAGGCGGAAAAATAGGTAAATATTTATAAAGTTTTACCACAAAAAGTGTACTGTCCGGAAAAAAAGTGGTGGTTGAGAAAGAAAAAATGAGAGTAAGGAAACAGCTGATCACTTCCCCTCCAAGAAAGAGTTTCATTTTCCACCCAGACAAGTTTCTTGTGTCTAAAAATTGAATTGAAATTGAACGAAATCGTAGGAAACTCACTTTTGACAAGCGAGGGAAAGAAAATTGCATATCTGAATTGTATCTGTCCAATACTTGCATTATAAAATATTTTTCAGTACTTCATTTTTTTTTTCACTTGTTGAAAGGTTGTGTTGAGAAGGAGCAACATAACAAAAAGCTTGAAATCACAACATTTTTTGGCAAATGCTCATTTATTCAATTAAATAGATGAGCGATTTTTGATTGAAAAGGAATCGTAAAGTTGAATGATAATTATTTCTAAAATGTTGTTTTTCGATGGGCACAGTTTTAAAATAAGAAATTGAAAATGTAGCTAGATCAAAATTACCCCATTTTTCATTATTTTGTACAATTCCATGGAATATAAATTTTTGCTTGAACAAAAAAATTTTTCTTCACTAACTGTTAAACTTACCGTAAATTCCTTAAAAAAACCATGCGAAATGAAAAATTTTTCCTGTTCACAAGATTTTAACACTTTTTAAAGCAACGGGAATATTCAACGGGAATATTCAACTGCGTTCATTTTACTCTGCTATGTATAACTAACGCGCGTTGGCTGCCAGTGTGAAAAGTACCAAATCGCGCGTTGAAACAACGCTCGTGTGAACCGATCCTTATATTGGATAAATGCCCATGATTCACTTCTCATTAAATGCCACTGCTCTCGTTGGTTCGATTGAGAAGTTGGCAACGCAGCTAACTTTCAATAGTTAGTTTTAATTTCATGTGTGTGTGCGTGTTAATTCCCAGTAGGCAAGGGCATGAGCTATCAGTGCTTCTAGCAGGCCTTCCGTCCTACTTTCTTTTTTATATGAAATGTCCCGAAAAAACAGGCCTTCTAAGAGCGCTTGCCGTAGCAGGGGTGATAGAAGTACTCGGAAAAATTAAATTTTAATACGCCGTGAGACTCTGAGTTAATTTTTTTTTATCCGCGTCACCTCACTTGCACTTGCGTTGATAATTTTAATGTTTATTTGTTGTGACGTTTTCTTGCTTTATAATTTGACATTGAATACACAACACTCTGCCATAACATGAAACAGACACTCAATGGAGTGTAACTATTCTGCTAATTAAAATTTCACTACTAAACAAAAACAAATATCGTAATAAAAAAAATGAGTATACATATTTTTATTTGCATGAAAATTTTGTTTTGAGAAGGCATCTTACATTCGCAGCAGTGCTAGCAGGTCTTCTCCGAGGAAGGCCTTGCTCAATTGCTTGCTGGGTTTCTACAAATTCAAATTTTCATATTTTTTTATTGATAGTATTAAAAAGCATATGGAAATGCATAAAATTTGTAAAATAAGTTTCTTCGTGAGTGTTGTGTCATAAATTTAGCAAAATTTTTAAGTGAAATTGAATGGAAATGCAAATACAAATGAAAGCAGTGCCGCCGGCTGAGCTGGCATTGCCGCAGCAAGTGTAGTGCTTTATGTTCTACTCAATTTATTTGTTTACATATTGCATTGGATTTTGACAACTACCGAACCAGATTTAGCTGTCAAATTTTGATATGACAAATTAATATAACCTTTATTGTTCTTTTCATGAATATGTAGAAAAATATAGAAATTGAAGAGTATTTTTTTTGATTATTGTAAAATAATTTCAATCCAAGCTGTAAGACAAAAGAATTTTTGATTGAAGCAGGCGCTCAGCAAATCAAACAAGATGAATATTATTTTTACTTGTCAGTTTGAACTGAAAAACGCATGTAGTTGATTAAGGGATCAAGGAGGCTGAAGCCACCAACATAAATATTTTAGAATATGCAAAGGCTTAAGCCCAAATTAAAGTAACACACGGTTATAGTGACAGTGTATTTTGACATTTTGACTTAGTTTCTTTGTTAATTTTAAAGAAGTTTCATTTTTTTGTATTTCAAAATTTGATTTTCGTGTTTTTTTTAATGCCGAATAAGTGCAAGTGATTAAACTATTCATATTTAATTTATTCAGGTATTAACTTGTGTTAACTAATGATTTGTTTCAAGTTAAACAAGAAAATATGAAAATATAAGTGATTAATTAGATTACAAACACCCTTGGCAAAAAATTCTGGATGCGACAAGCATATGTGTGTATTGCAGTTGCTACTAAGCTGCAGTTTCTTCAAATGGTTTGTGCATTAGGTATGGTCCTGTGCATTTGTAGTTGGGAAATCCACCGTGGGGTAAGTAAATAATAATTAATAACAATTTTAATTTTATGTACAAAAATGTATGCGTACGTAAAGTCAGCTATTTCTAATATAACACAAATTTTGGTAACTTTCTACAATGACAAATTATAGATATACAAAAATTCAATTTGAAACCCTCTGCGTTTAAGGCAGAGGTATTCACTTTTTTATTATATTTTAATGAAACGTAACTCATTTTATGTGACTTTTTCTTAAAAAATCCCTTAATACAGTGTTTTAAAGTTTTTGTTCTTTGGGCAGTGCCACGCTCAGTTCTTTTGCATAGTTTTTCCGTATCATTTATACAGTTTGTCTGAAATTTGGTTTCATTACCTTAAATAATTCTTTTAGTATAGCGTTTTCAAATGCTTGCTTATAGGAGGGATTCTACGCCCTCGTGTCAAAATACGCCAACCTGTTAGAGTTTTTGCAAGTATGTATTTATTAGACAAAGGGGTTAAACTACATCTAATAATTCTCTAAATATACAATTTTAAATAGCGGTAGGCGTGTCCATGATTTTGCTCTTTTCAATTCCAAAAACTTTGCTTAAGTTGTAGTCAGTGTATCAACGAATTTTATTCATGTTGCTTGGTTTTTCCATAATCGTAATCTATACAGATGAACATGGCTAAATCGACCTGCCACGATCCCTTCTATACGTTATAAATAGAATGAGAAACTCAATATATATAATACTCTGAGTGTAGGGCATAATTATTCAATTCAAATTCAACCATTTATTGAAAGTTAGCAAAATATTCAATCAAATATGAGCGCAGCTAAAAAAAAATTATTAAAATGTTTTTCAGCCGATGATTTCTGAATTTATATCAGTAAAATAAAGAAAAAATAGCACCATAATTTATATTATTTATATTGTTACAGTCCGGCAAACATGCCTGTTATACATTTAACATAAATTTTAACTTAGAGTACTACACTTAACAGAAACTAGTAACATTTTCTCTTTTAAACGTAGAGCATAAGGTTTTTTAGAGTAAGCACCACGGTTGAAATATTTTTTTTTTTTTTAGAAAACAGACACTTGTATAAAAAAATTTAAAAAATACTGTTTTTATTTTAATTAATTTAAAATAAAAATTGAGAAAAAAAATCATTGGAAACTTTTAAAAATGATTAAAGTTCAAGCTTCAAAAATTTCAGTTTAAAAAATAATATTTCTATTTCAATAAATCTAAAATAAAAAATAAAAATTAAGAAAAATAATTCTTGGAAACTTTTAAAAATGATGAAAATTCAAACTTCAAACATTTCGGGATTTAAAGGAACTAATAAAGTATCATAAGAAATCGAAAAATATTTAAAATTTTTTTTTAATGAAATAATGCGTGTATAATTCTGAAACGTATACAACAAAAATTTTGTAAAAAAGATCTAACCAAAAATTAGTGTATTAAAGGCTTTTTGAAAAAAAAACGTCAAAATTCAAAAATCCGTCATTTTTTTTAAGCGATTGTTCATTTCAATTTTTTAAAAGCTCACAGAATTAGCATTAAAATAAATAACCGCCTTTAAAAAACAATGGAGCTGAGATTTTAAAATTATAAAAATCGGGCACTGCCGTGCTTAATTGTGCCGAGCCGACTTTCTTTCTTTGACGTGTAATGGGCGTTACCATTTATATTTTTATTTATTGACTGACTGATGACTTTTTACTTTGTATTTGACGTTTTCATTAACTGTCTTGCATTTTCAAATGCTGGTGCTTAAGTGAAATAAGTAATATATGTAATAAAGGTAAGTATACAATAGCAGTATATATTTATTCCATAAAATAACATCTATAACAAAAATATAGCATACATATGGTGAATACATATTTACACTCACCGAATAAAAAAAAAATAATAAGCAACAGGCAAATGTTATTTTTGTAAATGCTTTTCATAACGTTTGCCGTGTGTGCGGTTATTTAATCAAGCGAAATTCGTGATTTGATATTATTATTCTTAAAAGCAGCTTTCGCGACTGTGCCTTAAATTTAGCATTTCAGTTACGTTGTGAAGTGCACATGTGAGATATAATTAATTTAATTATTATTATTTGATAGAATACTTATTACATGGAGTTTTTACAAAATGATAAAGTGAAATTAAAAAAATAGCAAATAAAATCACTTAGAAATTTTAGTTTTGCATTTAAAATAAAATTTATTTATTATCATAAGCAGGAACTAGTGTTGCTATTGTAACTCGTTGAGCTCCAAAGCACGAAAATTCCAGCAGCCCTGTCCATCAAACTCAAGGATATGAGAATGAAATTTCCTGAAAGAAAACATAATAGTTGAAATTTGTTTGTGGTTTTTATTTGTAATTATAGCTGATAACACAGTCCTAAAACTAATTTCTTCTTTGAAGTTCGAGTAGTGTTGTTATTAGATTTTCGTGTGCTGAATCCGGGCTCAGAACTGTTCTAACACGCAAGGTTTTTAAGATATTCTAACCTAAAAGTGCAAAAAACACTGTTTTTGAACTGAATTTTTTTTCGAAAAACTATTCTTGAAGTACAAGTCTTCTTCTTTCAAATACCGTTGAGTTTGCCGAAATACCTTTTCTTTTTAACGAGATATATATGAAACTTTCATATTTGTGATTTTTCCTATACCTGAAAACTCATTAGGGACACGTGCATATCAAGAGATTTCAAAAAATGCGATAACTCGGCGAGAAAAAAAGATATTTCAAAAAGTTTAACAGCATTTGAAAGAAGAAGACTTGTACTTTAAGATCTCAACAAAGTTTTTTGAATAAAAAAAAATTACAGCACTACATAACCTCAAGTATGTCAAAAAAGTCTTTCTTGCACCTTAAGGTTAGAATATAACTAAAAACCTGAAGTAATAGAGCAAATCTATGCCCGGATTCGATTTCAGGGTATCCCAAAACCCTGTAGTCAAGAAAAGAAAAAATAAATTCGAATTTGTAGGACTGTGAAATTTATGCTATGAAGATTTTATTGTTATATTTTAGCCCATGTTCCTGAAAAATCATGTATACATAATCTCGATCCGTATATGAAGTCCATCCCGAGTTCGAGACGGAGCCGTCGAAGCACGCGAAACCTCAAAGGAATATGTTATGTAAGCCAAACTTACCATAATGTTGGCCTATGGGTAATTGTCAGAAGCGTTATACCCATATTTTTGGCAATTTCGTAAATTGAACTTTCTACATCGATGGATACTGCGCTTGTGCACTCATCCAGTAGAGCATATTTGGGTCTAAAAATACATAAGAGTTATTTTCTTAATATCATATAGAGTTTTTAATCCAGCATAAAATTTAAAGTATTTTTCAGAATACATAAGTACAAAGTGCTTTTATATAACAGATATATCATTTTTTAATTTACTTGTGATAAAAAAGACGCGCCACAGCCATGCGTTGTTTTTCACCGCCAGAGAGAATATCTTTCCAGTCACGAATAACATCAAAGCTATCCCTGTGTCAAGTAAAGAATTTAAAATTGTGTTTTTCAAAGAAACAAAAAACTTTTTAAATGAAAGAAATCTATTTAAATTACGTACCTTTGTGCAATGTGTTCCAGACACACCATTTTTAAGATCGATCGTAGCTCATTTTCAGTGATACCCTTGTGTATCATATCCTCTCTGCTGTCAGGGTATATGATTTGATCGCAAAGACTACCAATCGACATATAAGGTCTTTGTGGTATATAAAACATGCATGGTTTTCCTTCAACTGGCCGCGGTATGTGTAATTCACCAGAGTATATTGGCCATAGTCCGCTTAAAATGCGGAATAAACTAGACTTTCCACAGCCATTAGGACCAGTTATCAACAAATGCATTCCCGGTTGTATACAAAGCGTCAGACTTGGCACAACGACATCACAATTTGGCGTAACTACAGGCACAGCGTATAAAGAAATTGACATATTCGAGGGATCATCCGAATAAATAATTTTTCCTTTCGCAATTGGCTTGCCATTTCGAAACTCAATTATGCCATTCATTTCATTGTTCTCAGCAACCGTTGTTTTACTATATATACCTTGTGCAGTTTCTTCAAAGACTTCCATCATACCAGCAACCCGGTATGTATATCCGGCTAGCGCTACAATTTCCTTGTAAGATGACATTAGTCGCTCAATAGCATCTGCCGCAGATATTAGTAAATTACGTGCTGTTGTTAGATATTGCGTGCGATCACTTACAATTGTATCTGTAATAGAAACAAAGATAATATAGACTCCATTTTATCACAAAAATTACATACCTTCCGAAACCTTCGCTACTCCATTTACAGTTTTAGCGCTACTTATGGATGATGTTAAAATAGGTAAAGATACCATTATCATGCCAGTACCAGACCAGATATACTTCATGAAGAATTGCTCTAACATAATAAACCACAGCTTTTGTGTGAAAATGTTATTCATTTGACTAACTAGTCGATTATATGCCTGCCTTAATTGTTGTAGCTCGACCTGAAAAAAATAAATAAAAATTATTTCACATACAGCCATGATCATATAAATAGCACACATTTTCTTAAGTTTAAAAAAGTTAATTTTATTGGCAGGAACTTAATTTTTTCAGAACTATGGATATACATAAATTTAACTTAATTTATTACCAATTCAGCTAGCAAAAAAAGTTTAAATCAAAATTAAAAAAATTTGAATTATTTAATCAAAATGGCTGACATAGCCATTATGAGATGTTCATATAAATAGCACAAATATTAAATTTGGAAATTTTTTTATTTTCAATGTTGAAATCTTAAAAAACGTGCACGTAAATGATTAAGCATAATTAATATTTTGTACTTAGTCCCTTATTTTGCATGAACGCTTCGCATCTTCGGCTCAAGCTCTCCACAAGCCTTTGCGACCTCTCCTTAGGAATGAACACCAAGTTTCTTGCGCTGCAGTCCACAAAACGACAAAATTTTTGATATTTTGATTCCATAGTTTTGCCTCTACATCACCCCATAAATGTTCTTAGGAATTATGGTCGGGACTTTGAACTGGCCAGTCCAAAACACTTATTTTCTCTCGTTGAAGCCAGGGTTTCAAGATATTGGCCATATGTTTCGGGTAATTATCATGCATGAAGTTGGCATAGAATGCAGAATATGGGCTTACCGTGTCACAGAACTTAATACGAAGACGGCTCAATGCAGGAAATCTGTATGTGCGTATTGCTAGAAAAAAGTCGATCCTGTCAAAAAAAGCACTTGGTGAAGCGTTTGTTCTTTGCCAAGGAACATCGGAAAAAAGATGTCCAGTTTTGGAAAAATATACTTTGGACTGATGAAACAAAGATAAATCAACTGCGGATAGATGGAAAGACATTTGCTAGTCGGCCGAAAAGTTAAACCGTGAACCCAAGGTTCACCAGGAAAACAGCACCGATGTTCCTTGGCAAAGAACAAACGCTTCATCACGTGCTTTTTTTTGACAGGAGCAATTTTTTTTTAGCAATACGCACATACAGATTTGCTGCATTGAGCCATCTTCCTATTAAGTTCTGTGACACGGTAAGCCCATATTCTGCATTCTAGGCCAACTTCATGCATGATAATGACCCGAAACATATGGCCAATATCATTAAACCCTGGCTTCAACGAGAGAAATCAAGTTTTTTGGACTGGCCAGTTCAAAGTCCGGACCATAATTCCAAAGAACATTTATGGGGTGATGTAGAGGCAAAACTATGGAATCAAAATATCAAAAACTTTGACGATTTGTGGACTGCAGCTCAAGAAACTTGGTGTTCATTCCTAAGGAGAGGTCGCAAAGGCTTGTGGAGAGCTTGAGCCGAACATGAGAAGCGTTCATGCAAAATAAGGGACTTAGTACAAAATATTAATTATACTTAATCATTTACGTGCAAATTTTTTTAGATTTCAACATTGAAAATAAAAAAATTTCCAAATTTTAGTACTTGTGCTATTTATATGAACATCTCATAATGGCTATGTCAGCCATTTTGATTAAATAATTCCAAATTTTTTTAATTTTGATTTCATTTTTTTTGCTAGCTGAATTGGTAATAAATTAAGTTAAATTTATGTATATCCATAGTTCTGAAAAAATTAAGTTCCTGCCAATAAAATTAACTTTTTTAAACTTAAGAAAATGTGTGCTATTTATATGATCATGGCTGTATGTATATTTCACATTGAATTGTCAATAAAAAAAAGACCATATACCTTGTGTCCCCCGTAAAACGCTATTTCTTCAGCATTTGTAATGATGCGTGAATGAATGTGCCTCAAGTATCCGTATCGATTAGCTTCTTCAGAAACCAACTGACCAAATTTAGGTGAGACGATACGCATTATATGAGCGGTCAGCGAAATCACAGAAACTGCCAAGAGTGGACCTTTTGAGATGAATAAAGTACGTTTTCGTATTAGCGATTTATTGAATAAAAGAAAAAATAGATTACCTGTAAATATGTTTGCTTGCATTTTTTGTGAAGAACGCATGAGCGCAAATCCGATCAACATCAGGTCAAAACAAGGTTTTGTCAAACTGCTATACAAATGTGCAATTGAACTAGCAAATACTGAAATATCTTCTGTTAATCTACGTTATTAAGTTTTAAAATAAATTAAAGATTGTAAAATATCAAAAAATTATAAGGGTTTAATACAAACCTGTGGTCCGCATTTTCTATTCTGCCATCCAAATTCGATACACGATAATAGTTCTGGTTTTTGAAATATAAGCGATATGAATGTCTAACCAAGCGTGTTCTGTTTCCAAAATAATAATAAAATTATGTGTTCAGTGTAATATAAAATTATCTGTTGAAAAGTAAAACTATTTTCATACACTTGTGGTCAGAATCGTGTGGTTATATCGTAAGCTAATAAATAATTATTTTGTTATTGAAGCCACAGTGGCACTTTTAGACAATTATTTAGCCTCAGGAAAGAAAAGGAGTGGCCATATACGATGAAACCAGGGTTGCCTTGCCAAAACACGTCCCGATACCCGAATATGACAGAATTTTACCCAATTTTGTTGTTTTACTCAAAAGTACTCAAAATTTATGACAAATGATAGAATTCGAAGAGGCCTATATATAGTATATGGGGTTGCAATGTTGAATCCTGTCCCAATCATCCGGTATTTTGGTATTTTCATTAATAAAGATAACAGCTTGAAATGTTGTCCAAATGATAGAGCTCGAAGAGCATAAGTAGAATATATGACGCGCTCAGAACAAAAGTGACCCATTTTATTAGCTAGAGGAAAAACGCACCAAGAAATTCCAAATAAGAAAAACGAACCTTTATTCTGCTTTGTTTATTTAATTTTGTATGTATGAGTAAGCTATAACTCTTCGTACGTATTCGGTTATTTCGCTGTAATCGGCAGCAATAAAAAATTCAATGTTCGCAGGTCCCTGATTATTTCCTTGTTTCTCACAACAAAAGTAATCAGCATGATTTCACTATTAAGGTACTCGCAGCTATTGAACGTCAGAAAGCTTGAGTGTCGAAATTGATATTCAAAGCAAAAAACGAAAAAAAATCTAGTACGATTTGGAAGAAGCAGCATTCCATTTGTAATGGATTAAAGTTTATTTATTTGATCATATATTTCCTTTTTTAAATACATTAACAAATAACTGCAATGTTTGTGTTTGAAACTTCTAATTTATTTTATTTACATTCACATGCATAGATACAAAGAAATAAAGAGTGTTTTAAAAACCGAATTTTTTAATTGACTACAAGAAAATAATCAGGAACCTGCAAAGATTGAATTTATTATTGCTGCCGACTACAGCGCAATAACCGAAGACGCACGAAGAGTTATAGCTTACGCATACATACAAAATTAAATAAATAAAGCAGAATGAAGGTTCGTTTTTGTTCTTTAGAATTTCTTAATGAGTTTTTCCTCTAGCTAATAAAATGGGTCACTTTTGTTCTGAGAGCGTCATATAGGATTGCCTTGTCGAATCCTAACCCAAACATGGGTTGCCACCCTTTGGCCCTGAAAAGTGGTGGCAACCCATGATTAAGATAGGATTCCACAAGGCAACCCTATATATTCAATTTAGGCTCTTCGAGCTCTATCGTTTGGTACACATTTCGAGCATTAATAAATATTAATAAAAAATTACCCAAAAAATCGGTGGCAACCCTTTTTTGAGACAGCTTTTGAGAATGCAACCCCATGTATTATATTTAGGTCTTTTTGAGTTCTATCATTTGGCATACTTTTCGAGCATTAATAAATATTAATAAAAAATGACCCAAAAAAATCGGTGGCAACCCTTTTTTGGGACAGCTTTTGATAATGCAACCCCATGTATTATATTTAGGTCTCTTTCAGTTCTATCATTTGGCATAAATTTCGAGTTGTAATATAAATTTTTAACTAAAACAACAAAATTGGACGAAATTCGGTTATTTTCAGGTATCGGGATGGGCTTTGGCAAGGCAACCCCGGTTGATTAGTTTATATATTTATACACTCGACTTTTCTACAGCGGGCTCTTGAGCTATATATAATATATATAGCATATAGTGCTATACTGGAAAAACGGAAATTATAAGAAAATTTAAAATCTAATTTGTATGATCAATCGCTCTGAAAAAGGTACTGCTTTGAGCAAATTATTTTTTCCTTAAGAGATTTAAATTTTAAATCCATCCAAAAGATGGTTGATTTTTTTTTCGCTAATTTTCTGTGATCGGATCACCAACCCACTCTATTCCTTTGCAGACCTTAGCAGCATTTGTCATTTTTTTCAAAACTTCAAAACTTCCTCAACTAGAAATTACAAGGCGGTATATGTGTTATCGGTCAAACTAGTACATATCGAAGCGTGTTAAGATGAACAAGTTTAGCCTAGGATGCAGGTATTATTTACTTTAACGGCTTAGCTCCCGATTTGCTTCAAATTTTATTAAGTTAGTGTAAGTGGGCGTTCATCGGCCGTGGCTCAGGGTTTAAACCCTCTAATTTGTCCAATGGTGGCTTCGAGGAGGCTTTCGCTTCGGGCTTCGCTATAACACCAGCGTTGGATATACTACAGTGATCCGCGGCCGAAAGCCGCTGCTGAACATATTGGAAGATATAAACCCTGAGTCGTACAGAAGGCCGCCCATTTACCCTAACATACTAAAATTTTCCAAGACTTAACTGGTTCATCCTAACACGCTGCAGACCACATCCATCTCAAACCATGCAGTCGGAGTGACTTCAAATTGCGGAATTGGTTGCCGATTAAATATGTTGTTTTCAAAAGTAATTAAGGAAATATACCGTTCCCCGATTTGATTGAAAATTATTTTTTACGAAGTTATGCCCATTTAGAGTTTTAGTGTCAGAGCTTGAAAAATCGTTGAAAATTGTTTCAAAATAGTCGCATTTTCATCAAAATCAAAATAATTAACTTTTGAGTTGATGAAAAAAATATTGACATTTTCATTTTGAGGAAAAAAATCTCCTGACCTAGGTTAACAGGCATTAAACTCATGTCATTTCTTTATCATATTAATACAAATCCACAATAAAATTTCAAGCGAAAAAAATATTGGGGTTTTTGAGAAAATCAGCCTTGTTTTTTTTCATACAAAGCGCTATAACTCAGCCAATTTTCAAAATTTCTTAAAGATTCTGACAGAGAATCAAAAGACAAAAATTAATTGTTTTGATTTGGATGAAAATGCGACTATTTTGAAACAATTTTCAACGATTTTTCAAGCTCTGACACTAAAACTTTAAATGGGCATAACTTCGTAAAAAATAATTTTCAATCAAATCGGGGAACGGTATATTTCCTTAATTACTTTGAAAAACAACATATTTAATCGGCAACCAATTCCGCAATTTGAAGTCACTCCGACTGCATGGTTTGAGATGGATTTGGTCTGCATATAAACTAGTTTTTCCTAAGAAAGACTAGTTTATCCCAAAAACTAGTTTGGGCGGTAACATGAAACGATCTTATACTTTTCACTCATGACATAAATAATTGGGTACGTTACATATTTTTGAATAAAGTTCGTACTTCTTATAAATAATAAGGGGACGTCCATTAATTACGTGAGGTGTCTTTTTGAAAATTCGGACTCCCCTCCCCTTGGTGAGATCTGGCGGGAATAGAGAGATTTAAATTATAGTTTTTATTGTAGATTCTATGCATTAAAAAGTTGACGTGAGGTTTTCCTTGACCACCTCCCCCCCTTGGTGAGATTTGGTGAGATTTTGCCGGACCCCCTCCCCATATTTTAGCTCATGTAATTAATGGACGTCCCCTAATGGCAACTGAATTAACTTACCTGAATGCTAACGATAATTTGCTTTCTAAAAATCGTATCATAGAATTAACAAACGTTGCTGGTATCGCAATTCCAAACCACTTAAGGAGCACTATTGCAAATTGCTTAATATCTTTCCGTACAATGAACTTGACAATAGCGCCCTCAAGCGCTGCCACATAGATACTAAGAAATGTACGTGAAATAAGGCACAAGGTATGTACTCCCAAAAGTCCAGTTTCATAGCATAACAGCTTAGGTATCATAATCTCAACCAGTGTACGCAATTGTTTTATAAACTCCATATTCAGTCCCGGCTGTATGAGCTTATTATTTTTGTTATTCTTTTTCAGCTGTTGGGCAACCAGTAGCTTCTCAGCTTCGGCCAATTTTGCCTCATCGTCATTTAGATTGGTTTGTAGTGGTGGGGTTAAGCTACCGCTTGGTAAAGATGACTTAATTGTAGCATTGCTTCTACCGCTGCTGCTGTTGATGTTGTTATTATGGCCGTCTTGCTGTTGTTGTTTCTGCGAGTTATTAGAGTTTTTACGCAACAGCGGATATGTGATTTTCAGAGTATAAGCAAAAATAGCAGCACCAACTAGTGCGTGGCTGACTGCATTTTTTGGCAATCCAAGTTCATCATATTTTACTATAACCTGATCAACATATTTTGAGAAAACTGCCATTGCTACTAATACTTTTTTTTTAAATATTTTGCGGGCTGCGATTTGTGTTGGTTGGTGCCCTAATCTATTTATTTAGCTTTAAGCTTGCACCCTTTGTGTTGAATTCAATGCTCGCAGTTATAAATCTGAAAAAGATAGGTATATTTTTTTAGAAAGACTTTACAATCCGATGCATTCTCAAAGAGTCACTGTTTTTTTTAGGCTGAAGGAATTATAGTCCAGTCATTTAAGCAAAAAAAAGGGGTCAATCTCGCAATGAGAGATAATAAGCTGTAAACTTGTATATACCTTCATTTTCAAAGATCACAAAAATCGGTTTTTTGCGATTATCTCGGTTTCTTTAGCTCCACTTATGTTAACATATAATATATAACAACAATTGTAGAGTGTACTGGAAAAATTCGGGGGTGGCACAGCCTACAATATTTACAAACGTGATAGTAAGAGAACTAACAACGTAGTCGTTATGAAATTTAATATGGCAGATATACTTGCTAAAAAGTATCTAAGTACAAAAATTTGGCACAATATCACCGGTGGGCGTGGTACTTCCAATATAAGCAAAAAATTGTAAGCGGTAATTTCTCTATTGTACCCAGGGTTGCCAGGTGGCCGTTAATGACGCGACCACAATGAGCAAAAAAATGTTATAAATTCGCCCTCATTTTAATATTGATGAGAAAAAAAATTTCATACTTTTCAGGAAAATTCTTCGATTTCATCCTGGCAACCCTGATTGTACCTGATAATGGCTAGAAAATCTTAACAAAATATTGGAGCAAAAATAAAAAAATTGAGTTTCTAGTTTCTTTTATTTAAATACGGCCAAAGCCCAAAAAACAATTAAAATATTACTTCAAAAGGCCGATCAGAACAGCAAAACATTTTAAGAAAACTAAAACAACAAATAACGTTTCTAGACCCCAACGACCACGGAAAACGCGGATGAAATAACTTAACTGAGGATCATTTGTGAAGCAAAATACAATTACTTTTTGACTTCCAATGAAATACAAGTTTTTATTTGGTACCAATGTCCGATAGAATTGCACATTTATCAAGCTCAAGATATGAATTCTAAATTGAAAGGTCAAAAAAAAAAGGAAAAACCACATCTCGAAAACTGTACCATTCAAAAAATTTTCATTTTCCAATTTAGCAGGAAAAAAGTAGGTACATAAGAAAAGTAACACAAAAAAAAAATCAATTAATGTTGAAAAAGTTGAAAATCTTATGAAACGGAAAAATGTTGAAGTTCCAAAATGTTAAGAATCTCGAAAAATTCTAAACCGCTTGAAAAGTGCTAAGACTATAAATGCTTAAAAAAAAATCGAAAAATAATGAAAAAAAAACCAAAAAGTTTTGAAAACGTTGGAAAAGCGAAAATTTTGAAAAAAATTTAACCAAGGTCAAAAATGATGACAAATTCGAAAAATGTTGAACAAACTGGACAATGTTGATTAGGTGGGAAAAGTTTGAATGTGTTGAAAAATGTTAAAAAAACCGAAAAAAATTAAAAGCGAAACGTTTTAAAAATGTTGAAAAAGTCGAAATATGCTGGAAAAGGTAACTTATGTATATAGAAAACGTCGATGAATGTTGAAAATTTCGATGAATGTTGAAAAAATCGTAAATTTGTTAAAAGTCGAAAAATGTTGAAACATCTGAAAAATTTCGGAAAATGAGTCGGATAATGTTGAAATACTCGTATGTTGAAAAAGCCTTGAGATGTTCAAGAAGCCGAAATATGTCTGTTTAAGAAATTTGAAGGTGCTGAATAAGAGCCGAAAAATGTTAAAGAGCCGAAAAATGTTAAAATTTTGAGAAGATAGGAAAATCTAAAATTTAAAAAATAAACATGAAAAATTCGAAAATGTTAAATTAATAGAAAAATGTTGAAAAATATGTGTAATATTGAAGATTTCAAAAAAAGATTAATGAATTCTAAAAATTTTGAAAAATTTTATACAAAACGAAATAGTCCATAAAAGACGAATAAGGTTAAAAAAATCTAATAAATCGATAAATGTTGAAAAGGTCTTAGTATTGAAGAATATTTTAAAAAAAAAGTTGAAAAGTTTGATAAAATGTTAAAAAACGACAAATGTTAAGAGTTGAAAAGTTTTGAAAAATTCGAAAAATTTGAAGAAAGTAAAAACGGTTGAAAAATGATGAATTAGTCAAAACATGTTAAAAAAATCGTAAAATTTATGGTGTCGAAGAATATTAAAAAAAATGTTGAAAAGTTCGACAAAATGTTAGAAGACACGAAAAAAGTTAATAAAGTCGAAAAGTTTTGAAAAATTCGAAAAATTTTGTAGAAAGTAAAAACGGTTGAAAAATGTTGAAAAAAAACGTAAAATGTTGAAAATTTCAATCAATAACTAAAATAATATAAAAAATAATAAGTAAAAAAAAATTTTTTGAAAAAGTCTATAAACACTAACGTGTGTAAACGTTACCGCTAGCAATCGAGATGTGGTTTCGTAAACCTTTCAAAAATCTTTCGCATGAAACCTTACATTTCAGAAATCTTTCATTTCCATTTAAGAAAGCTTTCTTTAATGTCTCAATGCCAGCCTTTTGATTTCATTTGAAACTTTTCTGAAATGTTACAGAAATTTTGAAAGATTTCGGGGAAAAAACTTTCTTATAACGTCGTCGGACTCTTTTTTTTTAATCAGTCTCACTTCAGCTCTTAATTTATTACGTCATCGGGATTCTGAATTAGTGTTTCATTTTATCCGTTTCGTCACTTGCGTTGATACTTAATATGCAGTGATATTTTGTGACGTTTCTTAATTTATAATTGAAAATAAACTATACATAAGATAGCATCGAACAGAGAATCATATAACATTATATAGTTTTCATTAGAATAATTCAGTAAACATCAAATGTGAAACCTTTCAAAAACATTGCGCAACGATTACACTTGAAAGATTTCGTTAATAACGTGTAAGAAAGCTTTCATTCAGGTTCAAAAACGTTGAATCTGGAATCTGTTAGAAAACAGTTCAGTATGATTGCATCTGAAACATTTCATACTGTTTCAGAAACTTTCTGAAACGTTACTAGCCGAGTGCGTGGAAGACAATAGTATTAGTGGTATGAGGCAAAATCAAATAAATTTAATTGTTTAAAACTTATAGGGTAAGTCTCACGTGAGAGAAAAGGTGGGGGGGGAGGGGTCTCGCCAGACGATACAGAGGTTTTCTATATACCCTATCCGCAAAATGGACATTGACTTAAAAAAAAATTTTTTTTTTTTTTTTTGAATTTCAATTTTTGCATATGGTGGTTTTTTTTTATTGAATTCGAAAAAAGTTTGTACCCGCCAGCAAAGATGTACCACATATCAAAAATTCCATCGTTAATTAACATGTTTTAGCTGCTATGAGCTATCAAATAACCTTAGAATAATGACCTTTTTTTACCAAACATGAAATTTATAAACTAAGTCAACGAATGCAGTAAGCGAAAAATACCATAAAACTGCAATTAAAGCTTCTGCTTATTTCTGCGAGTACCGAATTTGTTTTAAGCTTCGCACTCACAATTGACGTTTAATACGAGTTATATTGTACCGGTTTCTCTGCTTTAGCACACAACTGCTCTGCAAAACCTTGTTTACCTGTGTTACGATCAACACTAAATGAACTATCATTCCGTTGTACATACAGGTGCTGTTAGACAACGGCAGCGGGTAGGAAATGAAAAATAACGTTGCTTGAATTAACCAGATCTTGTAAAGGTTTTATTGCAAAACTAACCCTTGATCGTTACAATTAAATCCAGTGTGACTATAATTGTACAGAACATGGTTGGCTAACAGCTGTTGATCTAATCTGGTGCTAAAGCGAAATGTAGGCCAAAGGCCATTATCGTAAGCCATAATAAAAAACAAAATTGATAAAATCATTTGATATTTAATGCGTTTAACTACATAATAAACTAAGAGCCAGTAATCCAGCGTGATTCAAAATATCACTTAGATTTTGTATAGCTAAGGATAACTGACCTCTAGAAATCAGTTTCGTAAGATTTTTCGTATATTGAAAAAATTATTCTTGAATATAAAAGTATAGATAAAAAATCAAAAAATAATCTTCTATTCCCCTATACCCCAGAGCTGTGACATCCAAGGTCAGAAATTTAAGATTCAAGATGGCGGACCCAATATTTATTTATTTATTTATTTATTACGGTCTTAAAAACCTAGATTTAAAAAAAAAATTTTCATAAAATAATATAAATTTCGAGTCTTAACACAAATCAACACTTATTATCTATAGGGCAATTCTTTGCAGTAGCTATGCAGTAAACTTTAAAAAATCTATTAAAGGTATCACAATTTTTAAATTTAATTCGGTAATTGATCATATTCTCTTACACCTTCTTAGTATAAACTATTTGTTTGAAATTCTGTCCTAATTCTAGGTAAATGTATATTATTTCTATTTCTTGTGGAATAATTATGTATGTCTCTATTATATGTAATTCTATTATTCAAATAATTTGGCAGATTTCCTAAAGTAATATTATGTATAAATTTAATAGTGAAATATATAATTAATTGTTTTATGCTTAGCCAATTTAAACTATCTAGCATTACAGCAATAGGGGTATCATATGGTTTTTTAATACAAATCTCATCACTTTATTCTGTTGTTTTTGAAGGTTTTTAAGTTGAGAATCATTTCACGGAAACTCAATACCCTAATCTACCATATTTAGTCCGCCATCTTGAATTTTAAATTTCTGACCTTGGATTCGTATTCAGCGAGTCTAGAAACCGCCGTGTACCAAATTTGGTGCTAATCGGTTGATTTTTAAACAATACGTCCGCCATATTGAATCCGCCATTTTAAATTTGAAAATTTTTGAAATATAGCCTCAGATTCATAATCGGCGACCCTAAAAGCCCCTGTATAACACATTTGGTATAAATCGGTTGAATTTTTAAAAAATACGTTCGCCATCTTGGATCCGCTATCTTGATTTTGTAAAATCTCACTTCGAATTCGTGATCAGTGACCTACAAGACTTTCGTATACCGAATTTGGTGCAAATCGGTTGACTTTCAAAAATTCGGCCACCATATTGGATTTTTGACCGCCATGTTGGATCCGATGAATTATGTCAACTTTCTACGCCAACTTTTTAAAAAACGATCTGCTCGGTTGGGAATTTTTATTTTTACAAGCTTTTATTGCTGGACACTCGATTTTTCACCGGCTTCCGACCGCCATATTGGATCCGCCATTTTGAATTTTGCAAAAGCGCGCACAAAATCTGAAAGTAGATGTCCTAAGCTTCAAAATGAGCCCTCGGGCGAGTGTTTTGGTCACTCCAAATTTTGGACACAGCACTGATCCGGTTGACATGGATCGTCCCTTATGTATCTCAATCAATGGAATATTTTTGACTATAATCGACTTATTTAATACTTTTCGAAATTAGTCAATACTTTTGGAATATATCCCAATTCAACAAAATTATTTAGTATTTTTCGACTGTTTTGTATATATTGTCTAACTACAAACGCCAATACAAAAAAATTTCATGAGTAGATAACTAAAACTAGTAAACGATTTAAAAAAAAATATCACGGTTTTTCCAAAAATGGCTTCGAAGTACAATTGAGTCTCGATTATCCGTCAGGCACGGGAATGACCACATGACGGATAATCGAAAAGACGGTTAATAAACAACACATAAGTTTCATTCATTTTAGATTCTAAATTCTCAGATTTTTTTCGTTGTCAATACGAGAATGTCAGATTGAAATGGAACGCCTAACTAACAACAATCCGGGACAGATAATACGAGGAAATTTATCGCATTTTATTTGTTTTGATAAGACGACAACGAAATTAAAACATGAAATGAAATGAACCGTGAACACACCATTTTTTAAAAACAATGAAAATTATGAAAAAATTTTATCTAAGTTATTTTAGAAATGAAGCAGTTCTAAAATCATCCTATGATAGGGTGATTTTTATACTTTGTTATTCCGTTTGTAACGCATAGAACGAGGCGTGTCTGTCTGTTTGTTGAAATCGCGTTTACAGGAAAACCAAGCAAGCTATTTCAATGAAATTTCGCACACAAATCACACCTTCTTACAAGCTGCTAGCTTATGAAAATGGGCGAAATCGGTTCTCGAACACGCCTACCGCCTATACTATATGTATATAAGGTCAAGCCTATTTCGAAAAAAGTTTCAGCGATTTTGATGAAACATGGAGATTTGGTGCATATGTGATCAAAAATATTATTGCACTAGGTATTAAGTTTTCAAAGACTCTTAAAGCAGCGTGGCACAGCCCTAAATTTTAACTTTTTTTAACGTCATAACTCGTAAACCGTGCAAGATATTGTGATGAAACTTGGTATACGCATACAAATCATATACATACATACAGTTGCTCATTAAAACACATTATTGATTGTTTTGTCAAAAAAACTTAAATTTTATTAAAAAATAAATGTAGTACACATTTCATTCACAATAATAAGTAACAAAACAAAAACTTAATTCACAAATAAACTTTTTTCTTATAGCAAAATAAAAAATATACTTAATTTTAGGGCACAAAATTGAGCATACATATCAAAGAAAATAAATAAATATCATTCTAAATCCTGCCAAAATACTGCAAAATCAATGTAAGCTCAAGTTCTAATATTTTGTGCTGTCTCCTTGAGCATCTACGATAGCTTGCAACCGCCGGGGCATAGATTTTACCAGTTTTTCTGATTTAAGCACTTCTTTGTTCGAACAATGACTTTCTCTTGGTCTCATTGGGATTGGGATAAAATCGGGTGATTGCGGAGGAGTTTTAAGCTCGTTATTCTGTTGAAAGTAATAACTCCTAGGTAACTTTAATTTTATGGCCGAGCTCCTCATATTTCTCTGCAGAATATTAAGGTACATCACTTTGTCCATCTCACTTTCAAAAAACTCAAAACTTCCACAGCCACTTAAAAATTTACAGTTAATAGAGAATGGGAGAGAGATTTTACGAAACGACTTTCATCATGTATCATCTCTCTTAAATATTTAAAACAAAATGATATTCAAAATTACAAAAAAGAGAAACTGCATTTGTGCAATTTTGAAGTCGGTTTGCTCATCGTGGTGAATGAATTCAGGTGTAAATTGTTTAAATTAATAAAATTTGAATGTTTTCTTAGATAATGTCAGATAATAAAGTTTTTTTAATAACTTTTAATTTTCGGTCACGGTGGACCTTTCTGTGGAAATACCCATATACGATTTTCATAAAAATTTTAGAAACGATACCACTGAAAGCACTCATCAATAAGAGCTACGTCAGTATACTGGAAAATGTTGTTGAAAGGCGTGGCACAGTCCACAATATTTATAAATGCTATAATTAGAGAATTTACAACGTAATCGTTATGAAATTTAGTAAGGCACATAAACTTACTAAAAGGTATCTTGTTACTTAAATGTGGCACATCAGTACCGGTGGGCGTGGCACCTCCTCCACATATAACTGTTGATCTTAGTCAAATTATTTATTAATTACAACAAACATTTATTTGATATGAAACTTTTACAGCAAAATTTCAAACAAATACATTTTCCGCACAAAAAAAGTCATAAAAGTTTCAACAACTTTCTGAAAGAGTGCAATTTTCGAGGTAAAAGCAACCTGTTATTTTTTTAATTTTTTGTCGTTTTATTTTAGCTATTTTTCTTTTTATATTTTTAGTTATTTGCTTTAACACTGCTCGTGTTGCAAGGTAACTGCTGCTCGTGTTGCAAGTACCTGTTTTTCTTTAAGTTTCTGGTAATTTTTTTACGAGTAAATATAAAATTTGTTTTACAATTTTACATAATTATTTTTACTGTTATTTTTATAACGTTGAATAAAATGTTCATAGATATATACGCGCAAATTGAACATCATAAAAATTGTAATATAAAATGTTTTATGTGCTCATATAGCAGCAACATCAGCTATTTTACCGACACCATTGTTCGATCTTTCAGTTAATTGCCCTTAGCTGCATACCACTTAAAACTATACCACTTTTGTCTTACCTTTTTTTTAAAAAAAAAAATCAACTTTATAGATTATCCTTAAATATTTTAAAACACCAATGACTCGAATGCTTGCACCAGAAAAGTGAGCATTTAATTCATGAAAAATACAAACAGTTAAGAGAAATTTCCAGTAGCTTACGATTTTATTTTCGACAAATAATCGGCATATCTCTTAAGATAATCAATTAAGTACAACAAGAATACAGTGGTGGGCAACCACATTTATCACAATATCAAATAATTTCGCAAGTTTACTAAACAAATTATATTCTATTCACGGTGCGTTTTAAAGAACTTAAATGAAAATCATTTGTCACCGAAAATTTTCTTTTGGATATTGTTTGTTATTCCAAAAGAAACATTTACGCGTGAAAATGAAAATCATTTAACGTAGAGATTTTTTTTATCTCATTTTTAAAAAAATATTAAATTTTTTTTACGTTTTTAGGTACATTTTTGATAAAAAAGGTAGGTAAATAATCATATATATATATATATAAGAAAAAAAAAATTTTAGAATATGATTTATTCTTTGAGTGAAGTTTGTTGCACATAGATTCTAACATCGCTCCCAAGTACGTTGAACTTGGATTCATCGCTTTAAATAATCATACTTCAAAAATTCAGGCCTTTGAAAGAGTGTTCCGTTTGCGAACCGAAGACTTGTTTTGATGTTTTTTTTGTTTGTTTGTTTGTTGCCCTGGCAACCCACACATTCAAATTTTTTATATTAAAATATACTAAGGGAACATTTGGCCACCGATTACACCATAAATTTTCCGATTAGATGGATTTTCCAGCTTGATAATGGTCCAAAACATTAATCTCCACTTGTCAAATCTTGGCTCAACACACAACCCACCAAGATTCTGAAGTGGCCACCTCAAAGTTCCGACTTAAATTTTATAGAGAACTTATGAGGCATAATCAAACAGGTCGTAGCAGCACGAAAAGCCGCGAGAAAAACAGCTTGTGGCAAGTTAATCAAGAGAATTGGCATAAAATTACTCCAGACCAATGTGCACGCCTGGTAAGCAGCATGCCAAACCGATTCTCATCATTTATGAAACAAAAAGGTTCTCCTACTCATTATTAATTATGTAAAATATATTTTAATTTTCTTATATATATATGTATGACTATTTACCTACCTTTTTTTATCAAAAATGTACCTAAAAACGTAAAAATAATTTAATATTTTTTTAAAAATGAGATAAAAAAAAATTTCTACGTTAAGTGATTTTCATTTTCACGCGAAAATGTTTCTTTTGGAATAACAAACAATTTCCAAAAGAAAATTTTCGGTGACAAATGATTTTCATTTAAAATCTTTAAAACGCACCGTGTATTATTTTTATCTCAGCATAAATTGATATCAGATACAATGATCTTTTTGAAAAAAAAGGAGATGTGGAGTGTTTGAGCCTTATGAATAAAATTCTCAGCATAGATAGTAAGTAGATGTTTAGGGTTTATAAATTAAATTTTCAACAAAGATAGTATTAGATACATAAGAGTTAAGTATCAAGGGCTTTGTGCTCTCTCCCCTGCTCTGGCTGGCTGTAATAAGCACTGTGCCCCCAAACAGCTTAATAAAAATGGGCTGAAGTTCATTGCGTATGCGGATGATGTGGTCGTGCTAGTATCAGGGCTGTTTACTGACGTGATAAGCAATATCATGGAAGGAGCTCTGATTCAGCTTTGCTATTGAGCGACCGGATGTGGCCTGAGGGTAAATCCAGCAAAACCCGATCTTTTATTGTTCACTAAAAAACCAAAATATCACCATTCAACCTACCTTGAAGGATAGTCTTTAACTTTCTAAAAAAGCTAAGTACCTAGAAGTCCAAAACTCGATTGGAAAGATAACATCGAATAGAGAGCAAAAAAAGTGTGTGTAGCTTTCTTTTAGTAAAAAATGTAGACTTTAACCAAAAATGGTTCATTGGATGTACACAGCTGTGGTGCGCCCGATCCTTCACTACGGCTGCTTAGTATGGTAGCCGGCCATCAGCAAGAGCTACAAATAAAAGAAGTTGGCGTGGGTGCAAAGAACTGCTTGTGTGAGAGTAACGGGGGCAATGAGATCCTGCCCCACGAAAGTCCCCAACGTCCTTTTACGCCTGGTACCTCTTAATATCTTCATCAAATCAACCGCGTTCTGTAGTGCGATTCGACTCAGAGACGCTGGTTGTTGAGTAGCGAAGCAACACGGACACTGGCAATAGCACTGGCTAATCTTTCAAGGTGAACTTTCAATTGAAGATTCCGGAGAGGGTTCAATGGGAGGAGGGCCTTATCAACCTAAATTTTGAAACCGCCATATACACCGTTGGGTCAAAGATGGACTGCGGTGTAGATGCGGGGGTCTACTCAAAAGACCCAGAAATTTCTCAATCTTTTCGCTTAAAGCCTAACTCAGCTTGTTTTCAAAGCAGAAATTTTTGCTATTTTAGCAACCCTGCAGCCTAGTGGGCAATACTAATGAAAAATCTAGCAATCTTCTCCGATAGCCAAGCCGCCATCAAGGCTCTAAACTTGGAAACAATAAAATCTAAGTTAGTAGCATACTGTAGGAAAGCAATAGTTAGGCTGGGACGTCAGCTCAACATATCTCTTATATAGATTTCGGGCCACAGGAATATTGAAGGTAACGAAAGGGCTGACGAATTAGCAAGGCACGGCTTCTCTCTCGACGAATCTGGAGCCTCAGAGCACGTGCACATTGCGATTGGTTTAGTTAAGAAAAAAGTTTTCTCGCATTTTCTTTCTGAGGCAGCAAAGAACTGCTAAACACTGCAAAATATCCAAAACAATATGGCCATCATATAATATATCAAAAACTACTGTCCCAAAATGTCCAAAAGCCTCAAAGACATCGCAAGAATCACCGCGACTTGCACTGGACTATCGGCAAGCATGCTGGAAAATTAGGAAGACCATTCAACCATTTTCGCTGCAGTTGTTTGAGTGTAAACGAGAAGGAAACTGTTGAGCACTATCTCTACAACTGCCCAGCTCTTGCCAGAATCAGGCTCAGATATCTAGGACAAGCTTTCTTTAACAACCTTAACTTAACTCAACAGTACTAACTGGATATAGTTTTTATCTTTAGTTACCAGAGTTTTTATAAAAATCTCTTGACAATCCTTTTACCAGTTTTGTAGGGTCACGTATGTGGTTTTAAAACGGCATATACGTGCTATTTAATGACTTCTAGCATGGTTGATAAGCTGACACTCTAACTTAACCTAACTTAACATATGGTGCACATTAAGGTAATTTTGATATAAAGCACAATTTAAGGAAAAGGTTTATTTTGTACTTTATAGAGCGATAATTTTGAACTGAAAACACCGCTAGCAATAATGGAACTACTAAAAAATATGAGTTTAGTACCTTATGAAACTCACTAATTTTCTTCTTTTAGCTCTATTACTTAGAAAGTTTTAAAATAATCTTTGTTTGTAGGTATTACTCTTAAGGAACTTTGTTAAACACCCTGTGGCTCAGAGAGTCTTTAAGACAGAGCACCGCCCTCTCCCCTTCCCATACAATAGTTTACTCTTTTACTGCATATATGTATGTACATAGTTTATTTTTGATCACTTTTTAGAACAAGATTATCCATACTGTAAAGATTACTGATAATCATATCACGCAGTAAATTATTGTTTCGATAAGACAAATTCGCATTTTGCATTTAATGAACAAAGTTCAAGTTAATTATTAAAGTAAAGTTGTCAATGAAAATTTTGCTAGTTATAAAAAATAAATATAAAACCTTATAATTACGTTGCAATTTTATGAAGTTACTACAAGGAAGCTTATATTGTATTAAATTTGCTTGAAACTTAATTAATGTTAAAAATATTTTGGACAACCAAAGAACCATTTCATATTGAAATAGAGTCAGTAAGGGATAAAGATAAAAATTTTAAAAACTCGTAGAATTTTTTTATTTTGTTTTGAAACAGTTGAGGAGTCATCGTCATTTCTTTATCACTAAGAACCAATAACTAAAAGCCAAATTTCAATGGAAATAGGGTTAGTATGGGTTAAGGATAAAAATTTTTGAAATTTTTTTATACTACATATTTGCGTCCTCAATTTTTTCCCCCTAAGAACCACCCTAAAATACATATGTATATATGTACAATATATTAGGGTGGTTCTTATTTGGATTTTTTTCGATAATCAAATGCGACGCCCCCAATCGGTTCGAAACAGAGTAAAAAATTTATTTAAAATTTTTATCATTAACCCTTACTGACCCTATCTCAAAGTGAAATTTGACTTAAGCGAAAATCAAATGCGACACCCCTCCAATCGCACAGTGTTGCGTCTAGTGTATGCTAGCTGGACAAAACTGAATCTCTCGTTTAAAGAAAATAACGGTATAGTTTTACAGCAAATACTCTCAAAGCTAGGAAACCAACAAATATTTTTGTTTTCTGTAAGTAAATTTACAGTTTCAGACGGTTAAAGTGAGAGAAGTTGTTTTCTTCAACTTTTAATTTCTGAAAAATTGTAGTCGTGGAAAAATATAATTTTGGTATTTATCAATATTAAAGAAAAGTTTTTTTAATGGATTTCAAAATTGAAGGTAAGCACTAATGAAATTAAAATAAAAAGTGAAAAATAATTTCATAGTTTTTTATTGAAAACAACAACAAAAATATGTCTTAATAAAGTTAAATAATAAATTTAGTTTCCTAACTTTGGGAGAGTAGAAATTATTTGTATTCACGTGTATTCAACCATTTTATTTTTTTTAATGAAAGTTATTTATTCACTGCTTCTTCTGAAAGCTATATCTCTTTGCACACTTTTGCACATATATATTTTTTTTGTTTGTTTTTAGAGTACATTTTTATGTCAAAAAATGTGAGTTTTACCAGGAATGGGAAAAATCCGCGAAAAACGATAAAAGCTTAAACCTATTTAAGCTATGCCTTTTAATATAAAAACTAATTGGTGTGAATTGATTAAGCGGTCTTCGTGAAAATGATATTTTAAAAATATATTTGCATGAAGGCCACCCTAAATATGCACCCTTAACACAAGTCTTATAGCCTAAGCTATGTCTTTTAATATAAAAGGCACTTGGTGTAAATTCCATGTGAATCGATTAAGTGGTCTTTGTGAAAATTATATTTTAAAAATATTTGTGTGTTAGGGCCAACCCAAAATATCTCCCCAAAAAAAAAGTTTGATAACCTATGACACTCATTTGATCAATGCTAACATACTGTAAAAATTTCATCAAAATTGACCGGATAGTTTTCGCGTCCATAAATTGCCCCGTACCGACCCAGGGGGTCGTTTGCGACCAGGCCTCCCTTACAATTTTTTTTTGTTTCGATCTAACAAATACAAAAACGCAAAAAAATAATTTTGTCCAGATAACTTGTTCTAGTCGCAACACTGTGAATCGGTTCAAAACAGAATAAAAAATTTAAAAGTTTATTCAAAATTTGTATCTTTAACCTTACTCACCCTAATTTTTTTTTTATTCAAAAAATTGTAATTTTAAAGCCTTTCGGCCAAATTTATAAAAATTACAGGTGTATTAAGATTAGTCCGAGTAGTCTCGTGTTCCATTGAAAATAAGGGTTGACTGCATTCCCTAATTGCTGCAAAACTAAAGTTATAAATGAAAAATTTAAATTATAAAGTAAAGATATTTACTTGGTCATGTATAATTGCTAGAGTTCTCTCTAAACAGTTCGCAACAATAATGCAACAATAAAAAAAATAATATTACAAAAAGAATTATAACTAGTAAAGGTGTTATCGCACATACCCTACACTGCACTAAAAGTACTTTCCATATAAATGTTAAAAAGACGTTGAAAAGGTTGAAGAGGTCGAAAATAATGTAATAAGTTTCAAAGAGGCTGAAAAGTGTTGAAACAGTTGAAAAAAACTCAAAAAATTAAACATTATTTAATCGAACTTACAGTCATTAAGCAAAGACCAATGTTGTAAATTTTTACTTATTGATCAATGCTATTTTTCAACAAACATGACAAAGATAACAAATGGAACAATTTTAACCTGGTAATTGGTGACATGTTTCGGCTATTACCAATAGCCTCATCAGACCAGTTTGGTTAATTCTGTACATGGACTCGAACCCCTGACCGTTCATGCATTGCAATTGCATATTTTGCGACGGCCGCTCTAACACTTGAGCTACTGAGGGACTTGTCATGAGGTGTACAGAGTGCGCATATTCTACTTGTCATCTTTTGTCACTTTCTCGCTTGCTGCCATAGCCGTTAGACCGTCGGCCTAAAGTCATGCTATGATTTATTTTTCGAAATTGTGGTGTTGCCAGCCACATATTTTTGAAATTCGGCGTGCTCTCCGTATGGTTTAAGAAAGTTGATTTTAGCGACTGATTATTTTTATAATTAAACATTATTTAATCGAACTTACAGTCATTAAGCAAAGACCAATATTGTAAATTTTTACTTATTGATCAATGCTATTTTTCAACAAACATGACAAAGATAACAAATGGAACAATTTTAACCTGGTAATTGGTGACATGTTTCGGCTATTACCAATAGCCTCATCAGACCAGTTTGGTTAATTCTGTACATGGACTCGAACCCCTGACTGTTCATGCATTGCAATTGCATATTTTGCGACGGCCGCTCTAATACTTGAGCTACTGAGGGACTTGTCATGAGGTGTACAGAGTGCGCATATTCATAACCAAACTGGTCTGATGAGGCTATTGGTAATAGCCGAAACATGTCACCAATTACCAGGTTAAAATTGTTCCATTTGTTATCTTTGTCATGTTTGTTGAAAAATAGCATTGATCAATAAGTAAAAATTTACAACATTGGTCTTTGCTTAATGACTGTAAGTTCGATTAAATAATGTTTAATTATAAAAATAATCAGTCGCTAAAATCAACTTTCTTAACTCAAAAAATCTAAAATATATGGAAACTATTGCAGAAAGTTAAAAGAAATTGAAAAAGTCGAAATATGTGGAAAATGTTCAAAGTGGTTAAAAAACTCAAAAAAAGTTGAAAGAAATTGGAAAATATTGAAACAATTCAAAATTCATGAAAAAGTCGAAAAAATAAAGAAAATGTCGAATCCAGTTGAAAGAAGTTGAAAAAGTGTAAAATATACATATGGAATATGTTGGGAAAAGTTAAAAAGTTGGAAAAGTCAAAAAAAATGTGGAAAATGTTGAAAAAAATAGAATAAAAATGCAGAAAACTAAAAATGCCAGCCCACTTCACCAATTCCGCCTACTTTTGGTTCAATAAATTATATTCGTCATTGACATCCACATACTAAATCTTAGCAAAATAGCTTGTATAGTTTGCGATATATGCCATAATTAAATTTAAAATTTAGGGCGGTGACACACCCACTGCTACAATCGAGACTGATCTTGATCCTGAAATAGCTTTCTATAAACAAACATCTTTTACCAAATTTCAATATGATTGCTCATATATTTCGATAAATATGCCACTTAAGGTATTTTACTTGTATGGGCGATGCCACGCCCAGTGGTGCTATTTCGCCCGCTTCAGATGCTGACATACCTTATTCCACCTACATCAAATTTCATGCCAATTGCTGCAATAGTTCTCTTAAAATATCACTTCCAACTTTATGTTAATATGGGAGGTGCCACGCCCACTGATAAAATTCCGTCAAAATTTATTTAATTTTATAGATTATAATAATTGACATCTATGCACAAAATTTTATGAAGATTACTCTCATTGCACACTATCTATAGCATTAAACGTGTTTTGCTTATATGGGAGGTGCCACGCCCACCGGTTCTATTGTGCCAAATTTTCGTAAGAAGATACCTTTAAGCAAGTGCATCTGCCATACTAAATTTCATTACGATTACGTTGTTAGTTCTCTAATTATAACGTTTATAAATATTGTGGGCTGTGCCACGCCCTTCAACGTATTTTTCCAGTAAACTGACGAAGCTTGTATTGATGACTGCTATTAGTAGTATCATCCCTAAAATTTTTATGAAAATCGAATGTGCCAATTTTGAATTATACGAAATCATAATTTTTAATTGTTAAAGTGCCACGCCCACTTTTCCAATTCCGTCCACTTTAAACACAATTCAAGATATATGATCTGTATCCGTGTACCAAATTTCATCACAATATCTTGCACGGTTTACGAGTAATGGCGCTATAAAAGTTAAAATTTAAGGCTGTGCCACGCCTCTTTAAGAGCCTTTGAAAATTTAAAACCTAGCTCAATCTTAATTTTGTTCACATGTTCACCAAATCACCAAGTTTCATCAAAATCGCAACAACTTTTTTCAAAATGGACTGAGGTATATTTACATAGAATATGGGCGGTAGGCGTGGTCGCGACCCGATTTCGCCCATTTTTATGTGCTAGCAGCTTGCAAGAAGGTGTGACCTGTGTGCCAAATTTCATTGAATTAGCTTGCTTAGTTTTCCCGTAAACGTGATTTCAACAGACAGACAGACAGACGGACATAGCTATATCGACTCAGGTGGTGACGCTGATCAATAATATATATACTTTTCTATACCTGCCACACCCCCTTCTATGCGTTACAAACGGAATGACAAAGTGAATATACCCTCTGTGTAGGGTATAAAAAGAAAAAGAAAAATATATACATAATAATGTAATATAAAATATATCAGCTTTTTCCAACGGTAGAACAATTTCATAAAAATAGAAATCATACCGCAACTCCAATAAAAAGTACAAAACATACAATATTCTTATACATAACTACATAGTTCACATATTAAAAAGTCTCCTTTTGAAAAGATTGCACGACACAGAGAAATTTCTTAGGGATATGGGCAAGCAATTCCAATATCTAGCAATTATAACTAAAAAAGAACGTTCAAATTGAGATGAACTAATTTTAGGAATAATAATCTGTAGATTTCGTGTGGAGCGGGAGAATCTGAAGAGCTGAGTAATATAGTCCGGAATTTGACACATAATGATCTGATAAAAAACAAACAAAAGTTTGAATTTTATAAAGTCAAGAAAAGAACAGCCAAGAAATTGGAAAACATAATTAGAGATATTTCAATGTGAAATTTTGCTTACTTAATAAAAAGACACCAGTTGGTTCATTATTTTTGTATATATTTAATTTGCATAGAAAAGAAAAAATTAGCAACATATAGCATATTGAATTAAAGGCAATTAATTGGGCTTTCTTAATACCTTAAAAAAATTACAAATTATTGATACAATTTTTAGAGAAAATTACGGTTATTTGAAAAAAATGATAAAAAATGTTTAAAAACCGCCAAAACCACAAAATATATGTGACTATTTTCGAACTTTTATACACCAATTTTATAGACTGTAAAATTGCCTGCCATATGACATCAAAATATTTCAAATCTATTCAGGAATTCCCAACTTATACTGATTTTTAGAAAATCTATATCCACAACTTTCCATGACTTTATCTCGGAAATTAAATGCGAGCGACATTTATTTTTGATATATATATATCTTTTTAAAATTAAAAACCACGTAAGAAAAAGTGGTTAAAAAAAATGGCAGCTTAGGCTAAACTTCACATTGAAATCGGGTAAGTATGGGTTAAAGATAAAAATTTGAAAAAATTCCTAAAATTTTTTTATCCTATTTCAGACCAATTGAGGGGGCGTCCCAAACTTTTTTTTTAAGGTCCACCCTAGTGTATATCGTCTATGTAGAACAAAAAGCTACGATCTACAATTTCCTGTTTTCGAGTTATAAAGGATTTTGTATGCACTTTAACGGTTTTTGTATGGATTTTAACAGTTGATTACAAAGAATAAATTGCTCACTAGCTTCAAGACTAGCATAACTCAAAAAACGTGATTTTTGAGTAAATGATGCACAAATATCCGCCATTTCATGTTTTATTTTGTGTGAAAAAATCAAAAAGGTATCTTATAAACTTGCCTTGTGAGAAGAGTTTATCATTTTCATATAAAATGTAAATTATTGAAAACTTTAATTATTTTTCTCCAACTTTAGGTTTTTTGAGCTATGCCGTTCTTGCATGCAAGGAGCGATTTCGGTCATTCTTTTATTAAACGCACACTTTGTATTTTTTGACGTTTTTGAACATTTTTTGAAACCAAATATCTCAAAAACTATAGGAGATAGGATGAAAAATCATTTAATCATTTTTGTTTAGAAATACTATCACTTTATAAAAAAAATTAAAAAAATTTAAATAAATTTGTTTAAACATTAATTTTTTTAATTAAAAAAATGTTTTTCAAAATATTTTCAATATAACACCTTTTGTTTTTTTTTATTTTTTTATGTGTTATTCTCCAATCAAACCTAAGAATAGAAACTACGAATTTTTTGCTGATGACGCGCATGGTGCGTTTTTCAACATAAAATTCGACATAAAATTTTTTTTTTATTTATTTTTTGTTTTTTTTTCTAATGTTATTTGCAATCAATCTTAAGAATCTATCTGCATTCAAAATGAAATTATCTACATAACTTTGGGAAATATGATACAATTCATACAACCAGACTGAAACGCGCCTTCTTAAAACGCTCATATTTTCCAAAGCTATGATGAGAATTTTGAATTGAATGCAGATTCATTCTTAGGATTGATTGAAAATAACATTACAAAAAAAAAACAAAAAAAATTTTTTGTCGAATTTTATGTTGAAAAAACATGGTGGGCGTCATCAGTAAAAAAAATTGTAGTTTACAAAGAAAGAAGGGAATTTCGATATGAAAGCACATACAGTAGACTTCCAATATAACGTATAACGATATAACGAATTTCCATTTTAATGAACAGTTTTTCAAATTGAGACTTTTCCATTGATGTCTCTAAATTAAGAACGCTAAAAATGTTGTCCGTTCCTAATAACGAACATGTTTAATTCAAAAATAACTGTTGAACTGAAATAACTTTTTTTTACCAGTAAAGGTGATCGCCAGTAAGAAAAGAATTGCAAAATCTAATTTAAGGTTTATACGAGTTAATATATGCGATAATAAAAGCCAGTTCTTTAATAAAAAAAACACTTCGATATAACGAATTTTACGATGTTACGACTGTCCCGTGCATTAATTAGGTCGTTATATTGGACGTCTACATTACATTCTTAGGATTGATAGAGGAATAACATATAAAAAAATAAAAAAAAACAAAAGGTGTTATATTGAAAATATTTTGAGAAAAAATTTTTGAATTAAAAAAATTAATGTTTTAACAAATTTATTTAAATATAATTAAACATTATTTAATCGAACTTACAGTCATTAAGCAAAGACCAATATTGTAAATTTTTACTTATTGATCAATGCTATTTTTCAACAAACATGACAAAGATAACAAATGGAACAATTTTAACCTGGTAATTGGTGACATGTTTCGGCTATTACCAATAGCCTCATCAGACCAGTTTGGTTAATTCTGTACATGGACTCGAACCCCTGACCGTTCATGCATTGCAATTGCATATTTTGCGACGGCCGCTCTAACACTTGAGCTACTGAGGGACTTGTCATGAGGTGTACAGAGTGCGCATATTCCACTTGTCATCTTTTGTCACTTTCTCGCTTGCTGCCATAGCCGTTAGACCGTCGGCCTAAAGTCATGCTATGATTTATTTTTCGAAATTGTGGTGTTGCCAGCCACATATTTTTGAAATTCGGCGTGCTCTCCATATGGTTTTAAGAAAGTTGATTTTAGCGACTGATTATTTTTTTATAATTAAACATTATTTAATCGAACTTACAGTCATTAAGCAAAGACCAATATTGTAAATTTTTACTTATTGATCAATGCTATTTTTCAACAAACATGACAAAGATAACAAATGGAACAATTTTAACCTGGTAATTGGTGACATGTTTCGGCTATTACCAATAGCCTCATCAGACCAGTTTGGTTAATTCTGTACATGGACTCGAACCCCTGACCGTTCATGCATTGCAATTGCATATTTTGCGACGGCCGCTCTAACACTTGAGCTACTGAGGGACTTGTCATGAGGTGTACAGAGTGCGCATATTCCACTTGTCATCTTTTGTCACTTTCTCGCTTGCTGCCATAGCCGTTAGACCGTCGGCCTAAAGTCATGCTATGATTTATTTTTCGAAATTGTGGTGTTGCCAGCCACATATTTTTGAAATTCGGCGTGCTCTCCATATGGTTTTAAGAAAGTTGATTTTAGCGACTGATTATTTTTTTATAATTAAACATTATTTAATCGAACTTACAGTCATTAAGCAAAGACCAATATTGTAAATTTTTACTTATTGATCAATGCTATTTTTCAACAAACATGACAAAGATAACAAATGGAACAATTTTAACCTGGTAATTGGTGACATGTTTCGGCTATTACCAATAGCCTCATCAGACCAGTTTGGTTAATTCTGTACATGGACTCGAACCCCTGACCGTTCATGCATTGCAATTGCATATTTTGCGACGGCCGCTCTAACACTTGAGCTACTGAGGGACTTGTCATGAGGTGTACAGAGTGCGCATATTCCACTTGTCATCTTTTGTCACTTTCTCGCTTGCTGCCATAGCCGTAAGACCGTCGGCCTAAAGTCATGCTATGATTTATTTTTCGAAATTGTGGTGTTGCCAGCCATATATTTTTGAAATTCGGCGTGCTCTCCATATGGTAAGTTCGATTAAATAATGTTTAGTTATAAAAAAAAAATAATCAGTCGCTAAAATCAACTTTCTTAATTTATTTAAATTTTTTTAATTTTTTTATAAAGTTATAGTATTTCTTAACAAAAATGATTAAATGGTTTTTCATCCTATCTCTTAGTTTTTGAGATATTTCGTTTCAAAAAATGTTCAAAAACGTCAAAAAAAAAAACAAAGTGTGCGTTTATTAAAAGAATGACCAATATGTATATTATTCAAAAGATTTGTTTCATTCATATTGAATTTATGTTGATAAAATGTAGTTATGTATATTAAGACCAGCATAACTCGAAAACATAAAAATGTAGATAGTGACTTTATGTTCTACATGGACGATATATTTATTATTGTTTACTTATTAGAGCTTAACTTAACTTCTACAAGAAACGCACATAAGTTATATAGGGCATACAATTTTAATTTTATAAAATACAAAGTTCACTTCTGATATGACGCTTTATGAAAGTTGATTATTATTTATTCTGTTTACTTTAATGTTCAAGTGTGTATTACTTATATTATTCCGCAAGCAACAATTTAATTAATTAAAACGAAAACTATTACAAATGAATGTATGTAAAATGATATTTTATATTGCTGAAATATTTTCAAATAGTGGGATAAGAGTTTAACATTTAACCCCCTCATTTTAAGATAATTTCAAAGGATTAAGCACGTCAGACTTGCCGTTTAGGAAATTTAAAAATTAGTTTTTCTCTAAAACAATATGAAGATTAAATATCGTTTGTAGTTTCAGTTTTAAGACACAATTCCCTACTACTATACACGCCTTCTTTTCCAGCACAAAAAAAAAAATTAATGCGGGCCTGTGATGACTCTGCAATACAACTAAAAGTGGAGTGTCTGAAACTCTAAAAAAGCATCCAGTACGTATGCTTGATTTTTTATTTACATAGTTCCTTACTCACGGTACGATTCAAGTAAGATCAAGATCGATAAAATTGTCAACCAAATCTGACAATGCACAATTATTATTTAGTGATCGGAGATTCCAAAAACATGATCCGTAAAATCATACCTGATCATTTTCTCTTTTAATGGTCGTTTTAAGGTAAATACTTTTACAGGAAAAATTGGGAATAAGACATTAAAAATTTTAATTTTTTTAATTTGCTTATTTTTATCGGCTTTGTCATCAAAAATACTTTTAAAAACCATAATACAAAAATATATAAAAATTAGTAGTCATTAGTTTTTAGGCCCAAAAGAATTTTTTAAATATTTCTTTAATTTTTTTTCATGAAAAACGGTGAATAACACAACAAATATAAAAATTTTTTTATTTATTGTTTTTTTATGAGCTTTGTAGTCAAAAAATACCTCAAAAATCCATAAAATAAAACTATAATTTAATTTATTTTTCATTAGTTTTAAGGTCTAAAAGAATTTTTTTTTAATATGTTCAATTTTTTTTTTCCATGGAAAATGATGAATAACATAACATACATACAGTTGTGGACAAACAAACAAACAATAGGGTCAGGGTCAGAAATAACAGAAATAATAGGTATTACTAGCTCCGAAAATGATTGGTTGGAAACTTTGAAAACTAACGGTAAATTATTTATACCTTCAATATTACGAAAAGCAGTAGTAACACGTGGACAAAACAATAGGGTCACCGCTTTAATACAATCAAATTATTAATTTTGTGATTAAAATAGATATTGTAGTTCACTATATCCCACATTGATCAAGCAGGTCCTTAGAATGGTGAAAACTGGCGAAATATGTAAATTTCAACAACAAACGATTTTTCGATGCCTATAGGTCAGCATCGGACACCAAATCATTGTCCATAAAAGAATACACGAAATCCCACATTGATTGGCCAGGTACTTAGAATGATGAAAACTGGCGATATAAGCAACATTCAACAACAAACGATTTTGTCTATGCCAATAAGTCAGAATCGGGCACTTTTTGCGATATTCTTCCAAAAGGATGTTTTTCCACTAATCTCTGCCTAACAGTACTGGAGGACACTAGCAGCCTCAGCTCAGTTGTTGTTGCAGCAGAGCCCTTAAATGGGTCACGGGTTAACCCTAATTTGATAATATTGTCATATTTTTCGTAGTTTTACGTAACTATTCTGATTTTTTTAAATTGTGTTTTTATTAGTTTTAGAGTATTGTATACAACGTTTTGAGAACGACTAATCGATCGAGATACTTTTCGTTGGCTTTTTTCTCATTACGTAATTGGTTAATGATAGCGCAAGCTTCTTTTGTAAAATGCTTGGTTCGGACCATATTTGAACGTCCTAATATGATTTTTTTCTTAATAAACAAATATATAACTGAAATTAATAAAAACAATACTCACAATATCTATTTTTATCACAAAATTAATAATTTGATTGTATTAAAGCGGTGACCCTATTGTTTTGTCCACGTGCTACTATTGCTTTTCGTAATATTGAAGGTATAAATAATTTACCGTTAGTTTTCAAAGTTTCCAACCAATCCTTTTCGGAGCTAGCAATACCTATAAATAATCCCCCCAAAGTTTTCGTTTGATATCGTACAAGGGTTGCCAAAAAATTTAATGTATATTTCTAAGTTATTTCTGACCCTATTGTTTTGTCCACGACTGTACATATGTATGTTTTCACCAGTTTTTCGGCCGACAAAAAAAATTTTTTTTGTATCGATTTTTTCCCATGAAAAATGGTGAATAACACAAAAACTTTTGCATATTTGCAAAAATGAGTGACTTCATCGTGTTTATTGACTCAAAATACATAAAAACTATTATCATAGCATATTTTAAAATTTCACTTTATCTTAAAAGCATCAAAAACTGCACGGTTCGCTTCATAATTTTATTAAGATTATCGGTAAAAGCGTTTACCTTAAAATGACCATAAAACGACCAGGCACGATTTTGCGAATCATGTTTTTGGAATCTCCGAACACTAAATAATAATTGTGCATTATTAGTTTTGGTTGACAATTTTTACCGATCTTGAACGTTTACGTTTTTTTTTGCACATGTTTCGTTGCAGTTGAATAACGTTCACAGCGGACTACAAGCCACAAGCAAACGAAGCTAAGTCATTTCGTTGCATCGTTCTATTTTGTGCTACCTATTACTGATGAGTTGCAGAATATCATGTTTGACCTATAATTGATAGTAACTCCTATAGTCTGACGTCACAGCAGATGCGCTTGTGCAGACCTCTAATATGAATATAAAAAAAGCATTATACGCGTATCTAATGCAGCAAATACAATTGTTGGTTACCGTTATTTCTTGCAAATTCAACGGTTGCTTGATTCAGATTATATTTGTAACGATCAGCTTCAGTGAAGATTAGATGTGATCATTGCAGCAAGTGATATCTTGAAAACCAATTAAAGATATCGATTTTTTTTTATTTAACACTTCGTGTTTATTTTGATGTGTTCTATTGGAAACCATTTTTAAATTGCGGCGGCATTGAAATTTTGACAATCAGGATACTGTCAAAATCAAATGTTTAAGTATCGATATTTCGGCACGATTACGATATTCGTGGCGCCACGATTTGACTGTGTTTTTCTATAAAACACGTCAAAGTAAATTGAAAATGTTAAATAAAAAAATCGATATCTTGTTTAGTTTTCGCGTTATCGATACTTAAAAATCTGATTTTGATAGTATCGTGATTGTCAAAATTTCAATGCCGCCGCAATTTAAGGATGGTTTTCAATAGAACAGCTCGAATAAATCGAAAATGTTATGTAAAAAAATCGATACCTCGATCGATCGATTTTTCAATGTTTTCCGATAAAGCACGTCAAAATAAATCGAAAATGTTAAATAAAAAAAATGCATATCTCGTTTAGTTTTCGAGTTATTGTTATGTAGAATTACTGTGGCTAGCAAAGTAGGTGTTGGACTTATCATACACTGATCCGCGGCCGAAAGCCGCCGCATAGTGGTGTTGAATTTTTGGAAGTTTTAAATACTGAGCTGCGGCCAAAGGCTGCCCACTTACCCTAGTTTTTATGTATAATTACTATGGCTAGCGAAACCGGTGCTGGACATACTATAGGATATCTCGAAAATCAAATGAGGTATCGATTTTTTTTTTAACATCGATTTATTTCGAGATCCACATTTTTTAAGAGAAATAGCGCTATAAGAATAAATAAACTTGCAAAAAAAAGTGTCGGTCGGATTTAGTTTAGCTTTTATAAAAAGCGGGGGGGAGACTGGCGATGTTCTTCGATAAAACACGACAAAATAAATCGAAAATGTTAAATAAAAAAAATCGATATCTCGTTTAGTTTTCGAGTTATTGTTATGTAGAATTAAAAATTGTGCGCGTTCTATAACGAATTATTATAACGGATTATAAGACGATTCTTTCTTTTTAATAAAAATTTTTGTGTTTCATAATGTGTCGCATTGAAAAAAAAAAGCGCCACAGGCGAAAAATTTTTAAGTTTTATAATGAGAATCGTCTTATAATAATTGTTGTTGTTGTTGGTTTTTTATTGTTTTTGTCCATAAATACATAGTTTTTATAAGAATTCATTGAAAAATTTTTTTGTTTTTCGGTCAAAAAGGTGGTAAATATGCAAAAATTTTGAACAAACGATACACCATTTTAAGGGGAATAAATTAGGCTTTCTTAAGAAGCTAAAAAAGTTATAGGTCATCCAGACATTTTTTGGAAAAAAAATAACGGTTTTTTAAAAAAAAAATGGTCAAAATTTCAGAAAAATCGTAATATCTCCAAAATTATAGGTTTTTTAAAAAAAATTTGGTCAAAATTCCAGAAAAATCGTAATATCTCCAAAATTATGGGTTAAATTACTTAGGCTTGCTCACCATTATTATAGGCCATTAAATTATCTTTCTTTGGACACCCATATTTTTGATACCCATTCAGCGGATTCGAACTTATAATGATTTTTCCAAAAGCTATATCCGCAACTTCCGATGGCTATATCTCCGAAACCAGATCCGAGCGATTTTTTTTGATTACATATTTCTTCTTAAAATTAAAAAGCACATAAGATAAGTTTGGTTTTAAAAAGGTTTGCGAATGTGAGCTAAAGTAAACTTAAGCCGGCATCGGATTTCGACCGTGACATTTAACGGAGCTGACACATAATAGGAAGACGGGTCAACGAGGTTCTACTGTAGTTTGGAAATCCTTCAAGTGTGTGGACAACACATGCAAACTTCTATTACAACACAGGAAACATTTTAAATTTTTATGCGAACACGTTGTCGCACCAAAAAATAAAATTTGATTCGCAAACCCGCCATTAGACGATAAAACTTGCACCAGACGGACAACCGGTTTGATGTACAAAGTTGGTTTTGTAGCGATCTGAAATTGTGCTAAGGTTGCTTACCTTTTGCTTTTATTTATATCGGTGTTTTTGTCGTTGTTGCTGTTTTTTTTTTTATTTTTAGCGTGTGGGGTGGGTGCAATTGGGTGGCTGGTTTAACTGATTTTAATGTTTTTTTTTTTTTTTTTTTGTTTTTTTTTTCACTCGAGATGCTGCAGATATTTACGTTTCATATACGAGTATAATATAAAAATATACCAGTAATTTCTGCATATTTGCCATTACCCCAACAATACTTGTGCTTTATTATGTGACATTGTTTTTATATCACTTGTTTAATTTTAAATCACGTTTAGAACTTTTCTGCTCGATTTTTTAATCTAAACGAAAAAATGCACATCATATGTACATAAATTTTATCCCTCCTGTAACACGTAAAAAATAACACAACTCGTTCTTTTTATTTCTCACTACTTGTTTGTTTACATTATTTATTGTTCTTGTTGTAGTTTTGGTTGTCATCAAATAAATAAATTTGGATTTAAAAGATTATATTTCTTTTCGTCAAATCTTTATGCTTAGTTGTGATTTGTTTTTGCTCTATGCTTGCGTTAATATTATAATTATATTAAATGTTTTGAAGTATAATTTTTATATTTTCTATTGCAAACAAAGAAAAATTAAAAATTCGTACGCGCCCGACAAACTTCGTCACTTAGCTCGGATTCAACCAAAGATAACGTATCTGTTTGCTTCTAACTGTCTACATGAGCTCAGCTGCTTGAATTTGGGGTGTACAAGTAAAATAGATTAGTGACGATGTTTTTGTTCTTTCCCAAACTCGGGTTTTCAGTGACTTTTTTGTTTTTACTGTGAACCCATGGTACAATCATCTTGCCAAACTCAAATAATAGCTATGGAGCCGATGGCTTATATTTCTATATGATTTAATCGTTCAGAGAAGGTTAAAAATCATGAAGATTGAAATGATATAAATAGTATGAACAATATCTGCCGTTGCGATGCTTTTGCACTAAATCCTTAAAGACCCACAAGTGTCTCGCAGACACATTTTCAGAATCAAACGCGTATTTTCTATAAAAATATAGGAACTTTATATTCTATCTTTAATATACACACATTTTCAGAATCAAACGCGTATTTTCTATAAAAAAATAGGAACTTTATATTCTATCTTTAATATACATGTACATATGCGCGGTTTCAAAATAACGCGGTTTCAAAATTTTAATTAATTACATTTTTTTTGCAGTTAAAAACACGTATAAGACATGTTTTTCAGTTAAAAACACGTGAACATGCATGCATAATATGACGAAGTTCCGTATATATGTAGTAAATATCATGATGCAGAAATTTTGGAATATATTTTAATACAAGCGAAGTATTGCAAAGATTTTTAATACAATTTTGATTACATTTAATACTTTTGAATAGGTTACAAAATTTTATAATCAATTTTATATTAAATTTTAATACATAAGTATTATATTTGATTTTTAAACCATATTGTATTATATTTTAATACTTCAATATTGAACTTTAATTTCATGTAGTTGTCAATATAAATAAACTTTTAGCCAACCAAAATATAATACTACGTTGGCTAGTGTCGTTAAACTGCGCATGCAACCATTGTATTAAAAGGGAACCTGGTTCGAATCCCATTCGATATCGTAAAATTTTTTTTTTAATCTTAATAAAAACGAGTATTAAATTTTAATACAAAATAGTGTATGTATTGGTGTGGTGATGTATGACATATGTAAGCCCAAAAGTATTAAAATTTATTCCAAAATGTCTCACCGTGTACAAAGGTGGAGTAATTAAAGCTCGTTAATGGGTATTTGACATAACTACATGGACATTGACATTTATTATCAATTCGACTTTATTGTTGTAAACAGAATTGGGTCGGAGTAGGAGTAGCGGAGTCAGAAATCCGCTGTCAAAAATTAGAACACACTTGATGCTATGAAATTGAACAGAACTGCGGCATACGACTGATAGCCTACCGACGGAGCTCCGTCGATTTAGATTTATTTCTATTTTCTCCGTCGGATCAGGGTTGTATTTCAGCTTGTGTGAATTGTTTTGTTTACGTTTTTACTTTTTTTGTCAACGCTGTTACTTGTGTTAGTTGCACATTTCATTCACATTCTTTGCTGGAACTAAAATTTTGCAATTTAATTCACATTAATATTAATTTAAAGGTGAACAAAGTTAAATTAAAAATGGCATCAATAAGTTTACTTAATCCAAAGCTAAATTTGCCCGTGCCGCCCAAGCCTTGCAATAAACATTTCGGCAGCGAAAGGATTGCAAGATGTAATGAAAACCTACGTAGGACCAAAGGGTACCATGAAAATGTTGGTCTCCGGTGCTGGTGACATCAAAATCACCAAGGACGGCAATGTGCTTTTGCACGAAATGAAAATTCAACATCCAACTGCTTCTATGATTGCTAGAGCCAGCACTGCTCAAGATGACTCAACTGGTGATAGCACAACGTGCACTGTGCTACTTATCGGTGAATTGCTAAAACAAACTGATATCTTTCTGGCTGAAGGCTTACATCCACGTATAGTTACCGAAGGTTTCGAGAAGGCAAAGGAAAAGGCTTTAGCAGTTTTAGATACTATGAAAATTCCGATTGAGATTAGTAAAAAGAATTTTTACTGACGTCGCTAACAAAAGTTTAAAAACAAAAGTTTTAAATACGTAAGTAGATTATTATAACTAGAATTGAAAATTTTACTTATTACATGTTTTCATCAAGATGTACCGAAGAGAACCAATTCAACATTTACCCTTGGGTTCATCAATATGTAAATAACTTACACCGTGATGATCAAACGGCTCCTGTGCGCTTTCGCGACGTATGTATGTCCGGTTAAACATCCACCAAAAGGAAACAATTAGATAATAGCTGGTGATTTCTTAGAGGTAATATCTAACAAATAGTTTATCAATTTCTGTAATTAATGTGTTTTCTGTTTTTGTTAGGTTTATAAGAAACCCAATTCATTTGACTGTGTAGCTACTTGTTTTTTTATAGATTGTGCGAATAATATCGGTGGATTTATTGAAACAATTTACCAGTATGTGAAGTGTTCTTTTTCTTCAACACAATTAATTTAACTTTTTTTATTTATAGAATTTGGGTACCTGGTGGTATTTGGGTTAATCTTGGCCCATTACTATACCATTTTAGCGATATTCAGGGCGAAAACAGCTTAGAGCCCACGCATGACGATCTTAAAGATCTTATGGAAATTGTTAAAGCTGTTGGCTTTAAAATAATACGCAGCGAAACTGGACGACGTACAAAATACGCACAGAATCCGCGGTCAATGCTGAAGAGTGAATACGAGAGTTTATTCTGGGTGTGCCAGAAACCAAAAAATGAAATCCAAAAAGAAATGTATGTGGACGATTGTAACGATAATGAAATTAGTGATTTCAATAATGTGTCATAAGCTACGAAGTATTTTTAAAGAGTGACGACTAAAGTTTAAAAAACAAAAATTGAACTGAATTGAAAATTTTTAAGTTTTCTTTTACTTAGCATGTGCAGTTTTTATTTTTCTATTATTTTGCAGTGTAACGCAATATGATTTCTTCTTTTTTTTGTTATACTTTATTGAATAGTTTTTAAATGCACTGCTTTCAAGAGGTATGAATTTTTATTGACTTAACTGAAAGGTTTTTACATTACATAAATTTATTTTGTACAAATCCTCGGAAATAAAAGATGTAACATTTTGGTTAAAAAAAATACAATTGAGACTTAGTTTTAACCTAGATGTGCTGTTCACTAGCAAAAAAATAAACGTATGTATATGAATTATTAAACATAGTTATATTTTTATAAAATATTTCTACTAGTATGTGCATATAAAACATTTTGTTAACTAATTTAAATAAAAATAAATTAAATTAAATTCTTATTTACTTTTTATTGACCGCAATTTGAGTTAAGAAATTGTACAAACAGTTGTGGTACTTTATCCAAACTGCTCGTTGTAGCATGATTCAATTTGCTGTAGTTTAAAAATTGTCTACGCAGACGATTTAATTGTATGGCATTCATGTAAATAGGAATATTAATTTTTGTTTCACTACCTTTTGCCGGTAGTGGACCAAGAATGCCAATTTTTTGTGCTGCTAGAACATCAGCCACAATCTCTTGCGTAAGGTGATCCAATTCGAAAAGGTAATTAGTTGAACTAAGTGGGGGCTGCACGTCAAAAATAAAATTATATAAATTTGATGCAAAGTGCATCAAACATTTCACGTGTATACGGGACTGTGGAGTTGTTTAACACGGCTTGTTCGGGCACGCTAGTTAAATCAGCTGATTCCAATGTAGAGCGTTGCTGATTCAACTCCCAAGCTCGTTTTCTTGAATGCCACAAAAAAGTGTGCATTGTGTGAAGGTATCATAAACAATTTCTCTCCCAACTTGTGTGACCACGCAAGATATTGTGGACTGCATCCTTGCGATAAGTACCTGAAATGAGACACATTTATATTTTGCAATATTATTGCATTTATGACCAAAATTACTTACATTAATGTCAGTGCTAAACGACTTTCTGGGCTTATTGGTGCTCTTCTCGAAAAGCGTTGAAGTCTTTCTTGAATCAAGGACAAAAGTGTATAGAATTTGGGAACGCTCATCCTAGTGGCCTTAAAAAAGTGTTCCTCGTCCTTTATTTTGAGTTCAAGAAAGCACGTTCCGTAAAACCCCAACTCGTTCCTGGTTAAATTAACAGGACGCACCCACCACCTCCTTTTTATGCGCTTACATGCCTCAACATACAAAATGTCAGCTGAATTTTCCGTTCCGCCGCAATTGTGTTTATTCAAATGACTTTCCGACGGACTTTCATTTTTGACAGCGGATTTCTGACTTAGCTACTCCGACTCCGACCCAATTCTGTTTACAACATATTGTGTTTAGTTTATTTTTGACATATGGTTATTTTTCATTATTGGTCCCGTTCAGCAACTCCTTAATTTTTGAAGCGCTTTAAGCAACTTTTTACTGAGTGGTATTTCTGTTACGTTTTTCAGAATTCTGAAATAATAAACAACTTTACCAAATCCATCTCAAACCATGCAGTCGGAGTGACTTCAAATTGCGCAATTGGTTGTCGATTAAATATGTTGTTTTTCAAAGTAATTAAGGAAATATACCGTTCCCCGATTTGATTGAAAATTATGTTTAACGAAGTTATGCCCATTTAAAGTTTTAGTGTCAGAGCTTGAAAAATTGTTTCAAAATAGTCGCATTTTCATCCAAATCAAAATAATTAACTTTTGTCTTTTGATTCTAATAGAACTTCTGATTCTCTGTCAGAATCTTTAAGAAGTGTTGAAAATTGGCCGAGTTATAGCGCTTTTTATGAAAAAAAAAACAAGGCTGATTTTCTCAAAAACCCCAATTTTTTTTCGCTTAAAATTTTACTGTGGCTTTGTATTAATATGATAAAGAAATGACACGAGTTTAATGCCTGTTAACCCACATTTGAGGTCAGGAGATTTTATTCCCCAAAATGAAAATGTCAATTTTTTTTTCATCATTGCCAAGCCACTCTACGGTACTATTTTCAAAGCAAATAACAATATCAACATTCCAAATTACGTTCTGCGAATCCTGTTTGCATTCTGCATACTTTTTTTCACCGTTATTTTCGTAATAACATTTTATCTTATGAAATATATAAAAGCATTGTAAGCACATATAGCTTTTTCGCTGACAAAGTCAAGCAAACAATACTTTCAAAACTAACAGAAGTGCAGTCGGTGAAATAACCATATTTGCGTACAATGTTTTTATATATTTCCCATTGTTTTGTCTTAATGAGTTATAGGCGTAATTCAATTGACTGATCGAGTGTTGCCATTGCTTTTGCTGCATCAAATTAATAAAGTCTTGATGCTCTTCGCATACACGACAAAAAACGAACAACAACACTTTATGACGCTATTCACACGCACCGAATTCGAACGTCGACGTATGACTTCGGAGTAGTTTTTTGTTGTGTGAATGCGAGATACGTCGGAGTAGTATGTCAATAAAATGAATACAGTAGGTAACGGATATAAGCACAATTCTTATAAGAAAGGAACGCTTATAAGAAACATTTTCGAAAGCACCGCGTTTTATCCCAATAGTTTTGAGGTAAAAAGCAATCTATATAAGAAGCTTCTTATAAGAAAAAAACGCATAAAAGAAAGCTTTTTCCAAGCACCAATATGAAAAATCTTAAGCAAAAAATAACGCTTAAAAGAAATTTTTTCAAATCATAATTTTCGTTCTTTGGTCAAAATTGAACATACTACATAAGTGACAGATGTAAACGCTCTTTCTTTATGTCATCATTGTTCGATCAAAATTGAACGAACAAGTGTCACGATTGCAGTTGCTGAGAGCACTTATTACTCACAGCTGATTTTTGTGCGGCACAGATATAAGAAATAAAGTTTCTTGTATCAGTACACGGCAAAAACGAAACTCGAAATTATTGTAAATATTAATCAAAATTTAAGAAAAATTAGTAGGTAATTTAGTAATTTAGAAACGATTCGAGTGTCTATTAAAAATTACTAAGCGTTATATAAAAATTGCATCAAGCAGGCATTAATTTTTCGAATACAAGTTTTTAATTTTTACAAAGTAGATTTTAAAATTTCTGCAATAATTTATTATATTTTAAAAGGACTGTACTATTTTTTAAAAAGTACATTATAAAGTTTTTATGATGAAATAATAATGACTGAAATTTATTTTTAAAATTTATTGTGTGTTGAACAAAATTGGGACGGCCAGCGAGTTTCCGTTGCCGCTTTCCCGACCTCGTCCCAATTCTGTTCAACACATTACTTCAAAGCCAATTAGTAAGAGTTTGGCAAGCCTTATATATTTATTTTTTTGCATGAACATGTTGAGAACTCAAACAGAGTACAAATTAAACACAAAAGAGAAATAAAATTCAATATAATAAAAATTAATAATCTTGAAATCATTTTTCTATAACTACTTTTTAAAAATTATAAAGCGGGAATCATATATTACAATATGAAATATATAAAAATTCTAATGTGGCAATTTGTAATCGCGCAAGCGATTGGTGCTTGAAACGCGGACATCATGACCAGCGGCAGCACGAGCTAGTTTGCCGATGCCAGCAGTTCGGGATGTTGGGGTGGGTAGCTGCTGCCCATGGTGTGCCTGCACCTTACAAATATAATTTTCTCGTGCTTAAGTTGCTGAGCTCTGAAATCTCAAAATTCAAAATCAAATATCAAAAAAAAAATTGTACGTGACCAAAATTATGTATTACAAAAAAAAAACAGAAATTGTGGAACTCCCTAAATTTTGTACCATGGCTGATTGGCGAGCACTGGTGTTAGGCTCGGGTCCCTACTTAACCTTTATTTAGAAGTTAAATTTTAAGGAGTATTTTTATAAATATACAAAAAAAAACCAAAATATTATATATATATAGACATATTATATATATAGAGAATATTATTCAAAAACAGGAAAACTTTTTATTTATGAACAGAGTTCTTCCACAAAAAAAACTTGCGGAAGCTAAAGCACATATTAAGGGATTTTTTTTTTTTATTTTTATTCAGTTCGGTTTTTTTTTATATATATATATAATCATCTTATTGTTTTTAAATAAAGTAATCTTAAATAATATGTAATATGGAAATAAGTATAAAGTATCTATAGCTGACGCTGGGGTTGTGTCTGTGTCGTGCTGCAAATGTTATAGCTGAGTAGAGTAGTTGTTGTTATAGTTGTTAGTGTTGCTTATGTTGTATGTTTCTATAGTTGTTTTAGATTTTTTTGTTTTTAAAGTTGTTATGGTGGCTTATGTTGTCAATTTTTCTCAATGTTTACATTTTTATTTATATAATTTTTCCTTTTCAGGTATTCTCTTTCGTTAAAGCTTTTTTCTTATCTATTTTTGATTTTACTGTCAAAAAAATATTTTTTTTTTTATTCAATTTTCACTGTCACATTTTTTTGTTCTTTGCATGTGTTTGTGGTTTTTTTTTTCTTTGTATATATGTGTAGTGTGGAGCGCTAGCACTTCCGCGAACATGTTTTTTTTATTTTTGTAGTGTTATATTAAAGTAATTATTGTTATGGGATATGGTTTCTGTCGTGTTTATTGTGTTTTTGAAGTTGTTATTGTTATCAATGTTATTATTGTTATTATGGTGGTCATGACTTGGAGCTGGAATTCGTCGACTCGTTGCTTAGGCGTTTGAATTTCTTTCTTTTGTCTTCTTGGTCTGCTTTTCAGTGTTGACGCGTTGCCTGTTTGTTGCTGCTGCTGAGCAGTTGCAGCAATTGCTGCAGCAAACACTTTGAATCCCCGATTTTTTTGTTTTTTAAATTTACAAAAATTTTGATTTTTTTCAAGAAATAAAGGTACCTACTAATAACTTTTATTTTACACAATTTGTTTTTTTTCGTCAGTTTAGTCCAATTTCTGTTGAAATTAATTATATTCTATTTTTTTTTCTTTGAGCGATTTTAAATAAACTTTTCACTGTTTTTCTTCTTTCGATCAATTAAATAAAAGCAAAAGGAATGAAAAAATATTTTTTTGCAATAATCGCCAACGTTTCTCAATGAATTCTCCCAACCGCACGACCGCCACGTTTGACCGCAAAAAACCAACTCACGCGTTCTCTCGAATCATCGAAAAATGGCTACCGAAATTGCGAAATGACGCGTTGTTCAGCCATTTTTCATTGAACCGAACGCACGTACGCAAATTTCGCATGACAGACCAGAAATGTCATTCCGACATTCTGACATTTCTGGTATGACTCTCGAAATTCCAATGCCAGTGTACATCAGATTACACTCTGCCGTTACAAAACAGTTTTTCGAAATCTGCTGTGGTTGGTTACAAAAACTGAAGGCACTACTTTCTAATATCCTTCGCGTGAAATATGCCAAGTCGTTTATTGTTCATGTTTGCTAGCTCATAATAAGCCGTACCCATTCTCTTAATCACCTGAGCCTTCTCGAAAACATTTGCCAATTTTGCATTAAAGTGATCGGAAGCTTTGCTTTGAGCAAAACTCCTACGATACACAATTTGACCGATTTCGAAACGAACTGGCCGTGAACGCATATTATAATTTTTAGCATTTGTATCATAGGCCTTTTTCAAATCCCTCGCACCCTTTCGCGAATCAACTCAGTTTTCTCCTCGTGTCTGATGTCAGCGGTCGGATCTTCAATAAGTTTTAGTTTTCGCAAAACTTCAAAAGAAGTTGCGTGGCAGATCATATTTTGACCGAAGACAACAAAGTAAGGAGAGAAACCCGAGGACGAGTGCACTGAGCTTCTGAGCGCAACGCTTATAGCATATAATTTTTCATCCCAATCTTTCTGATTTGGGTTAATGTAGGCTCTAACAGCAGCAATGACTGAACGATTGACTCGTTCAACGGCATTAGATTGCGGAGAATAGTTGGCAGTATAATTATGCGTCACACCATATTTCTTTAAAAGGTCTTTGAAAAGTTTAGATCTGAATTGAACACCATTGTCAGAGGTGATGACTTCAGGAACACCAAAAATGGCAAAAATTCGCTTTTCAAGAAAATCAACAATCTTGTTGGCAGTGAAACTCCTGATTGGCTCTAAGAAATGAAACTTGGAAAGATGGTCGAGAACAATCACCATACCCACATTTCCTGATCGTGATCTTGGATAAGGTCCAAGAAGGTCTACGTAGAGTTTTTGAAAAATTCGGACAGACGTAGCCTGCTTACCCATAGGAGGACGAAGTATGTGATTTGGGGCTTTGGTTTGCTTGCAGATTTCACACGATAGAACGTGATCTCGCACTTGTTTAGACATACGTGGCCAGAAATAAAAAGTTTTAAGTTTGGTTAAAGTTCTACCAATTCCACCATGAGAACTCATCGGATGATCATGTGCTCTTAGAATGAGATCTTGTCTCATTTCCAAAGGAACCCATACCTTCCATGATTGCTCTTCCTGAATCGGATCCCCGCTAGCAAATTCGCAACGCTTATAAATTATACCATCTATATTCCTCAATCATCTTTAAATAAAATTCGGTTTTAAAAAATTCCGAATTAAAATCAATTTCGAAAAATTGGTCTGTTTCTGACGCAGTCAGAGACGAAATGTGGAGGCTTTCCTGAGAATAAGTTCTCGATAAAGTATCAGGAACCACGTTTTGGCTGCCTTTCCGATGAAGAATGGCAAATTTGAAGCCCTGCAACTGCAGTGCCCAGCGCTCAAGTCTGCCATGCAAATCGGTTTGGCTCATAAGCCATTTTAACGAAGCATGATCGGTTATAACTTCGAATTCATGTCTTTCGACATAAGCTCGAAATTTTTTTATGGCCATAACCGCCGCAAGACATTCTTGTTCGGAAGCAGTATAGTTTCTTTGCGCTTGGTTGAACTTATGGGACATATATGCAATGGGAACTTCATCACCTTCATCGGTACGTTGTGCCAAAACCGCTCCAACGCCAAATTGACTACCATCACATTGAATAGAAAATGGACGAGAAAAATCAGGACTGTGTAGCACTGGTGCACTACTTAAACTATCTTTGAGGGAGTCGAAAGCAGCAATTGCGTCTTCGGTCCAAACAAATTTACGAGCCTTTTGTAACATGTTTGTCAAAGGGGTAGAAATTGAAGCATAATTTTGCACAAACCTTCGGTACCATCCACAGACACCTAGAAAGCGACGAAGTTGTCTAACTGTTTTTGGACGAGGAAATTCTTTTATCGCTTTTACTTTGTCCGGATCGGTACTTATTGTTCCATGTCCAATGACATGACCAAGGTAGTGAATTTGTTTGAGCAAAAATTTGCTTTTCTCTATATTAATTGTAAGGCCAGCACGTTTAATGCAAAATGCTACTTCTTGCAGAAGCGAAATATGGTCATCGAAAGTTTCGGTTATTAACAACAAATCGTCTAAGTATACAAATACTTTAGTTCGCAAATGGACAGGGATCACCTTGTCCATGAGACGGGTCATGGTCTGCGGCGCATTACATAAGCCAAATGGCATTGTAACAATTGATATAGAGGTCGGTTGGGGACAGTGAAGGCTGTCTTATCCCTTGACGCTTCATCCAACGGAATTTGCCAGAAGGCATCCTTCAGGTCTAAGCTTGAAATAAACTGTGCCTTCGGGAGCCTGCTGAGAATTCCGTCGATGAGCGGCAAAGGATAAGCATCCTTCACTGTGACCTCATTGACCTTACGTGCGTCGAGACACATACGGACTTTATTCGGTTTGACGATTAGTGCAACAGGAGATGACCATGCGCTTTGAGATTCTTCGATAACGCCAAGAGAAAGCACTCTATCGATCTCCGCAAAAAGAAGTTTTTCAACGCCTGGTGAAACAGAAAAATGCCTTTGTTATATAGGCTTCGCTTGACCTACATCAATAACGTGGCTTATAAAATTTGTTCGGCCTAAGCCTTTTTCAGAAAAAGAAGGAATTAATAAAATGGTTGCATTTAAATTTGCTTGCTGTCGAGCATTTAACACATGATGATTGGAGTCCAACTCCGCAATGTTAAAATTAACCGAAATCGGAATATCCTCATGAAAAAGATCACTAGCCAAACCGAAAGTCTTCACAAAATCAACGCCCAAATATAAGTCTTGAGAAAGAGTTGGAATTATCAGAAATTTGAGAGGTTTGGTTATTCCTCTAAAAGTAATAAAAGTTTCAACGAAACCCAATGCAAAATGATTTGTTCCATCTGCAGTTTTAAGGTTAGTCTTAACTTTGTGCCAAGGGTGTTGACTATCTTCTAAAAACTTTTTAGCTAAATTGTTGGCTAAACAACTGAGAGAGGCACCAGTATCGACTAGTCCTTCAATTTTTTCTTTAAAAATTAAAATTTGAGCATAGGGACGTAAATCATATTTAGGTTTATCCGAAACCACTGAAGAACAAATAAATTTTTTCTTCGCCTTGAAATTTTTCCAAAATTTTCTCAATCTTAAAGTAGAACGTTTCTTATGCGTTGACCCCGGTGCAGCAATGACTTCATCAGAAAAAATTCGCTTACGGGCGGCTTTATATTCCTGCCAACGAATGTGCAGAGGTTTAAAATGCCGAATAGGTAAAACTGTAGGAGATGGTTTAATTTCAGGTTTATTTTCAGGTTTCAAATTAGAATTAACTGGTTTCAAAATAACTGTTGTGGTTTGGCATGCCGCATCACTTTTTAAGGTGGTGGTGGTGCGGTTGGCAACTCTAAAAAATGGTTATTCGGGAGATCTTCTGTGTTAACGTTTACTTCCGATACGTTGCGTGCAGCTTGGAAGTTTCAAGTCGACCTGCCGTACTCTTCATCCAACAACTCGCGTTTTTGAACAAATGTTCGAAGCTGTCTAATGTTTTCTATGGAGACATATAGAAGACTGCGTCTAACGTCGAGACGTAAGTTTCGTTGAATGATTTCCAACAACGTTGCTAGTTCAAGAGGACGTTGCAATTTATCGCTGAGCTGAAGAACGGATTCATAAAATTCATCGAATTTTTCATCATATTTTGGTTTCCTTTGACGAATCAAATCCATTATGTCTAAATCTGTTCTCCGATCTCGAAATTGACCACGAAGTTCTGTGCACAGAGTTTCCCAAACTATTTGAGTCACACTACGGTGATAGCGCCAAAACCACTCCAACGCTTTTCCAGCAAACAAAATGTGTGCATGATTGCACAAGGCTTCAAAATTACCTCGCAAGCTTTGAATGGTCAGAGAATGTACTCGGTAAATAAATTTATCGACGGACAACGCGTCTTCTTTGCCACTAAAAGTGACTTTCCAATTGGAAATAAGATTTGAGACTTTCTCTGAGGCCATAAAAGGTGGAACTGACCTATGGTGGATTGAAGTGCCTTGAGAAAAATTGCTGTGGGTTGTTTGTTGGTGATTGTTTTGATGGAAAACAGGTGGAGGAGGAAGCTGAGGGTTATATGGAGGAAGTCCAAGTGAAAATGGAGAATTGTTGATCACATTTCTAGGAGCCTGGTGTATGTCAGAAGATCGACCAAAAGTCACAGGTGGATTTGGATCTCGATTCAGATCAGGAGGTGCATTACTGACTGAGTTTAAATTCATTTTAGCCAGTTGAGCTTTCACAGCTTCGTCAATCAACTTTTGCAACTGTGCGTCTGAAAACTGAGAAACATTAGTTTGCGCACTTGCGTGATTGGACAAGTCTGTGGATAATGGATGCACTCCTGACATGTTGAGATTATGTGCAGGTGTCACAGAAATATTTTGATCCATTAAGTTTTTGTAACTTCGGGTTACTGGCCGACTATTTTTAGCGATCGTACCTGTGTGGGTAGTAGCTGGTGTTATTGTAAAAGACTCCAATCCCAAATTAGGAATGGGCTTGTATGGCTTAACTTTTTTAGTACTGCACAACGCCTGACAGAAAGGGCAGTTGCGAGTCTCCTGCTACCAATTGGAATTGCATTCCGTATGGAAAATGTGGAAGCAGGGAGTTATACTAAAATTTTCACCATCTAGCATTTGTTGCTTGCACACCACATAGGGATTGTCAGGGATTTCACCCAGAATGGACAAATTCTCATTACTACGATGCAGAGGCATTTTTCACGTAAAACTCAAAAACCGAATCCGCGACCGAGATGAAAGGTATCGAACAACCGAAAGTTAAAATTTTGTAATAAAAAAAAATGGCCGAAAGTTAAATTTATGAATACCCCGTGGAATTACCCACTATTTCCAACAAATATCAAATTTTAAATTATTTCGTTTTTTTTTAAATTTTTAGCAAAAATCTACATTTGTGCAAAAAAAAAATTCCAAATGTCAAATTCTTATCGTTTTACATTTTTAAATTTTTAGCATAGCTACATTATGCCAAAAAAAAATTTTTTAAAATGTTTCATCAGAAACAAATTTTTCAAAAAAAACTTAAATTTTCGTTATAAACCGTGTTGAATATCTTTTAATAAAAAAAAGAAATTTTCAAATTCAAAAGAAAATTATACTTGTGAAATTTTTTTTCTTTCCTTCTAACAAAAAATTCAAATTTCTGTATAAAGTTTATAAAAAAAAACTTTACTGAACAAATTTCTCAAATTTATTGAAAATTTAATTTGTTAAATTTTTGTTTTTCTCAATAACAAAATGTTCTTTACAAAAAGTTTAATTATTAATGACAGCTTGGTCCTATGTAGAACTTTTCAAATTATTATTATTAAATTGTTTGGTCAGCCACGAAGAAAATTTTAGGGAAGAATAATCTGAACCTACAAAATTTAAATCTCATTCCAGACATGAAATGGAAGTACAACCAATCCAAGTCTCAGTAAAGCGGTCGAAAAGCGCAGTGAATTGCAACTTAATCGCAAAATCCAGCAGTTTACCTTGACTTGCAGTCGCAATTCGCACTCAAGCTAAATGAGTGAATCAAAATATCAAAAATGTAAAAAGTTACTGAAATTTACTTTATTCAAAAAGAAAAAAATTATGCAAAAAAAATTTAGTCTTCCATTACAGGGTAATTTACACAAAAAGGAATAAATAGAGTCAAAAGCGTCTGAGCGGATCAGAACGGAATCCTTCCGGACTGATAAATCCAGCTTCAGGCTTTGATTATTAAATGCTTGAATTTAAAATTCAAATGACAAAACACAAAAAAATTTTCCCTGTAATAGGTTGTTACAAAAAATCTTCAAAAATCCAGAGCCCAGCGAGGGTAAATCGGATGAAACCGAGTGAAGTCGAAGGAAAAATACTAAAAAAGATTTTTAAGGGGCATAATTGTCCACTAATTGACAGTTTTCTTTTAACCTTCAATCTCAAACGGCCCCACGTTGGGCTCCAAAATTTGTAATCACACTAGCGATCGATGCTTGAAACGCGGACATCATGACCAGCGGCAGCACGAGCTAGTTTGCCGATGCCAGCAGTTCGGGATGTTGGGGTGGGCAGCTGCTGCCCATGGTGTGCCTGCACCTTACAAATATAATTTTCTCGTGCTTAAGTTGCTAAGCTCTGAAATCTCAAAATTCAAAATCAAATAAAAAAAAATTGTACGTGACCAAAATTATGTATTACAAAAAAAAAACAGAAATTGTGGAACTCCCTAAATTTTGTACCATGGCTGATTGGCGAGCACTGGTGTTAAGCTCGGGTCCCTACTTAACCCACCCTGCCTTGTGGACCTTTGGGACGAAGTTTATGGTCCACCCTAATCTGAATGCAGCTCTACATAGGACCTGCCTTTACTCTTATTAATCTCTCATGTTTCTAAATTGTTCCCATCAAAAATGAAAAAAATTTCGTTTCATTTTATTGAAATTTTCTTTTGTTTTTATTATGTTTTTGTTTCAAATTAAAATTCTTTTCACATTTCTCTTGTTTTTTTGTTTCTTTGATTTTTAACTTATTATTAATAAGAATGAAAATTTTCACTTTTACAATGTTTTGGGTTCTACATTTCAGATTTGTTTTTGTTTTTCTTTTATTTAGAAGTTAAATTTTAAGGAGTATTTTTATAAATATACAAAAAAAACCAAAATATTATATATATATATACATATTATATATATAGAGAATATTATTCAAAAACAGGAAAACTTTTTATTTATGAACAGAGTTCTTCCACAAAAAAAACTTGCGGAAGCTAAAGCACATATTAAGGGATTTTTTTTTTTTATTTTTATTCAGTTCGGTTTTTTTTTTATATATATATAATCATCTTATTGTTTTTAAATAAAGTAATCTTAAATAATATGTAATATGGAAATAAGTATAAAGTATCTATAGCTGACGCTGGGGTTGTGTCTGTGTCGTGCTGCAAATGTTATAGCTGAGTAGAGTAGTTGTTGTTATAGTTGTTAGTGTTGCTTATGTTGTATGTTTCTATAGTTGTTTTAGATTTTTTTGTTTTTAAAGTTGTTATGGTGGCTTATGTTGTCAATTTTTCTCAATGTTTACATTTTTATTTATATAATTTTTCCTTTTCAGGTATTCTCTTTCGTTAAAGCTTTTTTCTTATCTATTTTTGATTTTACTGTCAAAAAAATATTTTTTTTTTTATTCAATTTTCACTGTCACATTTTTTTGTTCTTTGCATGTGTTTGTGGTTTTTTTTTTCTTTGTATATATGTGTAGTGTGGAGCGCTAGCACTTCCGCGAACATGTTTTTTTTATTTTTGTAGTGTTATATTAAAGTAATTATTGTTATGGGATATGGTTTCTGTCGTGTTTATTGTGTTTTTGAAGTTGTTATTGTTATCAATGTTATTATTGTTATTATGGTGGTCATGACTTGGAGCTGGAATTCGTCGACTCGTTGCTTAGAGTTGTTAGTAGGCAGATTGTAAATTTTAACACAATTGAGTATTGGCGTTTGAATTTCTTTCTTTTGTCTTCTTGGTCTGCTTTTCAGTGTTGACGCGTTGCCTGTTTGTTGCTGCTGCTGAGCAGTTGCAGCAATTGCTGCAGCAAACACTTTGAATCCCCGATTTTTTTTTTTTTAAATTTACAAAAATTTTGATTTTTTTCAAGAAATAAAGGTACCTACTAATAACTTTTATTTTACACAATTTGTTTGTTTTCGTCAGTTAAGTTCAATTTCTGTTGAAATTAATTATATTCTATTTTTTTTTCTTTGAGCGATTTTAAATAAACTTTTCACTGTTTTTCTTCTTTCGATCAATTAAATAAAAGCAAAAGGAATGAAAAAATATTTTTTTGCAATAATCGCCAACGTTTCTCAATGAATTCTCCCAACCGCACGACCGCCACGTTCGACCGCAAAAAACCAACTCACGCGTTCTCTCGAATCATCGAAAAATGGCTACCGAAATTGCGAAATGACGCGTTGTTCAGCCATTTTTCATTGAACCGAACGCACGTACGCAAATTTCGCATGACAGACCAGAAATGTCATTCCGACATTCTGACATTTCTGGTATGACTCTCGAAATTCCAATGCCAGTGTACATCAGATTACACTCTGCCGTTACAAATTTATTAAAATTTAATAAATTCTTTGTAAAATTTCAAAGTTTTTAGGTGATAATTCAAATGAAGAAAATAATTTTTAATATGCACTTATTAAAAAATGTAAAATGAAAATATTTACAAACTAGAATAGAATTTTTAATAAGGATTTTCTATTTATTACTATAAAAAAGTAATATTTGTTTTCAGATTTTAATTTTTATAATCTCCTATTAATTTTTAATAAAATTTGAGTTGGTTTTTTTTCCGTGTAGTACGTATATAAGAAATATTTTTCTTATAAACGTGGTACTTCTATAAGAAAAAACTGATTTAAGAAAGAAATTTCCGGGATTTTTTGCCTTTCTTATATCCGTTACCTACTGTAACAACACAAAAGTAAAAAGCATTGCCAATCTTGTGATTCTTGAATTACGTTGTGGCAATATTGAGCAACAAGAAAGTATTAAGAAGAGTAATAATACATTTATGAATGCATGATTTTTAATGAATAGTGTTAAAAATTGTAAATAATTACGAAAAGTAGTGGTTTAAGAAAATAAGGAACCATTTGACTAGGTCTTTTTCATTTATTTAATTACGCAAATTAATATACAAATCAAATAAAAAAAAAACAATCATCTTCATGAAGACAATGCAACATGGATATGATTACTTATGTACATATGTAAGTGCCTTTTTCGTATTCTAATTTTGAAAATTTTTTACATAAAATTCATTCAAAGTAACAAAAGTTTTTAGAAAGGTTTAAGTCCCAAAGGCACCAGATCGTAACATTGTACCTTTTTATATCACACATTTTTCTTAAATTGCCCGCATTCTTGAACTTATGATGCAAACAATGTGTGCATATTTTGCTGTTCAGCTAGAAACCAATAACAACGAACTCACTAGTGTAGTTAGTGCTGTTGCTATGTTTGATTTTATATTGCTGTTTATTGTCATATGCTTTGGTTGACTCTGTCGTTAGCGATCAAAAGAAGATCGTGTCATGTCGAACCAGGCAATCGGGTTTCTACATGACCCAACTTATTCATAACAAGCTATGTTATGACTAGGGCGACCAAAAATAAGCATTTACTTAAAAAATCTTATTGTGCTTTTTTACATAATTTTTGATGTTCATGCATAATTATGACGATTAAGCATATTTTTGCATATTTTGAAAAAAAAAAAAAATTTGGCAGCCTTATTTTCTTGACATATGTACTTCTGAAAAAAAAAATCTGGCAGCCTAAATTTTTTGTCATATGCAATAAGTATGCAAACAAGTTGTCTCCCTCTTACTAATAAGAATTACAGTTACAGTTACAATGAAGTTTCTATTCAAGAATTCTATCATTCTTGATTTCTATTTGCTAGTGATTTTTTTTAATGCCGAAGCCAAAAGAACCTGTAGGCTCTTTTCTTGCAAGAATACAAAGGAATACTTCGCTCTGATGGTAGCATATTGTTTTGCACATATTGCAATACAAAAGTTAAAAGTCTAAAAGGCTTAAGTTTACTTTAGCTCACAATCGCAAACCTTTTTAAAACCAAACTTATCTTATGTTCTTTTTAATTCTAAGAAGAAATATGTAATCAAAAAAGTCGCTCGGATCTGGCTTCGGAGATATAGCCATCGGAAGTTGCGGATATAGCTTTTGGAAAAATTATTATAAGTTCGGAACAGCTGCATGAATATCAAAATTTTTTAAGTTTTATAATGAGAATCGTCTTACAATAATTGTTGTTGTTGTTGTCCTTGTTGTTTTTTGTTGTTGGTTTTTTATTGTTTTTGTCCATAAATACATAGTTTTCATAAGAACTCATTGAATAATTTTTTTTGTTTTTCGGTCAAAAAGGGGGTAATTATGCAAAAATTTGGAACAAACGATACACTATTTTAAGGGGAATAAATTAAGGTTTCTTAAGAAGCTAAAAAAGTTATAGGTCATCTACACATTTTTTGGAAAAAATAACGGTTTTTTAAAAAAAAATTGGTCAAAATTTCAGAAAAATAGTAATATCTCCAAAATCATGGGTTAAATTTCTTAGGCTTGCTTACCATTATTATAGGGCATTAAATTATCTTTCCTTGGACACTCAAATTTTTGATATCCATGCAGCGGTTCCGAACTTATAATAATTTTTCCAAAAACTATATCCGCAACTTCCGATGGCTATATCTCCGAAACCAGATCCGAGCGACACTTTTTTTTTCATACTTTTTATTTATTTTTAACCCCCTTTTACCCCTAAAAAAAAAAAAAAAATTGGAGAATGTGAGCTAAAGTAAACCTGTTCCGATTTTGCTTAAAAACTGTATTGAAACAGGCGCCAATCCTTTTAACATGGATATTTGCAACACTTTTGTGGCAGCAAATATTCCATTAAAAAAAATTCGACATCCCAGTGTTGTGCAGTTTCTAAAAAAATATACCAAATTTGAAGTTCCAAGTGAAAGCACTTTAAGAAAACATGTACCCATGCTGTATGAAGACTACATACATGAAAAAGCTACGGGCTAAAGCAGCAGTTAAATATATTTGGACTTCAATTGACGAAACAATAGATTCAGAGCAGGGATACATAGCAAATTTCATCTGAAAGACTTATGTTACCTACTAAACGTCGCAGAAGTAGAGGCAGGAACTGCGAGTAATATGGCAGCGTTTTATAATGATTCGCTACATTTATTATGGCAGAGGGAATCAAATACAACCAAGTTTTGCTTGTGGTTACTGATGCTGCATCTTACATGATGTCGGCAATGTCATCTTTACAAACTTTATATCCCAAAATGCTGCACATAACCTGTTTTGCTCATGGGCTTCTCAGGGCTGCCGAGTATATGAATATATTTTTAGGCACCTTCTCGTAGGAAACTTTAAATCTTTGTTTCCAAATCTTGCATTACCGCCGAGTCCGATAACAATAAGATGGGGAACGTGGCTGCAAGCTGCTGAGTATTATTGCGACAATTTTGCTGAAGTCAAGTTAGTAATGGATAAATTGACAGAGGAAGACTCTGAGGTAATCAAAGCTGCTAAAGAGCTGTTTGCCAATACACACGGAAAAAACACCAACTCAAATTTTATTAAAAATTAATAGGAGATTATAAAAATTAAAATCTGAAAACAAATATTACTTTTTTATAGTAATAAATAGAAAATCCTTATTAAAAATTCTATTCTAGTTTGTAAATATTTTCATTTTACATTTTTTAATAAGTGCATATTAAAAATTATTTTCTTCATTTTAATTATCACCTAAAAACTTAGAAATTTTACAAAGAATTTATTAAATTTTAATAAATTACCACATTATAATTTTTATATATATCATATTGTAATATATGATTCCCGCTTTATAATTTTTAAAAAGTAGTTATAGAAAAATTATTTCAAGATTATTAATTTTTATTATATTGAATTTTATTTCTCTTTTGTGTTTAATTTGTACTCTGTTTGAGTTCTCAACATGTTCATGCAAAAAAATATGTATATAAGGCTTGCCAAACTCTTATTAATTGGCTTTGAAGTAATGTGTTGAACAGAACGGGACGGGGTCGGGAAAGCGGCAACGGAAACTCGCTGAACGTCCCGATTTTGTTCAACACACAAAAAAATTTTAAAATAAATTTCAGTTATTATTATTTCATCATAAAAACTTTATAATGTACTTTTTAAAAAATAGTACAGTCCTTTTAAAATATAATAAATTATTGCAGAAATTTTAAAATCTACTTTGTAAAAATTAAAAACTTGCATTCGAAAAATTAATGCCTGCTTGATGCAATTTTTATATAACGCTAAGTAATTTTTAATAAACACTCGAACCGTTTCTAAATTACTAAATTACCTACTAATTTTTCTTAAATTTTGATTAATATTTACAATAATTTCGAGTTTCGTTTTTTCCGTGCAGCAATTAAAAAGGATCTGGCCTTCATTAAAGCAAATTTCAGCTGTATTCGTGTTTGCATAACAAAACGAGAGACCCGAGGACTTCCGCTGGATGACAGCATTGCTGTAATGGAATCAGTTCAGACAAAATTAAATACTTTAACACATTCAGCATATATTGAAAAATTAAATGCTGTTTTAGCGCGGAACGTCGGCTACAACCATATTATCGCAATACGAGACATACTTTTTAAAAATTCGGATGTCACTACTGAGTTTACTAAAAAACTCTCTCCGTATGAGCTTAGCCGATTTAAATATTGCCCTGTCACGTCTTGTGACGTAGAGAGAAGTTTTTCGATTTACAACAATTTTTTGACAGCAGAAAGTAGCAGTTTTCAATTTGAGTACCTAAGATTGCATTTAGTTGTTCATTGCAATGTAATACTTAATTGAAGGTTTCAATAAAGAAATAAAGTATATTTAAAAATCAAATTTTATTTGCTTATTTTATGATTTTTTAAGGCTTTTTTAAGCGCTTATTATTGATTTTTTAGAGCTTATTTCTGGTCGCCCTAGTTAAAACAATATTCAATACAGAAAAAGTAAGTATTGAAAGGCGATAAGCAATACTGTGAAGTATTGTCCTGCATAGAATAGAATGTCTTGTGCAGCGCTTTAAGTACAGTGTATGTGCTCTCTAACATGAGCGTGGAAGTATTCATAATGTGGCTGGTTAATATGTAATTTGGCAGCACGGTCTCACAAAGTTTTAAATTCTTATTCGAAGAAGTTCCATCTGTAGGCGACGATCAGGCAAAAATTAAAAATAACGCATGTTTTCGAACATATTTAAAGTTTCCTCATATTACTTTTTAAATCATTATATAAATGCGCAGTTGGTTATCGGTTACACCGCTTTTTCTCAGCCAGTACACAACATAATCGCTGAATTTTTTTTTTTTTGGAAAGGTTGTGAAGAGAAGGGGGGACATGTATACTTATTTTTTCAATAGTAGGCGGTGCCACGCCCCTAACTAGAAAAAACGTTTCCACGTCTAATCTAATGGACCAATTTTTATGAAATTTGGTTTGGAGATAGATTGAAACCTAAGATTATTAAAAACTTTGATATCTTTAAAGGGGCGTGGCACCACCCTGAATGTGAAAAAACGCTTTTTGGTTGTACCGCTGCATCGATTTTGATGAAATTTGGTTTGGAGATATAGTGATTGTTCAGTAAAAATTCCTTTTTTTTAGTGGGCGGTGCCACGCTTTTTACAGGAAAATACGTCGTTATTGCAAAACTGACGAACCGATTTTGATGAAATTTTGTTAAGGCATAGATTGAACCCTAAAAAAGATTTCTAAAAACTCAAATTATTTTAAGTAGGCGTGGCAGCACCTCTAACTAGAAAGAGCGTCTTCACTGCTCAGCTAATGCAGCGGTTTTGATGAAATTCGTTAAAGAGATAGATTGAATCCTGAGTAAAGATATTTGTGTTAAGTGGGCGGTGCCCTGACCCTCATAGGAAACAACGTTTTCACTGCTAAACTAATGGACCGAATTTTGATGAAATTTGGTATGAAGATAGAGTGAACCTTTAGAAAAGGTATTTAGTTTTGAGTGGGTGCCGCCAATCCCTTAACAGCAAAATATGTTTTCTTAGCTAAACCAATCGAATGCTTTGATGAAATTTGGTATGGGGATACATATGTATAGAGCAGGGGTTCTTAAACTTATGTAGTCCGAGGACCCCTTATCGAGCTAATTTTTTTTTGCGGACCCCATCCCAACCCTAGACATTTCACGTCGATCTTAGCTTAATTTCTGGCTCAATAATGACAAAGACACTCAGGCTTGCCAACCGTTGTCAAACTCAACCAGACATAAAATGTCCGGTTATCTGACGAGATTAAGAACGAAGATTTTTATTTTGCTTTAATTTTTTCGGTTTTTAAAGATTTTTCAACACTATTTACGTCCGGTTTTTGAAGATCCAAAAGTTGACAAGCCTGCAGACACTACTTTCTAATAAATATTGATACTTATACCATATATCTCTCTGTATTTAGCATTTATAGAGGCAAACATTTTTTATTAGGATTTTCATGTAATTAAAATACAAAATGAATAAAAATTGTGGAAAGTAAGAGAATTAAAAAAGTTTCAAGTTAAAAAATGTACATTAAACTCAGACAAATATTTCTTGCTCAAATTAAAGCTTAGAAAATAAATTGTTTTCTTTATATCTTTTTAATAAAGAATATAATAATAATAATAAAGCTTATAATGAAAATTATTTTTTTGGTGACTCTTGGTTATTTTATAAGCAAAATTTGTTATATTTTCTCGTGTAGAAGTTTTTACTTAATGAGATGGATGGTGTTGTTTTCTTGAAACCAAATCTACAATTTCGGGCTCTATATTCGAAAGTTTTATTCTCAGGTCTGCTTCTACATTAAGCTGGTTTCTATATTTTGATTTTATATATATTAGTACCAAAAAAGTCTGTTCACACAAATACATGGAATCAAGTTTTGGAGGGCCTTATTTGCAAATATGCAAGGTAATCGGATTTTAGGAGTAACTAAAAGTTGCTCTAATGTCGGTAATTGCTTAGCATTACTATAACATCTGTGTTGAATGGATCCCTGATCCAGTCGTTGTCAGAATCAGGACAGGGTAAATACTTCCGGAAGTTGTTTTTTAAAGGCATTAACCCATTCCTAGCCACTGTACCTGCTTGGGTACAGCACATTCAAATAGCTTTAAATTCAACCAAAAAAAAATTTTGGAAAATTTATCCACATAAACAATGAAGGGAAAACGACTAAACTTCTTTTTAATATTTTGCTTTGTTTTGATACTTCATCGTCGATTTAGCGTATTTTGAAAAAATCAGTGTTCATTAGCCTTCGTTGGAAGCGTTTTGTGTAAAAATTTAAAAAGTTTGCACTTGATTTGCAAATTAAAACACTTGAGTTTTCATAGTTTTAACGAGTTGAATGAAAAAAATTACAAAAAATTTAAAGAATGCTCATATATTCTGCCGTTGTCCCAGTTTTGGAACAGCAGCCGCCTGTCATTATAGAGATCTTTATTAGAAAATTCTATAAATTCGCTGAGTTTTGGAAAAGACTCATACACATATTTTCAATGCGTTTTTTTTATAATCGCTTCTATTTTATCTTCAACTTTAAATTTATTTGAACCTGCACCTTGTAGGCTCAAAATGAAATTTATAAAAACTGATTATGTTGTCAAACAGTGCTGGAGTAATGTATGATCTTGGTTGTGTGTGGGTGTGAGAAGATGTTGGTGTTATTGTTGTTAATTGGATTGGTGTGGAGTCAGGTGTAAATGGTTGAAATACAAGTGTGTGTTAAGAATAAAACTACGTTACTGTTGTTGAAGAGCAAATTGCTGAATTTGCTGGTGTTTTTGATTTTGGCTCCAATTGATACTTCTGTTGCGAAGTGGCACTAGCATGTTGGAAAAGTTGTTGGCCTTTTGTACCAATATCTAACTGGTGTCGAATGACATGCATTGAAAGTGGTGTTTTATGATGTTGTTGCTTTTTCAAGTGTTCTTGCGATTCTGTAGGTGAAGATTGATGTTGACTTGCTCGTAATGATGTCGCTGATGATGATGGCGTTAGTTGTATTTGAAAAAATCATGGTATTGCGACTTTAATTGATGGGCAGCAGCCGCAGCGATTGTTTTCTTTGTTGTTTCTGTTGTATTTTGTTGTAACGAGGAAAGAAATTTACAAAGATGGTTTGGTCCGAAATATATTTAGTTCGTAAACAAAGGCAAGATCGCCAGTATAGAGCTTTGTCGGTAAAAATAGCTGCCCGAAATGCTTACAACAAGGGTTGTATAAAAAAAGAAGAGTGTGCTTCTCCAAAGTCGTCGCTGAACTTAGGTCTGATGCATCTTTTGAATTGAGAAGTGACCCTTCTCACCACAGACTTCAGTTTAGAGAAAAAAAAGTGCATTAGAGCAATCTGGGTTCGGAATGGTGTCTCAATGTTCATTAGATAGTATGCATTTGGTTGACTTGGGAAATGATCATTAAGGTGGGAAATGAAAACAAAATGAATAATAACATTATTTTTGTTGCTAAATTTGTTCCGAAAGAATTTAGCCGTTTGTCTAGGAGGTTAGATGAAGTTGATAATTGGAAAAATACTGAATTCGGACAGTTTTTATTGTACACAGGTACATTAATTTTTAAGGACTGCGTTAGTAGTGATGTATATTACCATTTTTTGTAGTTACATGCTGGTATTAGACTCTCTCTAGTGAAAGGTCGTGCATAGAAGAGGGTCACTCAAAAAATTTTAGAGGAGTGTGTTTCATACTTTGGTAACATACATATATGGTAACGAGTTAATTAGTTTTAATATTCATGGTTTGCTTCATTTGACTGATTGCGTTAAACAATATGCTCCGCTAGATTTTTTTTCAGTATACAAGTTTGAAAATTATATGCAATATTTAAAAAAAATTATTAAAAATCCAAATAAAACATTGCAGCAGTTGTTATTGAGGCTTCTTGAAAGGCAGGGGCATGAAATGCATTCTTCGAAATTAGGATCCTTGGATATATGTAGATGATAGCAAAGATAAAGATAGTTTTTGCTTCAGTAGAAAGACAGGCGCTTTAAAAGTTGATAAGTCATCCGACAGAATTTTGTGTAAGGTGTTTCAGAAATCTGAAAATTTTTTTGAGGTACCAATGGCATCATTTCCTGGTTTAGGTATATTAGTCGCAAGTCAGCTAGGATCTGAGATGGTAGAAATTACTAGAGACGATAAAGATTATAATTACTTTTGTATCTCTTACGATAGCAAGCTTCTAATTACACCACTTTTGCACCATCTTTATAATGATTTTTTTATAATTTCTTAAAATAATTTTTATTGCTAATACAATCTCCTCCTTTTTAATTATTATATTTTTGATTTAAGAAACAACACGAATACTTGGAGCGATATTTTTATAAACTTTTCGGAGGACCACTATGGTAAGCAAAGTAATTTAGAAGCAAAAATATATTTTAATACGCATCTATCTTAGATACTAAAACTAAAAGTATCAGGAAAACTTTTCCGACTGGCTCCTTGAGCACAGAGCCGTCAGCGTCCTTTAAAAAAAAGAAAGATTGCGGATACTAACGAGAGCATGTTTTCTAGTTTCTCGCATGATGGAGGTACATAATTCTGTAATAATAGTATAAATGAATTTATAAAACTTACAATAATTCGGACAGTACCGTGAAGTCCAATTTAAACTCTTGCAATTTAAAAAAAATTTTAATTTAAATCTTTTAACCACCTTAAATGACCGTGATTTTCTTACTGTCTCTTTAAAATCGTTCTTGCCGATGATGACTAAGAGTCGAAATGCATTCTAATGTAAAATTAAAACGAAAATAATTGTTTTATTTAACAAAAATGCGCGGTTATATAAGGCGGTTAAAAGACTTAAATCAATTTTTTTTTTAATTGCAAAAATAGTTGCTTAATAATTTTGATAGTACAGTAGACGTCCAATATAACGAATTTTCATGTTTACAAACAGTTTTTCAAATAGCTCTTTTTCAATTGAAGTCTTTAAATTGCGCCAGCTAAAAATTTTCACTATTTTAAAAAACCAACTCCGTTATATACAACAACAAGTGTTCCTTTTTTTTCTTGGAATAATTTTTTTTAACGTCCGTCCTTCGACCCTTTATTCGGCGTCATTTTTATTACTTTGTCGACATTATAAAATTGATTTCTTTGTTGAAATCATGCCGCTTCAACACAAGCAGCTTATTTTAAGTGACAAAGCTAAAATACTTGAAGATGGTAAGTATGGAATACCAGTAAAAGTTATTGCATGTATATATAGCCTTCCAAAATTTAATTTAAATTTTATACAAGCACATATACGCGTAAATAAAAAAAAATAAAAATTTTCCAAAAGTTATGTCTCAAAAACTATACACAAAATATCAAATATTTTTGAACCAATTTTATACCTTCTTAAATAACCTTCCATATAATATCCATATTTTGGAAATCTCCTCAGAGATTTCGAAATTATAGCACTTTTTACAAAAGCTATATCCGCAACTTTCGATGGCTACATCTACGAAACTTTTTGATTACATTTTCTTTCTTAGAATAAGTAACCACTGACAGTGTTCTTGTAGGGCACGTAAGAAAAAGTACATTTAAAAAAACCTATTGCTTAAATAAAAATATTTTAATGCGCATCTAACCTTAGATACTCAATCTATAATTAAAAGAAAATCTTTTTCGACAAGCTCCTTCGACAAAAATACAGAGTCATCACCGCCCTTAAAAAAAGGGTTGTGAATATGTACTACTGAAAACATTTTACCTGGTTCCTCGAATGGTGGAGGTATATACATACATCATTCCTTAAATATGCATTCAATAATTACAATTACTATATTATTTTATGACAGAAGTATTAGAAATCCTAAAAAATATTTAGAAAACCAAAAGGAGTTAAGTGAACGGATTTCAAAAATTAGGCAGAATATAATTACAAACTGTTATCTACCTTTTGCTGCTTAAAAATATGTTCTTTTTATATTTCCAACAGATGGTTGAAATGAGCGAGAAATGCGGGAAATAACGAAAATAACGATGAAAACAGAGTATGCAGAATGCAATCAGGATTTGCAGAAAGTAAATTAGAATGTTGCTGTTGTTATTTGCTTTGAAAATAGTACCGTAGAGTGGCTTGGTAATGATGAAAAAAAAAATTTACATTTTCATTTTGGGGAAAAATATCTCCTGACCTCAAATGGCTTTATGCCCGCAATAAAAATTATGGCATTTCTTGTTCATATTATTACGAATTCACAGTAAAATTTTAAGCGAAAAAAAGAGTGGGGTTTTTGAGAAAATCAGCTTAATCATAAGACAAAAATTAATTATTTCGATTTGGTTGGAAATGCCACCTTTTTTAAAAATTTTTAGCGGTTTTTAAATTTTTCATACCAAAAATTAAAAAGCTCATAACATCGTAAAATTTTTTTTTTTTAATTTTTGGTTTGGTTGTTGGCTTTTTAATATTAATAATAATTAAATAATGAACTGCAGCCAATTTAGCAGCGATCAACATTCCTGTAAAATTTTTTTTTTACAAGTTGATTCAATGCTTTGTTTGTAAACAAACTTTGAGAAAAACAAAGGAAAAAACAACAACTCTAGAATATAGAGTCTATATTATAGACATATGTTTCGATTCTTAAAATCTCATCAGTATATTTTTGGTTGATGTCTACGTCAGCACTCAAATTACACCCGCTATATGAATGCAAACCTAACGAAAAGCTTACTTTTAACTCCAAGCAAATGGTGCAAATTTTTGAGTGAAAACAAGATCACACCATTGCGTTGAAATTTTTTTAATCAGCTGTTCGCTTTGTTTACATTCCTAAGACATGACGTCAACTTGAGTACATTTACCGCCAATTTCCTTTGTTATCGTAGTTTCTCAATTATTTACTATGTTGGCTGTGAGACACTACTTGCTTCAAATTTTGTGATCCTGGTGTATCGCAGATTTTGAGGGTACGGCGTGTTCCCCATAATTTAGAAATTTTTGGTTTGTTTGTTGGCTTTTTAATATTAATAATAATTAAATAATGAACTGCAGCCAATTTATCGAAACATATGTCTATATTCTAGAGTTGTTGTTTTTTTCCTTTGTTTTTCTCAAAGTTTGTTTATAAACAAAGCAAAGCAAAAATTTTACAGGAATGTTGATCGCTGCTAAATTGGCTTCATTATTTAATTATTATTATTTTTTTTTTTAATTAAATCGGAGATATATACATATATAATCGGCAACCAATTCCGAGATTTGAAGTTAGTCCGACTGCATGGTTTGAAATGGATTTGGTCTAATATAAAATTAATTAAAATTGATTTTTGATAGTCGATAAGCTTTTTTGTTATTTATTATTTAAATATGCAATATAAATTAAATTTAAGTGCTAGTCTTAGCCACAATTTTATGTAAAATAATTTGTTATTAAATTATTCAATTTAAAAAGAAATTTTTACATAAGCTTTGTTTAAAAAATCTAAAATACTAAACACCAAAACTGATAAATACATTAAGTCACATTATAAAAATAAATAATTCCGTTTTTTCATTGCAGAGATATAAGTATGAAAGGAGATTCGAGTCAGAACATATTTTCGAAAATATTCTCAAGACTGCTCATTAATTGGTACTTTTCAGTGGCCACTCTCATCTGAAGGCACAGCATCTACTACAAAACTAAACAAGGACTTCAAACAACGGCAGCAACCCAAACTGGACTATCGTTCAATGGTATCGGTGGATGAAAAAACTGAGTTATTTATTAGTGCTGACAAACGACCAGCCAGAGCATGTCCGGACCACCGCTGTACGTAAGCATGGGCAAACCCATTGGCAAGGCAATACCGCTACCGACCTCTGTTATGTTAGATGGTAAAAATAAACTGAGATCGGATTATTGGCTAAGCGTACCTAAAAATTTGGCAAGGAGCATACTAAACAACGTGGTTTTGAATTAATACAAGATGACACTGAATGGCCCAAAAGGCATCACAAAAATAGGTCAACACGCCAACAGTTAGGAGGATGACCTCAACCAAGGTCGTTCACAATCCTGCAGCACAAACAACAACAAACCGTCGGCGCCACAAGAATACTTTGTTATAAAAACTATTGAATGCTGGGCATTTGTTTAAGAATTTATTAAATTATATTATGTATATTAAACTACTATTATTATAATTATTACATTTAAAGATTATGTTTACTTTAATCTTTACACACATTAATTAATAATTAATATCGCAATAATCAAATCATACGACATTACGTAAATTAATCCTTAAAGAAATGAAATTTGCAATAACTTTTTGTTCTTATTTTTGCCAATTTAAAACATAAAACAATAAGCGGACACTTTTGTGTATCATAAAAATTAAATCTTGTGAAATGTTATGAAAATTATCTAAAATTTTAAAATAAATAAAAAAATTTCTTCAATCAGTAATGTTTTTATTCAAAAACAAACTTTCTATAAACGTCATATCTGATTGTCATGGCTGATTGGAGTAAGTGAGACAACCGTATGTTTGAGGGTATTTAAAACAGGTATCGGCGTGCTGCTACTCATGAGTAGCAGAGCTAATTTTCTTGTATGCGTATACAACAAGAGAGAAAGAGAAAGTATTATTGCTTTGCCGACCCCTGATTTAAAATCTCATGTGATAAAGGGATGTAAAATCACATGTATACAAAAGTTTCCATCAGATTTTTCACACAACTATTCAGAAACTGATAGAAACTACTGACCTAAAATTGTATCAGCGCTGTCTATCAGATGACCTATCATCTGACCGACATTGTTCTTGTAGGGACGTCGATTTAGAATCTAAATTTTAGATTTGGCTAATTTAACTACATTTTTAACTAATTTCTGTCTATTTACTTTTTTTAGTTAAATATCTTTTTGAGAACAAATGTACTCTTCTCGCTCAAATTATTTAACTACGGATTTAACTACAAATTTAACTATGAAAGTAAACAGACACAAATATTATAGACTTACTTATTACGTTTCAAATTAAATTTTTTCCTCTCTTGGCATTTAGGTGGGGGAAGTTACCGATGTTTTTCGATAATATCGATAGTTTTTTGAAAACTATCGTTAACTATCGATTGTTTTCCTTACCGATTTTTCCCAGCCCTAACACACATGTTTTGTGCTGGCTCCTCCAGTGTTTCTGAGTTCAATCTAATCAATGAATGAGAATTAGCAAAGCACTACTTATTTTTAGACGAAGACATGATTAATGTATCTGAGAAAACGCATGCTTCCTTGTACGCTACCATCATAAAAGACGAATTAACCGCAACATTTCCCAACATTGAAATCCTTCTCCTTATTTTTTTTTGTTTCTTAAAGAAAGAAACTTTCTTGTCACCAATGTAACTGACGAGCGATCGTTTTCCAAACTAAAGTATATTAAAAACTATTTAAAAAATAGCATGATCGATGACAAATTGAATGCATTGTCTCTAATTTGTATTGAACGACGCGTATTAGAAACAATTAGTTTTGATGAAGTGATTGACACTTTTGTTGCAGCAAAAATTAGACGTAAGAACATAGAGAAATCAGAAAATAATTGATTTTATATTTGTATTTGTATCATTTTTATATGAGATAAAATCGTTATTAATAATTCGATAGTTCCAAATAAAAGCTTTCGTACAAAAGTATCTGTGTTTCATTTTTTAAAATTTTTCTTAATTGGATGAAATTTTGTTGCCCTTCCAGTCGTGATGCCCTTAGCATTGCCTATATAGCCTTAGGGCTAAGACGGTACTGCAGTGAAACCTGGCTAAGCGGTACCTGGACAAGAGGGAAACCTTCACTATTGAGATTCACTTCAAGGTCCCAGCACTTTTGCATAAAATTCCACTTAACTGGGATTATTAAACTCTAAATCTACGATATGATTTTTGAAGTTTTTGTGCGTCCCTCTATAAGCGGAAAATAAAATTTATGTGTGTATGATTTCTTATTTTAAATTTGAATATGCACGTTTTATCGGTCTAAATATTCTGTGAAATGGTTGTTTAATAAAATTTCATAGACTCATTGACTTAAGTAGGCTGTGAATGGTCATCTACAAATGGTCAATTACATAAAATTTACATCTCTTAGTGTTACCATCTTTAAATGGGACAACACAATTTTAAACCTGGTTATTTGGGAAACTGTGTAAATGGGAACCTCTTTAATTGAGACAAAAATTTTGGACCCTTGGAGATCCCAGCTATCCAGGTTTCACTGTAATTATAATTTCATTGTCGGCGTACGCAAAGAAGTATATATTAGAAGAACAACATTCCGGCAAATGTCTTTGGGGTACGGCGATCAATGTAGCATTTCAAAACAGCATGTGCCAATTTTTTTGTTTACGTTTGAAATGTCAATGAAAACAACTGATTTTTCCGTCGCTCTTCGGCCGCCTCAATTGTGTTTACTTCAACGATTTTCCGTCTGGTTTTATTTTGACAGCGGGTAAGCTTGCCGATTTCCCGACCCCGTCCCAACACTGTACAACGCATTACGTCGGCTCCACCGTTCATCGTTTTTTACACAGGTGGTATTCCCGTCAAATGTTTCCTAATTCTGTTTAGCTTATTAAACGGCAAAATAAATTTTCTTTGCCCGCGTCAAAAAAATTACGTTAACACGAATAAGCAAAATAATCACCGCTCTTACATTTCCCATAGGGTAGAATCAATATCAATATGATGCCACTGCTAGTAACAATTGTTGTGTCTTTGTTGTTATCGTCTCTTGTTCGCTGAGGAAAAGTTAATTTGAACACCTTGTCTTTCGTCTGTCGTTGTCACAGTCGTTTGTCATAAAGCTGTTCTCCAGCGATTTTTTTTTTTTTGTAACGTGGCACTTTTTTTTAACAAATTCTTTTCTGTTTGAGTTCTCGTGTTTTTCTTCGTTGTGTCCAAATTGTTTTAATAAAATTCAAAGGCGAACTTGTTGCAACTTCTCCTTTAGATCTGTTATATTTTCTCGTGATACAAGCAAGTCATCTTCATCGGCAATGGATATTTTTCAAATTTCTGAAGGCTCCTTCAATCCGATGCTGCTTTTGCCTGTCTTGAGTGTTGTGATTGCTATTGTGGCTGTTTTCGTCTTTGGTTTCAAAAAGCCCGAAAATCCTAATTTCCGTAAAATTGGTAATGAGCATAGCGGCGGTGCCGGTAGCATCAATAGCAACAACAGCAAAAGGCAAAAGCGAAACGTGACAACAGAGGCAACGTCACCACTTCAGCAGCAGCAGCATCCTAAACCGCCGGCGGTTACAATAAAAGCTGTTAAAAAGGAAGCCGCCGCAGTTGCTGCTGTAATCGAAGCCAAGGTAGCTGTAAGCAACAAGACTAAAACACCAGCTGCATCTAAAAGCCAAACTAAAAAGTCAATGGGAAAAGTTCCAAAGGTAACGCATACCAAGGAAAATAAATCGAATGCTAAAAACACTGAAAAACCATTGGACGATGGCGGCGAGTGGCGCACTGTTGTGCCAAAGAAACAAAAGAAGCCGACAACAACAACAAATGATTTGCTTATTCAAGCTGTTGCCGAAGCTGCGGCTGGAGCTTCATTCACTAAATCTGGGGCTAATGAAAAGAACAAAAACTTAAAAAACAACAATAACAACAAACAAGCTAAAGAGCAGGCCAACAAAACAAAAAAGGCCACAGGTGAGCAACAACAGCGTGTTAAGGAAAGTGTAGCTGTTGTCGATAATAAATCATTGGAGGAGGGATTTGAAACAACAAATAAAACCGCAGAAGCAGCAATAGTAGTTGAAAAAACATTATTTTCAGATATTACTCCTAATGTTAATGTTGCACCAGCTTTAAAACTTCCAACTGAAGTAGTAGAAATAATTTCTGTACATCAAGCAGCTAAACACACCGATCCTCCTGCAGAGGATTCAAATTTAGTTTTGGATGAATTGGCAGGTAGGTTCCAAAACCAAACTAATAAAACTTATTCCTTAGATAATAAATAAATAGAATAAGCAGATTTCCAAAATACAAATTAAGGACCTTCAGGAAAGTTTAAACTTTTTACTCCGGCTAGCTAAAAAAAGTTTGTGAGTATACTGATCTACAAACAAATGGACGGAAACAGGTTTCTTTAGGTGAACCAACTTCCTGACGAAAATAAAAGCACAATTCGGTGAAAGCTATCGGTTGTGGTGAATATGGATTTTCTAAAAATCGTTTCAAGCTGGGAAACCCTAAATAATCGTTAATAATGATCGGTTTTGTTGTCAAGAGAGGTAAAGATGAAAATTTTAAACACAGTCGTGCTACTTTTGAAAATAAAATAAAAATTGAAGAAACCAAAAAAGGCCGTTTTCCAAACCGAAAATAAAATAAAAATTTGCAAACTTTGCTTTTCATCACAATAATAGATGAAAAGCTGAGATGCAAAACCCGCAAAGTTCAAAAAAATTAAAATGTATGATATATTGTAGGAGGGGACGAACAAAATTTTTGTCTACAAGCCTACATATTCTAAAGTGTAAAAAAAAAATTCCCTTCACAAACTTTTAATTGCAATAATATCTGATAAATTCTTTTCATCAAAACCCGCCAAGTCCAATTTTTCATTCAAAAAGATTTGGCTTTCATAAATATCTATTACTATTTTTATTTTTCAAAATCCGTCCCGCGTTTTCACTTTCAAAACCAGCCAAGTCCACGTATTCAATTTCAAAATCCGCCAAGTCCACATTTTTTGTTTCAAGCCCCGCCAAGACCAAACGTTTTTTTATATTCTTATTTTTATGGTCCTTATAGATTAGAACATAAAATGTAATGAAAAATCAAGATTTTAATTACTTTTGACAACTATTTCAATGGAGCAATCAATCAGTTTTTATTATAGCTAAATTCAGTAAAATTGATTTTTTACGTTTTTTTTTTCTCTAAACGCAAAATATGGACTTGGCGGGTTCTGCATCTCTGCTCTTCATATGTATCTCTTGTGTCATTTATCTCGTCATGGAACATAAGGCATCCTCAAAACGTTTCCAACTTGCAGGATTAGTAGCGGGCGCTTTCAATTTTATCCAACATTTCCCCATATTCACGTGTTTCTTGCTGTAACGATCTTTTCTACGGTCATTTAGGACGGCCGTGTTTTCTGTTTCCCTAAAAGTTCCATTACAATACTTTCCGGCAGACTTTAGTTGATGTTTCACGCAACGTGTGCACAATCTATTTCTACCTTCGATGTTTGATTTGAATGAAAATCGTATCTGACAGCATCTGTTGAGCAATTCGACATTGGAAATTGCCCGAAACTACCAAATTTTCAGAATTCGGTGCAAACAATTGTTGTTGAACACTTATAAATTGTGTACCAGTGTTGTGAATAACTGATAATGATAAGAGTCATTTTGAAGTTATTTTTATATACTATGACCTTTACCAAAACGAAATTCCGATTTTGGAACGTATTGGATCGTAAAGCTAAAATGTAAAACATACAGCGAAGAAGTAGATAATTCACAAATTATTGTTTTGTTTTTTTGAAATCACAAAGTGAATTTTATGTATTTTATATCCCAAAGCGTATAAAACGTACCGCAGCAGAGAATTCAAACCGATTCTATTCATTCGTTTGATCGTAGATGTTACTTTTTGGCACAGGAGGTATAGTAAGGCCAACCCAACCAACCCCGTAATATCATAGCCATTGTACATCTTTGCCTTTACTCAGACAAACACCAAAGGTCCTACTAATCTAAAGAGCAGAGTCTGTAAATGTGTATGTTCACTTTCATCTTATTAAGGGTCAATAGAATTACTTGTGTAAAAATAGCAACTTAAATTGTTTTTTATTTTAAATTTAAACGAAAATAAACTAAAATGTTCTTTTCATTTTCTTATTTTAGATGCTACGTGGACGGAAGCCAAAACACCAAAAAAGAGTAAAAAACGTGCACTTAGGGAATGAATTTTTAGTTATTAAAAGAAATAAAACCTGTTTTTAAATCAAGAAACATAACTATAGGTAAACCAGAGACCATTTTAAATGAATAAGTGTTTACGTAATCCAAAAAAAAATAGCAAAAAAAAAACACTTGTCAAATAGTCACAAAGCAGTGCTCCAAGTAACTATGCGTTTTAAATCATTTAATTTCTACATCCCATATTAGTTTCTTTAGTTAACATAAATATTACGAATTGAAAACAATGCCAACACATCGTATAAGTATTGCTTTACTTTTCAAATTATTTAAAACGCAAAGAGCTCTGCTAATTAGAAAAAAATAGCGATATTTGCATTTTATTTTAATAAACCTATTTTGGAGACATGTGTGTTTCAAACTTACATTTGTGTCCGAAATAGTGGAACAAGAACTTAAGATTGAAAGTTTTAGTAAAATATAACAGTACATATAAGTTCAGAACTTCGTTTTTCCAATTTTTTTAATATAAAAACATTTTTGAAAAAACGTTATACGTATGTACTTATTTTGGTTTTTGAGACTTGATTTAAAGATTTTGAAATTTAATTCAAAATGCTAGTTAAGTAATTGGTAGTTTTTTTATTGAAATAGTTAACCTATAAGGATTTTGTTTTGCCTAAACCGAATTTTAATTTTATTCCATTCATTGAATCATGAAAGAAATTCAGACTTCAGACAAATATGGAGAATAGGAAACAGCAATATTTCAGGTACTAGCCTATTTCTGATTTCCATTTCTCAACAAATTCTATGTAGGTAAACTTAATGCTAATAGCCTGGAATTTTTTTTCTTTCTTATAGGACTGTAATATAGTGCTTATGAAGAGCTAATGATTCTTGATTTTAAACGGTTCATTTATAAACATTTGGTTGTTCGCATTTTAAAAACATGTTTTAACATTAACGGCACTGTACTAGATATCACAAATGTGATTTAAAATTTTTTGGATTTTTACTTTTTAAAAGCTTTTTGAAAGCTACATTGTAAACAATGTTTTAAAAAGAATTTTGTTTGATTAAAAAGGAAAACTTTTTAAATGTCTACTCAGGGAAACAAAAGTCTTGGTTGGAATTGGTCTTATGCCGTTACTTACCTCACGCAAGAACTTGTAAAGGAGCTCTTGTACACTAAAACCTTTGACATACTAATAGATTGATATACTACTAAATGGTTTTTACATTTTTGACTGAATAGTTTTGAAAAACGGAAAAGTTAAGGAACTGACTGATGTATGTTATGCTTGCTTTTCTATTAAAGTTTTAGTTTTGGTTGAGCTTTTTCATAATACTATAAATTTAAGTGTTAATAGTGCATTAGAAAAAAAATTACGTACGCACTATGATACAAAATCTGCCAATTCTGATGACATTTTGTTCCCCAGTATAATGTTTTACAAGTTCTGCTTTTTTTTCTACTTTAATAAATTTTTATGTCATGACAACATAGCCAGGCGTTTGCTTAATCAAATAAAATAATACTGAATGATTTTAAATATGTATATTAAGCTTATAAGACAAAACATTTTGTATTGAATTTCCAATAAGAACTTAATTTATTACTTCTGCTAAAGATAAAAGATAGCATAAGTATGTACTTCTAAAAAAAAACTAGCTGTGGTGTACAAATGAAAATTTAAATACCTTAAGCTGCATTAACAGCAGAGGTGTGTGGCAATCCCACACGCTCTCTCGTTTGCTTGCTTGAGTAATGTGCTATTATTGATGGCCAAAGTACTTGCTCGTTATATTTTCTCATTTATGTGCTGTACTGAATTAAATCTATATTATTTTTAATATTTTGGTTGTGGTATTTCACAGGAGATAAAAGACAAAAATATATGGCTATTTCATTTTTAATTTTCAAAAAAAAAAATATATCTATTCATTGATTGAACCTTAATGCTTTCCAAAGTTCGGGTTAGGTATAAACGACACTTATACAGGGTGTCGCAATTCGTGTTTCTTATATGGTTTAGGTAGCGTTTATGGTGTACGACACTACAGGCATTATCATAAAAACATTTTTTCGAGGAGATTGTATGCTGTGTATGCTCTAACCGTAGCGCAAGAAGACAATGCAAATTGAAGTGTTCATAACATTTTATGTAATATTTATGTACACATTTATTTACATTTTATTTCTTAAAAAAAAGCTAAAAAAAAATCAAAGAACTTGTATCCCAATTTTAAACTTTTTAAAACGTTACATTAGATATCAGCCGTATTGATAAAAAATGACTAATTACTGCGAAGGTTGATTGAAAAGTTGTGCATCACATAATCATCGTTTATTATTACGGCTATATGAGTTTAAATATTTAATACATACATAGATATGTATGTTTATAAAAGCAACTTATTTTATTAAAAAAAAAAACCATTCTTGATTTAAAAACACTTAATTCGACTTAAAAGTTGAACTAACTTTAAGTTACTTGTTAAACTAACTGATAAAAAAGACTCAAAAATTAATATCAAACATTTTTATAAAATATGACACATAAGAGACTTTATTTTATAGTTTGCTATTACAATTTAAAAGCGAAATTTGTTTTTTTTTAACTATAAAATTTAAATATGTTGCTATTATACAAAGTTATTATTATATGTTTGTTTATATGAAACAATTTTTATTTATTTATTCTTATAGAAACGTTAATGCCACGAACGTTGATTTGACAACAATGCGTTTTAAATAAATATAATCTTGAAATAGTTAAGGAGTTTAGCGCTATGCAAAATGTGAAAATATCAAATTTATGAATAAATATCTATTTTCTTAAGATGCAGCAACTTTTTATTCAAGAATCAAGGAACTTGCAATATGGTTTTACATTTACGAAGAATCACAGGTAAAATTTAATGCATTAAAAATTACATTTCAAAATGACAATAATATGTGATGCAATCTGTGAAACAGCAAAATTGAAAATTTCAATATAAGACGCCTCAAATTTTTTAAGGGTGCGTTTACTGTCATGCGTTTTTTGTAGCGCTACACGCCAGCTTCAGAAGCGACGGCGCTACCATCGAAAACGCGAGCGACGTGAGTGTTTCCTGTCAGGCGATCATGTAGCGCGACACGTCGGTTTTTTTGCCGATCGCAAGCCGATTGGTAATTTATTTCATTCGTGTTTAAAAAGTGGTAGAGTTAATATGATACATGCCAAAATAAGGCTTTTATTATTATTGAAAGGCAGTTATTTATTGCGTAAAAATATATGAAATATTGTATATTCCTGATGAAAATTTTATTGTACCTATTGATAAACAGAGGTCTAGCGGCATCCTACGGGGCTGTTTTGAGCCCATTTTTTTTAACTAACATGGTTCCTATTGGTCTGAATTCAATTTATGTCAGGAAAAATTGTACAATATCTGATAAAATGTAAAATAGTGCAAAACCTTTTTTTAACTTTACACCTTGAATATTTTGAAAACGGTCAAGGTGGTCTTTAAAAAATTTTAATTTTTCGAAATACCACCCGCGATCTTTTTCAGGGATAGTGTTGGGGGACCCTTCCAGTGTCAAAATCCGCGAACCGCGAAATCGAACGTCCAGCCGTTTTTTTTTCGATCTATTTATTTTTTTAACGATTTTTTGAGTATGTCTCGGTGTTTATATACATAAAGAGCGGTTAAAATAAAACGTTTTGATTTTTTTACGATGTGTCAGTGTATTACTATAGCCCTATATGTCTTGACAAAACAACCCATAAGGATTTTCATCAATTTTGAAAACTGGATTGCAGCCACCTGTTTTAAGTTGCCTACCCATTTTCGAAAATATTGATTTAAAAAATGGTGCAAGCTAAAGAGGTTATCAAATTTTGCAACAAAGTGGGTATTATTTTCAAACTATTATTGATCGAGGAATTCGAATCCGTGATCAGTTTTTCTTCTTCTTTTTTTATTATAAAAAAATTGGAAATTGTACGGACAAAAATTAAAAAATGCCGATTTTCACCTTTCAAGTTGCAAAATCTTGATATAATACTTTACCGCCGATCTAGTGGTACATTATTTTTAATGTATCTTTATTTGCTTAAGAGAAAACCGTAAACCGCATATCAATATCATCTTTCAAAACCAAGATATCTGCATTTTTCTAAATTAATAGACCTGAAATTTTTCGATTCGGCGTTGACATATATATATATTAAGCTGATTCAAAATTTTTTTTTGTTCTAAACAGCTATTATCAATCTAGGAACTTGAATCCGTAATTAGATTTTCTTCTTCTTCTTTTTTTCTTATAAAAAAATTTAAAATTGTCCATTTCTTCCAATTTTCACACTTAGAAGATAGGTAAAAACCTTTTTTTCGATACCTAACCCAAAGATATTATTATTCTTTAATATTTAGACAAGAAAAAATTTAGTTTAGAAGTCATTAATAAAAATTATAAAGGAAAAAATGTATTAAGCGAGTTTTTTTATTAAATTGGCGATTGGCGAGTGGTAAATGACCTCAAAAAAATCTGAAAAAATTCATGAATTACTTTTTTTTATAATAAAACGAATTTCGGTTTAAGGTTTGAATTTGGAGAACCTTTGAAAAAAAGTGAAACACCCTAATATATGTACATATAGGTATATAAATATAGTACCAGGAGATCAACGACTGTTCGGTTGAAAAGCCGAAAATAAAAATTAAGAAAGTTGTAAGAGGTTGAAAAACGTCAATAAAGGTTAAAAAAGTAGTATGGGCAATGTTGAAATGGGTTGAAAAGGCGAAAAATGTTGGAAAAGTCGGAAAAAAATGGAACATAAAAAAGTTGAGAGAAGTTGAAGCAGGAGAAAGTGGCTGATAAAGTCGATAATACAGTGAAATTCCCCATTACGGACAGCCCCCGTAACCAGACAGCTCCTATAACCGGACATATTTCGGCAACACTCACTTTTCATTAACTTTTCCATACAAAATCAATTCCGATAGCCGGACGCTCCAATAACCGGACGCGGACACTATATTCTGTGTCATTTTGATCAAAATATCTCTTAAACGGACAATTAAATAAGAATTCAATTAAATTTTTACTACTTCCTTTTTTTTACAAATTCTAATTCGTTTTTGTTTTGAAAGCAACGAATTTGGTGGTTCCCCTAATAATAATAATATACCTACACATTTATGTCAGAAGTGTTGAGTAGAGTTGGACTTTTCCGTTCATTCTGGTTCACTGGTTTTGATGAATATTCGAAAATCGATCAAAGTTTATAAACTGAATATAACAATAATGAAGTACAATTTGAAAATCAAAGCGCCACTCCAGAGATAAGCGTAAATTTGTTCAACAAATTCAATAAAACTTTTTTGTTCCTCTCCCACAAGTGGACATCTCCCATAACCGGACAAAAATACTGCGACGGTGGGTGTCCGGTTATGGGGAATTTCACTGTATATGAAAAGTGTTGAAAAAGTTGAAAATCTCCAAAAAGTTGAAAATCTCGAAAAAAGTTGAACGATGTTGAAAAAGTCAAGAAAAGTTAAATGAAGTTGACAAAGTCGGAAAAATATGGAAAATGTTGAAAAAAGTTAAAAGAGGTTGAAAAATGTAGAAACAGTTGAAAGAAGTTAAATAATTCGAAAAAAGTTTAATGAGGTTCAAAAAGTCGAAAAAAGGTTAATAAGATTGAAAAAGTCGAAAAAATTAAATGAGATTGAAAAAAGTTGAAAGAGTTAGAAAAACTCGACAAAAGTTGAAATATCTCAAAAAAAATTTGATGAGGTTGAAAAAGTTGAATATGGTTGAAAAAGTCGAAAAAATTGAATTAGGTTGAATAAAGTTGAAAGAGGTTGAAAAACTTGAAAAAAGTTGAATATCTCTAAAAAAATTTAATGAGGTCGAAAAAGTCGAAAAAAGTAGAATGAGTCTGACAAAGTCGGAAAAATATGGAAAATGTTGAAAACAGTTGAGAGAGGTTGAAAAATGTTGAAACAGTTGAAAAAAGTCGAATAAAAGTTAAAAAGTTGAATGAGGTTCAAAAAGTCGGATAAATATGGAAAATGTTGAAAAAAGTTGAAAGAGGTTGAAAAATGTTGAAACAGTTGAAAAAAGTTGAATAACTCGAAAAAAGTTGAATGAGGTAAAAAAATTCGAAAAAAAGGTGAATAAGGTTGACAAAGGCGAAAAAAGTTGAAAGAAGTTGAAAAATGTTGAAACGGTTGAAAAAAGTTGAATAACTCTAAAAAAGTTGAATGAGGTTCAATAAGTCAAAAAAGTTGAATAAGGTTGACAAAGTCGGAAAATGTTGAAAAAAGTTGAAAGTGGTTGAAAAATGTTGAAACAAATGAAAGAAGTTGAATAATTCTAAAAAAGTTGAATGACGTTCAAAAAGTCGGAAAAATATGGTAAATGGTTGAAAGAGGTTGAAAAATGTTGAAACAGTTGAAAGAAGTTGAATAATTCGAAAAAAATTGAATGAGTTTCAAAAAGTCGAAGAAAGTTGAATAAGGTTGAAAAAGTCGAAAAAATTCATGGTTTCAACATTTTCCATATTTTTCCGACTTTGTCAAACTCATTCAGCTTTTTTCGACCTCATTAAATTTTTTTAGAGATATCCAACTTTTTTCGAGATTTTTACCCTCTTTCAACTTTATTCTACCAAACTAAATTTCATATCGACTGCATTGTTAGTTCTCTTATTATAACGTTTATAAATATAGTGGGCTGTGCCACATCCTTCAACGAGTTGTGCCATTATAGTGTAGTAAGTTTTAGCATAACTAACTAATAACCTAAGTATCGATACTTCTATTCGCATCCTTAGAACTGATAGTCTTAAGTGTTATAACATATGCAGTTATGTATATCGAACTCGCAACATGTATTAATATGTAGAACAACTAAGCATTAAACTAAACTAAGCCATAGCATTAAACTAAACTAAGCCATAGCATTAAGCAACAGGAATAATAACTAGTAAAGGTGTTATCTTCGGCCAGGCCGAAACTCACATACCCTACACTGCACTGAAAGTAATTTCCAATTAGATGTTAAAAAGACGTTGAAAAGGTTGAAGAAGTCGAGAATAATGTAATAAGGTTCAAAGAGGTTGAAAAGTGTTGAAACAGTGGAAAAAACTCAACAACAATTGTCATCGACTTATGGATACTCATGTTCCTGTCAAGACTGTTCTTATTAAGAAAAATTCTTCTCCGTGGTTTACTTCCCATGTCAAGCTGCAACTCAAAAAGAAATATAAATTATATGCAAAGTGGAAGAAGGAAATGAAAACAGGCAAGTCATGATTTTCAGAACAAATTTAAGTGCGCAGCGTGCGACGAGTCAAAACAAAGGAACTTCAACACTCGTTATAAAATTTTGATTTGTCGCACGCTGCACACTTAAATTTGTTCTGGAATTCATGACTTGCACTGGAAAATATTTAATAACTTTCGATCTAACAGAGACTCCACTTTTTTGTAAAATGGGTTTTGTAGATAAAAGAATAAGGAACAAAATGTTATTTTTTTCAATGTATTCTAGTTGGGGAAACATCATATTAAAACTATTTAAACAATTAAATTGTTATTATTTTTCATTTGTTGATAGTAAAAATTTTTTTTTAATTTATTGCAGAAGCTAACGTTATAGACCAGCGATTCTTAAACTGTGGTCCGCGGACCCCTGGGGGTCCGCGAAACTATTCCAGGGGTCCGCGAAACAATTTTGACATCAATAATTTTACATCATCAAACTTTTCGCTTTATTCACATAACTCATTTATTAAAATTCTACATGGCCATGACTTTTTGAATGATTGCACATATTTTTAAAAAACAAAGTGTGCATTTACATGTGTGCATTTGTTCAAACCCTTAATACCCAGCACCAAACAGTTTCCACTCTTCGCACTGTTTGCCAACATAATCAGTTTTTAAAAATTTCATTTTGAGCCTACAAGGTGCAGGTTCAAATAAATTTAAAGTTGAAGATAAAATAGAAGCGATTATAAAAAAAAAACGAACTATAGTCAAAACACATTCAAAATATGTGTATGAGTCTTTTCCAAAACTCAGCGATTTTATAGAATTTTCTAATAAAGATCTCGATAATGACAGGCGGCTGCATTTTGTCGAATACTTAACCCATTAAGAGCCAAGACCTTTTAAAATCAAAAATCATCGACTATGTGAATTTCGTTTTTATGAAAATGACATAAAATGCTTTTAAAATATGAAAAATTTAAAAAAAAATTTCAATCAGTAGGTTCCCAAACTGTGACAACGGCAGAATATATGAGCATTCTTTAAATTTTTTGTAATTTTTTTCATTCAACTCGTTAAAACTATGATAACTCAAGTGTTTTGCTTCGCAAATCAAGCGCAAACTTACTTACAAACTTACAAAACTTACACAACGAAGACTAATGAACACTGATTTTTTCAAAATACGCTAAATCGACGATGAAGTATCAAAACAAAGCAAAATATAAAAAAGTTTAGTCGTTTTCCCTTCATTGTTTATGTGGATAAATTTTGCAAATTTTTTTTTTTGGTTGAATTAACAGCTATTTGAATGTGCTGTACCCAAGCAGGTACAGTGGCTAGGAATGGGTTAATGCCTCTAAAAAGCAACTTCCGGAAGTATTTACCCTGTCCTGATTCTGACAACGACTGGATCAGGGATCCATTCAACACAGCTGTTATAATAATGCAAAGCAATTACCGACATTAGAGCAACTAACTTTTAGCTACTCCTAAAATCCGATTTGCATTTGCAAATAAGGCCCTCCAAAAGTTTCCATGTATTTGTGTGAACAGACTTTTTTGGTACTAATATATATAAAATCAAAATATAGAAACCAGCTTAATGTAGAAGCAGACCTGAGAATAAAACTTTCGAATATAGAGCCCGAAATTGTAGATTTGGTTTCAAGAAAACAACATCATCCATCTCATTAAGTAAAAACTTCTACACCAAAAAAAAATAACAAATTTTGCTTATAAAATAACCAAGAGTCACCAAAAAAATAATTTTCATTATAAGCTTTATTATTATTATTATATTCTTTATTAAAAAGATATAAAAAAAACAATTTATTTTCTAAGCTTTATTTTGAGCAAGAAATATTTGTCTGAGTTTAATGTACATTTTTTAACTTGAAACTTTTTTAATTCTCTTACTTTTCCACAATTTTTATTCATTTTGTATTTTAATTACATGAAAATCCTAATAAAAAATGTTTGCCTCTATAAATGCTAAATACAGAGAGATATATGGTATAAGTATCAATATTTATTAGAAAGTAGTGTCTGTAGGCTTGTCAACTTTTGGATCTTCAAAAACCGGACATAAATAGTGTTGAAAAACCTTTAAAAACCGAAAAACTTAAAGCAAAATAAAAATCTTCGTTCTTAATCTCGTCAGATAACCGGACATTTTATGTCTGGTTGAGTTTGACAACGGTTGGCAAGCCTGAGTGTCTTTGTCATTATTGAGCCAGAAATTAAGCTAAGATCGACGTGAAATGTCTAGGGTTGGGATGGGGTCCGCAAAAAAAAATTAGCTCGATAAGGGGTCCTCGGACTACATAAGTTTAAGAACCCCTGTTATAGACTATTAAATAAAAAAATTTGACATTAATCGGATCAGTAGGACTGGAGATAATAGACTTCAAGTATGAGTACATTTGATAAAATCCAGCCAATTATCAAAAAATCATATGTGGATATTTCCGAAAAAAAAATTTTTCAGCACAAACAAAAAACAAGGATCAATTGAATTTGTTAGAAGATGCAAGAAAAAAATTTTCATCGAATTTGGAGAAGTCGAGGTTTTTTTTTCCTGAATTTTGTGCGGTTTGTAAAAGAACGTCCCATATGACAAAATCTTAATTGCACAAACTTACTGAATAAAATTTTTTTTATAACATTTACATATTTTGGTATTAACGCAACATTAAAATGAAATATATGTACATATATTAAAAATTAAATATTAAAATCACAGAATCGCACTTTACTAACTGCCGACTACAACCGTACAAATTTTGATTTTATTTTAATGTTTGCCTGCATGTAATATTATGTTGTAAGTACTGAGCTCGAAGAAAAACATTAAATAAAGTCTAAAATAATTGATCGAAGAAAATATTACACATAAATTATTTTTGTTCAAAGCTTAACACTGGTCTTTCCTCTAAGCAATTATGGAAGAATATTAAACAGTTAGGTGTTAAGAGTGGCGTTAAATCGGAGTGTAACATTGATCCCAGCCTAATGAATGATTTCTTCTTACTTAACCCTTTGACTCGGTATTTAATTCTAGCGAGAAAAAAAATGTTTTTTCATAATATTAAGATTATTTGACAGCAAAAGATGATAAAAAAATATTTCCGATGTCCTTTCAAGGATCCAGGATTATTTGGGATCATGTACACATATGTGTACATTTCGAGTCATGTGTATAAATATATAGGTATATTTATACAATGTCAGTTATAAAAAAAACATGAATTATGTAAGTTTTCTGTAGTTTATTTGATCATAAATAAATAAAAAAAATTAATTACAAACTTAGCGTTTGGTGTGGAATTCAAGAAAACAGTTGCGGCTTCCGCTTAGGCATAGATGCACTTTACATTTTATGCAAGATATTCTAGATCTTCCATTACAATTTTTATTTTTGCACCTAGTTGCTTCCTTGCCTACGTCTGATGTAGGGTAGTGTTGCAATGCAATCGTACTGTATTTCGACAATTGGTCTTGTTTCTCCCCTGCTGAAGCTTTTAGAAATTGTAACGTTCAAGGATTCTTCAGATGGTCTTCCCCTTTTTCTCTCTTTTATATTTATTTCTGTTAGTGCTCGGCCTAAGCTTTATTTAAATTCAAGCAAAGACATTATTTCATTTGTTTTAACTTTATTATTATTTAAATCCTTTCTATAAAGAATCCAACTAGCACAAACGGCTACATCAATAAAATGGAAAATCACTCTTAGATTCCATTTTTTTGATTTAATAAATATTCTGTAGTAAGAAATTAATTGATCCAATAGATCTACTCCTCCCATTCCTTCATTATACATATTGACAACCTCTGGTTGTTTTATTCTTACATATTTTTTTTCTTTCTTGTCAAATCGTTGCACTTCCTTTTGTTCTCCTAGCCCAATGAAATTGAAAGCTAAAAAGACAGCTTTATTGTCTTGCCATTTAACAATAGAAATCTTGCCGTCACGACTTACTAGCTCATCAGCCGTTCCTCTTCTTTTTTTTAGTAAATCTTTATCAGTAAGAAATGGAGGATTTTTGAAGCGATTTATTCTTATTGTGCCTGTTGCATTTATCTTCATCTGGTGTAGTATCTCAAACAGTTGATACGAACTAAAAAAATTGTCAAAATACAACTTATGGCCGGGTAAAGTCAGTCGTTTGGCCAAATGAATTACTGTAGCAGCACCATGTCCATATCTGGATAGATCAAAGCTGGATATCTTAGTATTGGCACCTTGATAAATAAAAAAATCATAAGGAAATCCGCTTTTACCGCATAAAAAATAAACTTTTATTCCCCAAGGATTCGGTTTTCCTTTAATATAAGGCTTTACATTTACATTTTGCGAAAATTTAAAAAAAAAGTCATGGCTGCCTTAGACTCCACATAATTAGCAAATTGAGTTCAAAGTTGATGTACACATATGTGTACGCGCCGAGTCAAAGGGTTGTTTCCAGCGATAGCTACGAACGAAATTTGAGTATCTCTGAATCCTCTGTGAAATCTTTTGAGTTTCGTACTGTTGATGATTTTGAAGTTTATAGAAGTGTTATGAAAATTAAATCGAATGCATTGGGCGAGGACAAAATTTCTATAAGGTATCTTAAGCTAATCCTTCCGTATATTTTAAGTCCTCTCACACATATAATTAATCACTGTGTAACAACTTCCTAATTTGGAAAGTTGCTATAGTCCTAACGCTTCCTAAACAACCAGGTGCTACTGAACCTAATGACTATCGTCGTATGAGCATACTGTCTACTTTATCAAAGGTCTGTGGGGTATTAATGCACGAGCAAATTACTGAACATTTGAATAAGTATCAACTGCTGTCTCCACTGCAGTCGGGCTTCCGTGCTGGACATAGTTGTGCAACTGCTATGTTGAAAGTTATGGATGATATATGTATTGCGAATGACCAAGATCAGATTACCTTTTTATGCCTCTTAGACTTTTCTAAGGATTTTGATAGTGTTAACCATCTAATTCTGTGCAAAAAATTAAAATCTTTCTTTGGTTTTTGCGACAGTTCAGTGCAATTTCTGAAAAGTTATCTTCATGATAGATTGCAAAGAGTCAAAGTTGGTGAAAATTTTTCCGAATACAAACTATGTAGTACAGGTGTGCCACAGGGCTCAGTTTTAGGGCCTTTATTGTTTAGTCTGTTTATTAATGACATTTTTTTGATATCTACCAATGTTAAGTTGCATGCTTATGCTGACGATATCCAAATGTATTTGTCTCGGCATATTGGCTTTATTGATGATCTAGCTTGCAGACTGAATGAAGATCTGTGTATTGTTTTTAATTGGGCTAGTTACAATAAGCTGTGTTTGAACCCCAACAAGTCTTATGTATTACCCATTTCTCGAGGTCAACTTGAAATTGGTAGTATGCCAACTATTTTCATTGGAGATATGCCGCTGAAATTTGTAAATAAAGCAACCTGTCTTGGTTTCCATCTCAATACTGCTTTAACTTGTGTTGACCTTGTGTAAATCATGTGATAAGCAAAATTTACATGACTTTGCGATATTTAAGGATGTCTGCTGAATACACACCAGTTGAAATAAAGCGTAGAATAGTAATACAATTAATACTTCCCTACATAAGTTATTTTGAAGTTGTGTATAGTAATTTGGACTCTAGTTCTTTACATAAGCTGCAAGTTGCTGTCAATAACGCTACACGCTATGTGTATGGCTTACGTAGGTTTGACCACGTCTCGGTTACACGGAAAAAACACCAACTCAAATTTTATTAAAAAAAATATTATTATATTATTAATATTACTTTTTTATAGTAAATATATAAGGCTTGCCAAACTCTTACTAATTGGCTTTGAAGTAATGTGTTGAACAGAATTGGGACGGGGTCGGGAAAGCGGCAACGGAAACTCGCTGGCTGCCCTAATTTTGTTCAACACACCAAAAAATTTAAAAATAAATTTCAGTTATTATTATTTCATCATAAAAACTTTATAATGTACTTTTTAAAAAATAGTACAGTCCTTTTAAAATATAATAAATTATTGCAGAAATTTTAAAATCTACGTTGTAAAAATTAAAAACTTGCATTCGAAAAATTAATGCCTGCTTGATGCAATTTTTATATTACGCTTAGTAATTTTTAATAGACACTCGAACCGTTTCTAAATTACTAAATTACCTACTAATTTTTCTTAAATTTTCATTAATATTTACAATAATTTCGAGTTGGTGTTTTTTCCGTGTATGAGTAGGATGATTTTAGGATGTTCCATCGAAAACTATATCATGGCAAGAAATTGTATGTTCCTGCATAAATTAATTTATACACGAAGTCCGCCATATCTTCACGACAAATTACGTTTCAGTATATCCAATAGATGCAACAACTTAATTATTCCAAAATTTACATATCTTAATTCCACACGAAAATTTTTTATCAATGCCATTAGAATCTGGAATTCATTAAATAGTGATTTAAAAAGTATTTCAAACTTCGGCAAATTTAAACAGTTAATTTCTCGCGTTAAAATCTTGTTTTAATTAAATTCAATATTTTTATCTTTTATTCTTTAATATCCTGACATTTATAAATTTTAGTTTTATTACTTATTCGTATAAGTTATTCTGTTTCATATTATCTAACTGGCAGTGTCACTTCTAGTATATAAGACATAAATTGTTTGTTAGATTTTACGTAAATATGTAGTATAATTATGAACCGAAAATGCATTGACCATATCTTGTTGTAAGTTAAAAGAATCAATTTCTTATTGTACTAAAACATATAAATAAATATCAAATACAAATATAAATAAATATGGAAACCATTGCAGAAAGTTAAAAGAAATTAAAAAAGTCAAAAATATGGAAAATGTTGAAAGTGATTAAAAAACTCAAAAATAATTGCAAGAAGTTGAAAAAAGTTGAAACAATTTAAAATTCATGAAAAAGTCGAATAAATAAAAAAAAAATTGAATCAAGTTGAAAGAGGTGGAAAAAGTGGAAAATATACATATGCAGTGGCGGATCTAGGATTATCGTCAGGGGGGGGGGGCTGAAATTTTTTTGAATGAAAACATGCATTGAATGAATTTTTCAACGAGCAATATATGTACATATTATTTATATAAAATTGCTTATATGGAAATGGTTTGTAATGCCAAACTCCAAAATATACTGAACCGATTTTAATAATTTCTTTTTTACAACAACATATTTTTGCTAAACATTGTTATTGCACACTTATTTGTTTAATTTTTAAGTTAAATATGCTTTTTTTTAAGATTAAGTTTTTGCAAACCTAGCACAAAAATTGTCGTTTGACTTTTCGTTGTTTATGCTGCTTCTTGAATTCTGTGTTGTTATTGTTGTTTTCATTTGTACCGTTTGTATTCGGCTTCGAAGTTCACAGAAGAACTCTCCTTCAGGTATTTTTTTTATTTTTGATGAGAGAGTACGATGATAAGAGAGTTAAACTGCAGTTTGTTGTTTTTGTCTGTCTGTCAATTTTTTATGGACGCGGAAACTATCCGGCTGATTTTGATGAAAATATTACAGTATGTGAGTATCGATCAGGCGGGTGTCATAAAATATAAAACTTTTATTTAGGGTGTATATTTAGGGTGGCCCTCAAACAAAAATATTTTTAAAATATAATTTTCACTAAGACCATTAATCGACTCACACCGAATTTACACCACGTGCCTTTTATATTAAGTGGTATAGGTAAGGCTATAAAACTTTTATTTAGGTAGAATTTTGAGGGTGACCCCCATACAAACATATTTTCGAAACGGCATTTTCACAAAGACCTGTCAATTAATTCATATTGTATTTACTCCACGTGGCTTTCATATTAAGAGGAATAGCTTAAGCTACAAAACTTTTCCTTAAAGTGCATATTTAGGGTGGTCCTCATGCAAACATATTTTTAAAAAAGCATTTTCACAAAGACCGGTCAATCGATTTACATGGAATTTACACCACGTGGCTTTTATGTGTAGGGAACTAGCTAAAAATCTAAAACTTTTATTTAGGGTGGCCCTCACACAAACATATTTTTAAATATGTAGCATTTTCACAAAGACCACTTACTCGATTCACATGGAATTCGCACCAAGTTTCTATTATATTAAGCGAAATAGCTAAAGCTATAAAACTTTTATTATGGGTGACTATTTAGGGTGGCCCTCATACAAACATGTTTTTAAAATATCATTTTCACGAAGACCGGTCAATTGATTCACATGGAATTTACTACACGTGTCTTTTATATTAAGAGGCATAACTAAGACTATAAAACTTTTGCTTAGGGTGCATATTTAGGGTGATCCTCATACAAACATATTTTTAAAAAAACATTTTCACAAAGACCGGTCAATCGATTCACATGGAATTTACTCCACGTGTCTTTTATATTAAGAGGCATGGCTAAGCATACCAACTGTACTTATTTAGTAGGAACAGTACTTATTTTCACCTTCCCGTACTTATTTTTCAAAGCGTACTTGCTTTGTACTTATTTCGGCCGAATTCGGATCTACAGAAATAATATCCACAAATGAAAAAAAAGAACAGAAAGTGATGTACGGTGTAATTTTTGCGACATGGAACTCACTCACGAAAACTCCGGCAAACGCCGGAAAGAGTGAAATAGAAAATGCAACTGCAAATAAATCGGCAACGTACAAAAGTCAATAAATTTGTCGTTGGCATTTTATCTACGTTCCATTTCATCTTTATCTTTACTGCACCCACCATATAATTACACCATGACTTGGAATTGTATTTATTTGTAATATTTTCAACTATTTTGAGTTCAGGCAAATGTAATTATTTTTTCAAACTCAAAGTTGGTATGCTTAGGCATGGCTAAGGCTATAAAACTTTTATTTGGGGTGCATATTTAAGGTGGCACTCATACAAAAATATTTCTTATATACAGTAGGTAACGGATATAAGAAAGTCAAAAAATCCTGGAAATTTCTTTCTTATATCAGTTTTTTCTTATAGAAGTACCACGTATATAAGAAAAAAATTTCCTATATACGTACTACTGATATAAGAAACTTTATTTCTTATATCCGAATCGCACAAAAATCAGCAGTGAGTAATAAGTGCGTTCAGCAACTGCAATCGTTACACTTGCTCGTTCAATTTTGATCGAAGAATGATGACATAAAGAAGGCGCGTATTTTCAATTTTGACCAAAGAACGAAAATTACGATTTGAAAAAATTTCTTATAAGCGTTGTTTTTTTCTTAAGATTTTTCATATTGGTGCTTGGAAAAAGCTTTCTTTTATGCGTTTTTTTCTTATAAGAAGTTTCTTATATAGATTGTTTTTTACCTCAAAACATTGGGAAAAAACGCGGTGCTTTCGAAAATGTTTCTTATAAGCGTTCCTTTCTAATATGAATTGTGCTTATATCCGTTACCTGCTGTATGCATATATCATTTTCTCGAAGGCAATTACAATTCTATGTTGGTTTCTGCTCAATATTGATTCTCCGAAACTCTTTACCAATCACTTTTAAATTTGTGTGTAACATTCTCATTGCCGTAAGTTTACAGATCGGCAAATATTTTTTTAGCCATTATACCTATATTAGTTAATTTTAATTTGACTGTATTAAAGAGTTAAAGTTAACTGTTTCAACTGTTATTAAATGTTAAATGAGCCACAGCAACGCGTTGCCGAGACAGCTAGTACACGGAAAAAACACCAGCTCAAATTTTATTAAAAATTATTAGGAGATTATAAAAATTAAAATCTGAAAACAAATATTACTTTTTTATAGGAAAAAATAAAAAATCATTATGAAAAATTCTATTCTAGTTTGTAATTATTTTCATTTTACATTTTTTAATAAGTGCATATTAAAACTTATTTTCTTCATTTTATTTATTACCTAAAAACTTTGAAATTTTACAATGAATTTATTAAATTTCAATATGTTGCGACATTAGAATTTTTACATATTTCATATTGTAATATATGATTCCCGCTTTATAATTTTTAAAAAGTAGTTATAGAAAAAATTATTTCAAGATTAGTAATTTTTATTATATTGAAATTTATTTCTCTTTTGTTTTTAATTTGTACTCTGTTTGAGTTCTCAACATGTTCATGCAAAAAAATAAATATATAAGGCTTGCCAAACTCTAACTAATTGGCTTTGAAGTAATGTGTTGAACAGAATTGGGACGGGGTCGGGAAAGCGGCAACGGAAACTCGCTGGCCGTCCCAATTTTTTTCAACACACAAAAAATTTTAAAAATCAATTTCAGTTATTATTATTTCATCATAAAAACTTTATAATGTACTTTTTAAGAAATAGTACAGTCCTTTTAAAATATAATAAATTATTGCAGAAATTTTAATATCTAACTTGTAAAAATTAAAACTTGCATTCGAAAAATTATTGCCTGCTCAGTTGCAATTTTTATATTACGCTTAGTAATTTTTAATAGACACTCGAACCGTTTCTAAATTACTAAATTACCTACTAATTTTTTTTTAATTTTGATTAATATTTACAATAATTTCGAGTTTAGTTTTTTCCATGTATACATATATATTTTTTGGCGTATAGCGGTATTCACGATCTGTAGTATTTGGTCTTGTATTGTGTATTTTTGATAAATTTGATATTTGTGGTAAATTTGATATCGTAAAAAAACAAAAAACCTTGCATTTTTCAAATACTCTAAATATCAAAAATACAATGACAAAACCCTATTGTAACTTTTGTATAGTATTTGTGCATTTGTCAATCGAAGTTACCATAGTAAAATATAGAAAACATGTCAATCGAAGTGACCATATCATAATTTCTCAAATACTTTTCAAATTATTCAGTAAAATAAAGAAAAATATTTTAGGACGCTCACAATCTGTAGTAAAAATTGTAAATATTTACAAAAAATACTAAAAGTACTACAGATCGTGAATACCGCTATAGTGTTTTTTTATCTATTCAGTAGTCTAGTCGAGGGTTTCAAGACGGCGAGGTTTCTTCTGGTAAAACAATTCTACAATTTCAGCTGAGCTGATATCGATTTCTCTATCAATATTTCCTAAAGCCAATCCATTCAAGCTATCTTCTGTCATTATATATTTTATATACGTTTTCAATCGTTTTAACACAGAAAAACTTCGTTCTTGTGTTGCCGAAGTCACTGGCATCGTGGAAAATATTTACAGTAGAATTGTGATGCTAGGGAAGAACGATTCGATAATAATGGTCAATCCTTCCATTGCATTCAAAGCATCTTTAAAATTGGTTTTGCAACAATACTGATGCCACAATTGAATTCTCTGTCTTACTGCAACTTAAATCACTTTCGCAAGTGAGAGCAATCTCCACGATTTTGTCAACTGATACATTCGAGTGATTTACCGCTTAAAAACCTTCTAAGGGTAAAATGCTCAAAAATTTACCCAGGAATTTTGATTTTAATGCTGAAATCATATGATCCAAATAAGGGTAGTATATGTTCAATTGTACCTTAAAAATGATAAATCCAAAAGTATTATTAAAGTTAGACTTTTACTTTTGAAAACGGTGCAAATTTGTTCCTTTTTTTATTTTTTTAATTATACGACAAAGTGAAATTGAGGTGGATTTGAAACGTTTTAAAAAGTCGTAGTCGATTACTGAACTTTTGTTAGACGTTTATGTTATATTTAATTACTAAAGGCCTTAACTCCAAATAAAATGACGAAGAAAGAAACCTAAGACATTTTTCTTTTTAAGTACACGGAAAAAACGAAACTCGAAAATATTGTAAATATTAATGAAAATTTAAGAAAAATTAGTAGGTAATTTAGTAATTTAGAAACGGTTCGAGTGTCTATTAAAAATTACTAAGCGTAATATAAAAATTGCATCAAGCAGGCATTAATTTTTCGAATGCAAGTTTTTAGTTTTTACAAAGTAGATATTAAAATTTCTGCAATAGTTTATTATATTTTAAAAGGACTGTACTATTTTTTAAAAAGTACATTATGTAATCTCTTCGTTCCTCAATTCAACTAATCTTGCTGTATTTTGTCATCTGAATACTTTCATTTCTGTATAAAGTTTTATAACCTGGCAATACTTTGCTGTTTTTGACAGTTCCATTTCTTAATGAAAATTTGGATATGGTAACAATTGAAAAGTGTCAGCCATTTTAAAAATTCTGTTTGTTTCAGTCTTTTTCCGGTGAAGTCGAACGAAAGCGATTGTACAAATAAAAAGACTTGACATTAATCTAAGTGTTTTTCTTAAACATCCACGACTATTAAAATTCAGATGTGGGGTAAACCTCGCCAGATCTCACAAGGAAACAAGTTAAAAGATTAAAAAGTATATTTTTCATGATGAACCAACGTCCTACACGACAAACACGAGGCGCTCCTGTCGTCAACACTGCTACTGGCGCTCCCGTGGTCACCGCTGACGCAACTGCTTTTTTAACAAGTGCCCTATTGGCAACTGTAGCTAATACGGGTGCTCCCGAGAATATTGCTGTCAACACAGGCGCTCTCAAGGTCAATGCAGCTGAAATTAGCGCTTCCGCGGTCCCTGCTGTCATTGCTAGTGCTTCCGCGGTCACCGCTGCTAAAACTTCTGCAGTCAATGAGGCTTCCGTGGATACTGCTGTGCTCATTAGCACCCCTTCTGTCACTGCTAGCGCTCCCGCGGTGCCTATTGCCGCTGCTAACACTGGCACCCATATAGCTGCTGCTGGAACTTTTGGGGTCACTGTTGCTAATGGTGGCGTCCCCTCTAATACTGCTACTGAATCTGCTGTTATGCAGTGCGCTTCCGCTGTCGTTGCTGCTACCACTAGTGCTCCTGTGGTCGTTACCAGTATTCCAATGGTATCGTTTGCCAAGACGATCAATACCGATGCATCAGTGAATAGTGCTGCTGACACTGGTAGTTCTTCGCATACTGTTGCAGAGCCAATGGTTAATGTTGTTGCTGATTTTGCTTCTGCAACAAATTTTATTACCGATTACCAAGCATCGTACTCTGCTGCTTGCTTTGCACCTTCTGATGGTGCAAGCACCCGCGGTGAACATATGGTAGACGACACTAATGGATCTGAGGCCCGTACTTTAGAAGAAAAGTTAAAACTTTTAAGAATGCACCGGAAGATGCTTGAACTGAAACGACAGATAAATTGTTTGGAGGCCAACGAGTGTGATGCAAGTGTTAGACGGCAGATAAATTTTGAAGAACTAGATGCAGCTGTGCCTAAGTTTAGTGGTGATAACCACTATGATGTAAATCGGTGGTTTATGCAATTTGAAGACTACACTAAAGCTCGTGGCTATAAAAACCGAGAAATGTGTCTAGGAATTCGACGTCGTTTGGAGGGAACGCAAAAGATTTTGTTTTTAATTTGGGTCTTATTGAATACGACGATATGAAGGTCTCTTTAATAAAGATGTTTCGTCGTACAGTTACGCGTCAAGAAATTTATCGTCAATTACGTTTGCGTACTTTGAAGTCATCGGAGTCCTGCATCAGCTATGTGGTAGCTATGCAGTCCATTGCTGCCAAATCCGATATCAACGAACAAGAATTGGTTGACATAATCATAGATGGCATTCCAGATAGTAGTAACAATGTCACTATATTATATGGGGCTCGCACTATTGATGAACTTGTTCAGCGTATGGACCGGTACGAGCAGCGCCGTCAAAGGTCGAATATACCAAGACCAAATCTGAAATCTTCAAATAGTCATGCTGTGTCTGCTACTGCTGTGGCTGAAAAACAAATCCGATGTTTTAACTGCTCGCAATTTGGGCATTATCAAAGTGCTTGCCCGAAACCATTGCGGCCACCTGGTTCCTGCTTTACCTGCCACCAGATGGGCCATTTCCATAAGGATTGCCCAAAGTTAAAACGTCAGCCGTCTCGAAATATTGCCGTGGTTTCGTCTGAAGCTGCCGAATATGACGATGAATCATATGTTCGTGTTATGCAAACGGTGAGTGTGGCTTTTTGTAATTCTTGTCAAACCATATGCACTGATTTCATAAAATTTTTTGCTTTGATTGATTCTGGTAGTCCGATTAATCTCATTCAACGTTCAAGCATACCATCGTCCATCAAACTACCAAGTACTCTTGTGCCCACCATGTTTCAAGGTCTTGGGAAACGCAAATTATATATGTATGGTTCACTACTTTGTAAAGTCAAATTTCGAAATGAAGTAAAAGTTATTTGCTTTTTGGTTATACCTGACGGTACAATGTCAATGCCTCTTATACTTGGAAGAGACTTTATGCATAAGTTTAAAATACGTTAAAAAAATCAGATAAAATAAATGAAACAAATTTGAATATTGAATTAATAAATCCCTTGATTTCTAAACATCATTCGAGTTTTGCATATGATTTGACAAATGGTAAGCAATTAGTTGGTGGCTTTGGTAGACAGGTATCTGGTGCTCCAATTTTAAATCAAAATGATTTAGCTGAGAATAAAATTGAATGTGTATCGTCAATTGGGATTGATTTTCAATGTGTTAATAATTTTTTTATGGAAGCATGTGCTATTGATCTATCTGTATTTAGCAATGAAGTAGATATTAATCCAGTTTTGAATAAAAAGCAAACTAATAGCTTAGGGGAAATAATAAATAAACATTATTTGTCACCGGGTATCATTTTTCGGGAAAAATATGATTATAAAATGAAAATACGTTTGACAGATGATACTCCCTTTCACTGTGCTCCGCGCCGACTGTCTTATAAGGATAGGGATGAAGTTAGGAAAATCACTGACGATCTGTTGAAAAGAAAAATTATCCAGCCTAGCCAATCGCCTTATGCCTCCGCAATTGTTTTGGTCAAAAAGAAAAATGGCGAAACTAGAATGTGTGTCGAAAAACAATTCGTGATAATTTTCCGTTGCCATTAATTGAAGACTGTGTTGAGTATATGTCAGGAAAAGGGTGGTTTACTTTACTTGACTTGAAAGATGGGTTTAATCAGTGCTCAATGGAGGAAGATTCAATTCCATTAACATCTTTTGTGACACCACATGGACAATTTGAATACTTAAAAATGCCATTCGGGCTTAAAAATGCTACAACTCATTTCCAAAGATTCGTCTACAACGTATTTCGTGATTTGATCGATGAAAACAAAATAATTATTTATATTGACGATATTTTAATTGCTTCAAAAGATTTTGAGTCACATTTGTCAACAGTTAAAGAGGTTTTACAAAGAGTTTCTGAGAGAAATCTGTAATTAAAGTTAAGGAAATGTAAATTTGGTTACAATGAACTTGATTATTTAGGATATACTGTAAATTTGTCAGGTATAAGGCCCAGTGATTCGCATTTTCGAGCGATAAGAAACTACCCTGTTCCTAAGAACCAAAAAAAACTTCATACATGCATTGGACTATTTTCATATTTTAGAAAATTTGTGCCATCATTTTCTAAGATAGCTAGACCATTGTTAAATCTTTTACGTAAGGAATCCTCATTCGATTTTTCCGAGGATTGTTCTAGTGCATTTGTTGAGTTACGGGATAAACTTGTATGCGCACAGATTTTGTCTATTTTTAGTCCAAAAAACGAAACTGAGCTTCACTGTGATGCCAGTAGTCACGGTTTTGGTTCTGTTTTATTGCAAAGCAAGAAGATACTAAATTTCATCCAGTAGCGTACTTTTCGAAGTCAACGACTGATACCGAATCGAGATATCATAGCTTTGAATTAGAGACCCTTTCCATTATTTATGCACTTCGAAGGTTTCGAGTATATTTGGAAGGAATTCCATTTAAAATCATTACCGACTGTAATTCACTTACAATGACTTTAAGCAAAAAACAAGTTAATCCGAGAATAGCAAGATGGGCACTTGAGCTTGAAAATTATAACTATACTATACATCACCGTCCTGGTGCTACCATGGGTCATGTTGATGCTCTGAGTCGCTGTCCTTATACAACAAACGAAGTTTATTCCGGTATTACTTGCAAAATTCCAAATAAAGTTCAAATGATAGCTGCTGTTGATGCTAATGATTTGGATTTTCAAATCCAAGTGACTCAGAGTCGTGACGATAAAATTAAAGAACTACTAAATAAATTAGAAAGTGATTGTGTAGCTGGTTATGAGCTAAATGATGGATTAGTTTTTCGAAAGAGTGACTCAAATCGTTTAATGTTGTATGTTCCTCGAGAGATGGAAGAAAATGTTATACGTATGATTCATGAAAAAATAGGTCACTTAGGTGTTGACAAATGTTACGATCAAATTCGAAGAAATTATTGGTTCGAAAATATGAAAAAGAAAATTGAAGGTTTTATACGTTCTTGTATTAAGTGTATTATCTATTCAGCACCAGCTCGTGTTAACGAACATAATTTGCATAATATACCGAAAAAACCGATTCCATTTGACACAATACACATAGATCATTTTGGTCCATTACCATCCATCACTTCAAAGCGAAAGCATATATTAGTGGTCATTGATGCGTTTACAAAATTTGTTCGGTTATATCCTACTAATACTACTAGTACAAAAGAAGTATGCTGCTCTCTTGATAAATATTTTTCCTATTATAGTCGACCGAGGCGTGTTATATCAGATCGAGGAACATGCTTTACGTCAAATGAGTTCAGTGAGTTTCTTCTTAAACGCAATGTAGACCATGTTAAGGTAGCGGTGGCATCACCTCAAGCTAATGGCCAGGTAGAACGTGTTAACAGGGTGCTTAAGGCCGTTCTAAGTAAATTAAGTGAGCCAGTGGAACATGCAGACTGGTGTTCCCAACTCTCTAAAGTTGTATATGCCATTAATAATTCTGTAAGCAGTACTACCAAGTATACACCAAGTGAATTGCTATTCGGTGTAAGTCAGCGAGGTGAAATTGTTGATGAACTGACCGAACATTTAGAGGAAAAGAACCAAAATGGTTTGAATCGTAATCTAGATAAAGTTAGATCAAATGCACTAAATGCTATTCAAAAGTCTCAGGAGTACAATTTGCAATACTTTTTGAAATATAGTGTGCCTGCGAAAAAATACTCAGTGGGCGATTATGTCGTGATTAGACACATAGATACTTCTATAGGAGTAAATAAAAAATTTGTTCAAAAATACCGTGGTCCTTATGTTGTACACAAAGTATTAAATAATGATCGTTACGTAGTAAAAGATGTTGAGAATTGTCAGATAACTCAATTACCATATAACAGGATAGTTGAGGCAATCAAATTACGTAGATGGTTACCACGCGAGGAGCTGCCTGATGCTGAAGTCACAACTAATGAGAAGCCACACTAATCGAACTAGGACATTTATCATTAAGAAACTATTTTATTCTAGTATAAAACATGAAATGTTATTCATATTAAGATTGATTGTGGTCAATCAAAATGTTCAGATTGGCCGAACAGTAATCTCTTCGTTCCTCAATTCAACTAATCTTGCTGTATTTTGTCATCTGAATACTTTCATTTCTGTATAAAGTTTTATAACCTGGCAATACTTTGCTGTTTTTGACAGTTCCATTTCTTAATGAAAATTTGGATATGGTAACAATTGAAAAGTGTCAGCCATTTTGAAAATTCTGTTTGTTTCAGTCTTTTTCCGGTGAAGTCGAACGAAAGCGATTGTACAAATAAAAAGACTTGACATTAATCTAAGTGTTTTTCTTAAACATCCACGACTATTAAAATTATAAAGTTTTTATCATGAAATAATAATAACTGAAATTGATTTTAAAATTTTTTGTGTGTTGAACAAAATTGGGACGGCCAGCGAGTTTCCGTTGCCGCTTTCCCGACCCCGTCCCAATTCTGTTCAACACATTACTTCAAAGCCAATTAGTAAGAGTTTGGTAAGCCTTATATATTTAGTTTTTTGCATGAACATGTTGCGAACTCAAACAGAGTACAAATTAAAAACAAAAGAGAAATAAAATTCAATACAATAAAAATTACTAATCTTGTAATAATTTTTCTATAACTACTTTTTAAAAATTATAAAGCGGGAATCATATATTACAATATGAAATGTGTAAAAATTCTAATGTCGCAATTTATTAAAATTTAATAAATTCTTTGTATAATTTAAAAGTTTTTGGGTAATAAATAAAATGAAGGAAATAATTTTTAATATGCACTTATTAAAAAATGCAAAATGAAAATAATTACACACTAGAATAGAATTTTTAATAATGAATTTTTATTTATTACTATAAATGAGCAATATTTGTTTTCAGATTTTAATTTTTTTAATCTCCTATTAATTTTTAATAAATTTTGAGCTGGTGTTTTTTCCGTGTAGAGTTAAATAACCCCACTTATGATTCAATTCAATATAAAATTAAAAGATTACATAACTGATGTAAAAAATTTTAAGAATCAATTTCAGTTATTATTATTTCATCATAAAAACTTTATAATTTGCTTTTTAAAAAATAGTGCAGTCCTTTTAAAATATAATAAATTATTGCAGAAATTTTAATATCTACTTTGTAAAAATTAAAAACTTGCATTCGAAAAATTAATGCCTGCTTATATTACGCTTAGTAATTTTTAATAGACACTCGAACCGTTTCTAAATTACTAAAGTACCTACAAATTTTTCTTAAATTTTGATTAATATTTACAATTATTTCGAGTTTCGTTTTTTCCGTGTATGTTTATAAAAGCAACTTATTATATTAAAAAAAAAAACCATTCTTGATTTAAAAACACTTAATTCGACTTAAAAGTTGAACTAACTTTAAGTTACTTGTTAAACTAACAAGTGACACATAAGAGACTTTATTTTATAGTTTGCTATTACAATTTAAAAGCGGAATTTGTTTTTTTAACTATAAAATTTAAATATGTTGCTATTATAAAAAGTTATTATTATATGTTTGTTTATATGAAACAATTTTTATTTTTTTATTCTTATAGAAACGTTAATGCCACGAACGTTGATTTGACAACAATGCGTTTTAAATAGATATAATCTTGAAATAGTTAAGGAGTTTAGCGCTATGCAAAATGTGAAGATATCAAATTTATGAATAAATATCTATTTTCTTAAAATGCAGCAAATTTTTATTCGAGAATCTGAAACTTGCAATGTGGATTTACATTTACGAAGAATCACAGGTAAAATTTAATGCATTAAAAATTACATTTCAAAATGACAATAATATGTGATGCAATCTGTGACACAGCAAAATTGAAGATTTCAATGTAAGACGTCTCAAATGTTTTAAGTCTTTAAACCCGATTTTCTGAACATAGTTTTTTTTGTATTGAACATCTATATTTAAAACTAACAGCTTTTGAAATTTTATGATTTTTTGGTGAACAAATTGTATTGGATTTTTTTTTCGATTTTTTCCTTTAAATATCAATTTTGACACTCAAGCTTTCTGAAGTTCAACAGCTTGCGAGAACCTTAATAGTTAAATCATGCTGATTACTTGGTTGTGAGAAACAAGAAAATAATCAGGAACCTGCGAACATTGAATTTATTATTGCTTCCGATTACAGCGAATAACCGAAGACGCACGAAGAGTTATAGCTTACGCACATGTAATAAAAAATTAAATAAACAAAGCAGAATGAAAGTTCGTTTTTGTTCTTTGGAATTTCTTGGTGCGTTTTTCCTCTAGCTAATAAAATGGGTCACTTTTGTTCTGAGCGCGTCATATGTAGTTAAAATTGTATGTAGTTTAAATTGTATGTAATTTAAATTGTATGTAATTACTTTCAAAGTAAGAACTCATGTTCTGGAACAATGTACACATATTTTATACCATGCCGTCACAGTTATCAATCTGCGTCATTGATCTCGTAAGGTGATCAATTAGACTTTTCTATTGATGTATCCACATTAGGGTGGTCCTTAAAACAAGTTGGGGACGCCCCCTCAATTGGTTCGAAATAGCATAAAACAGTTTTAGGAATTTTTTATAATTTTTTATCTTTAACTCATACTGACCCTATTTCAATGTGAAATTTGGCTTTAGACACCAATTTTAGTTATTGGTTCTTAGGAAAAAAATATGAGGACGCCCCCTCAAAAAAAAAAACTTCTAGGTGTTTTTTCAAATTTTTATCTCTAACCCTTACTGATCATATTTCATTGTTAAGTTTGTCCTAAGCCGCCATTTTTTTTAACCAATTTTTCTTTCGTAGTTTTTAATTTAAAAAAAGAATATATCAAAAAAAAATGTCGCTCGCATCTAGTTTCCGAGATAAAGTCAAGGAAACTTGCGGATATAGCTTTTTTAAAAATCAGTATAAGTTGGGAATTCCTGGCAGGTAATTTTACAGTTTATAAAATTGGTGCATAAAAATTTGAAATTAAATCCATATATTTTGTGATATGGCGGTTTTCAAAAATTTTTTACTCTTTTTTTTTAAATAACCGTTATTTTCTCTAAAAATTGTATTAATAATTTGTAATTTTTTGCCTTTAATTCAATGTTATTTGTTACTAATTTTTTCTTTTCCAAGCGTATTATATACAAAAATAATGAACAAACTGGTATCTTAGGCCAAATTTCACATTGAAATAGGGTAAGGAAGGGTTAAAGATAAAAATTTTAAATACATTTTTTAAATTTGCTTATCCTGTTTCGAACCGATTGGGAGGGCGTTGCATTTGATTTTCGCTTAAGTCAAATTTCACTATTAAATAGGGTTAGTAAGGGTTAAAGATACAAATTTTAAATAAATTTCTTAAAAATTTTTATTTTGTGTCGAACCGATTGGTGGGCCTTGCATTTGATTTTCGCTTAAATCAAATTTCACTTTGAAATAGGGTAAGTATGGGTTAAAGATAAAAATTTTTAATAAAGTTTTTAAATTTTTGTTATCCTGTTTCGATCCGATGTACTTACATTGTATAACGAAAGCAGATAAAATGCAGATATTGTTAATGTATTTAGCCAATTTTTTAATCTCAAATACTCAAAAAGTTGCCAATTAGTGTGGATCAAATTCCATATAAAAAAATGTTTATTCAATTCACATTGCATTCACATTGGAATAACGTATGGATAGGTATTAATTTCCCAACAGCCTTATTTTGCAAAGGGAACGTTTTTAAAAATTGCTCCGTGAATATACACAGCAGTATTCGATTTAAAATATCAATCAGTGGCGTAGCCACACAAGGATCATTATATGCAGTCCCCTATCTAAGGAAATTGAGACTCTTTTCACTTATCCAGACAACTCCGTGCTTTCAAAGCACTGCTGCTGCTGCTCAATACTCTGGTGCCATAGTAGAGGTGGCTGAAGATTTTATATTTGATGAAACCAACAAGTCAGCGGAGTTTCTGAAGAAGTTACCAAGCGAGCGGAAAGGTTCTTACTTTTTTGACTGTTGATGGCAAATACTTGAGCGGAAAGTTCACATTTGCCCAAGCTTCAGTTTTAGCAATGACTCTCGGTCGCTGATAATAAGAGCAACATTTCAGGAGTTTGGGTTTGGCGGGTTCAAAATTGGCATTCACTTTAACGCCCGATTGGCAAATCGATTACGATTGCTACGAATGGAAATAATTGAATAAAAAATCCGAGGAAACTAAGAAATTGATTTCCCAATATCTCTCATGGTCATGTTGGTACTGCAACAAACTTTTCGAATTGGGCTGGCTTCAGCTTCCCCAAGGCTTTGGATTTACAATTATTCACGTACGCACTTATTTCCGGTTTCAGTCCATTTATAAAAATATTAAGTACGACGTTATATCCTTTATAATTGTGGATTGTTTCAACTTCTCGGAGCGATGTGCTATTTTTCTTGGCGTCCATTCCTAATTTCTTGGATAACATCTTCATTGCTTCTTTGAACTTTCGCACCGTTATAATTTCTTGTTTCGCATTTATTAGTTCTCTGTACAATCCCAACGTTAGAGTCTTTATATAAAGCTTTTCGGTAATTCTTCAGTTCTTCCCAACTCTCAATCATCTTATTTTCAAGGATAACCCTACAGTTAGCCGTTATCTGGAATAAAATTTAAATAACAAATCCTTTTGGGAGTCTGATGCTAGACTCATATTAAATATATTCTTGATCACCATCACCACTCAAGAGTCATAGTGCCATGTTATCCTATCTCTAGCACCTTAACTGCGGTAGCATGTTTTTACTATTAAAGGCGGTGCCACGCCCACTTAAAGTACTAAAAGTTTCTAATAACCGCTCTTAGGATTCAATCTCTAAACCTAATTTTATTAAAGTCGGTCTATTAGTTTAGCTGTAGAAACGTATTTTCCAGTTAGAGACGTGGCACCGCCTACAGTTTGAACTGTTTTGCAATTGCCTATTTATATATAGATTATGGTCATGCCTTTTATAAGCATATATGCAGAATTTTGAATGATTTCGATTGCAATATAGTTTTTTTTATACAGAATACTATATTCCTTAGTCCCAGGCCCAACGCTTCCAAGGTACGGCCCTGACCGTGAGTCTTAGATTTTCAGCCAATTCACAGATTTTCTTTCATAGCCCTAGCAAAAATATTCTTAAATCAAAAATATCGCCCAACTTTGATTGCACATACAGTGGCTCACAGCTTATTTCATGCAGTGCATACTTTTAATTTCAATGCTCTGTAACTTTCAAACTAATTGGAATATGAAAAAAGTTTTGATACCATTTGAAAGAACAAAAATTGTAGTTTTAAAAAAATGTTTATTTAATAAAAAGAAATATTACCTGGAATTTTTATAATAAAAATCGAAGAATACTACTGAATTTCATGTCACAGCTTATTTCATGCATACATGTATCAATTGAAAAAACCTTGTTTAAATTAATGATTTTGTAATTTTAAATATGTAGTGTGGTAACCTCTTTGGTCAACTACAGCTTAAAGACGGTTTGGCTTTTGGTTTGAAATTAAAAGTATGCACTGCATGAAATAAGTTGTGAGCCACTGTAATTTAAACTCAATTTAAATTTTCAAATTGCTTTGTCTTTATTTCATATTATCCTCTTCAGCTTAAGCCCAAACCCTTGCCTACTCACCCTTAATTATTAACAACGTTCTTATCGTACGCCCCCCCCCACTACGCTGCAAAAGTAAAACGATGTTTCCTTTACTGCCGTTTAAATCTCGTGCACGTAACGGTATCCGAGGAAACGTAAGTGACACAGCCTTCTGCTTGTGTCGCGTTGCACAGTGGAATCAGTTGTTTGTTTTGTAATTCATATTACATATCATATTTTTTCAATGTAGAAATATGCTTTTTATAAAAGAAGGCAGGCGAATGCGAACTGCGTGATGTTGTGTTTTCGCATAAGGAATGCGTCATAAGAAATTAGTGCACACGTTTTTGCTTATAACTTCTTTCATATAAAAAAAAAATTAAATCATTTTGATTAGGTTAGCTTAAAAAATCATGTCAAATACTATTTCATATCAGTTTGCATTCTCATCTATTATTTTGCGAAGACATGAGCAGTAAAATAGAAATGTGTAAAAAAAAATTAAACATTTTTTTAAATAACCTGCAATATACCTTCAAGAGGATTACAAGGGATACTAAAGTTAACATAAATTCGTTATCTTGGGTAATGAACATTTTTAAAACAGACGTTAGCATGAATAAAAAGTAGGGAACTCTCTGGAAAAAAGGTTGTGGAGACCGTAATAACGCAAAGAAGGTCGTAACCATGCTGAAGAAAACACAACCTTTTAGGAAGAAAAATCGCCCAGCTAGCAGATTTCTCCGTATCATTTGTGCGAAAGTGAAAGGGGAGGCTAGGCTGAAGACCTACAAAGTTCAGAAAGTGCCGGATCGGAATGCTGAGAAAAATTTTGAAGCAAAAATACGAGCTCAAAAACTGAGTAAAGATTTTGGGTCCAAATTCGAATGTTGTATTATGGATGACGAAACGTTCGTCCATTCCGACATTTTTCAGTTTCCTGACCAAGAATTTTATTTTGCCAACGTTAGTGGACATGTTTCAAAAAATTTAAAACACAAAATAAAAAAAAAATTTCCCAGAAAATTTCTTATTTGGAGGGCAATTTACAGTTGTGGTAAAAGAAGCCGAAATTTCGTGACCAGAGGCACAATAAACATCGATATCTTCACCATGGAATGCTTCAAAAGAGGCTCCAACAATTTGTATGAGATCATTAGGTATCTACCTTTTATTGGCCTTATCTTGCTTCAGGTCACTACAGTAAAGCGGCTCTTGGTGGTACCAGTAAAATAACATTACTTTTGTTCCTAGAGAACCGAACCCACCCAATTGCACTGATCTCTTGCCAATCGAGAGATATTGGGTTCTAGTGAAGAGGCAATTAAAGGCAACAAAACGGACATGCAATGACATAACTCATTTTAGACGCAAGTGGTGCGCGTCAGGCGAAAAAATCCAAAAAAATACCATCAAAGCACTAATAAGAGGTGTCCCAGAGAAAGTAACAAATCTTACGCTTCAAAAGTAATATTTTTTTTTTAATATTATTTTCTACATTTGAATTAAATTTGCGTTTTTGAAAATTGAATACGTGGTTATTGAGATATGTTTATTTTTCAATGCACTAATTTCTTATGACGCACTCCTTAGCAAATCTTAAAAAAGTCGAAAAATTTTCACATATGACAGATTTTATGTCAAATGTCAATTTGGAGCGACTGTAGAAATCTTAGTCCTTTTTAATGGCCTTTCGAATAGTCGTCATTATTTTTCGAAAAAACGAGCTCGATTTTCCAAAATCAAATTTTTTTTTTGAAGATGAATATTTTTAATTTTCTTCTTTGATATTCTAGAAAGAAAGCTGAGATTTTGTCATTTTAAATATGTTAACCCTTAACGTCCCTAGGTATAAATTACCTAGGAGGCGTGTCTGTCACCTGCAAAATAATGCTGGAACAAAAGTTGTCCAGAATCGCAGAATCTACAACATATATTTTTGTGAATTCAAAAAAAAGTCAGGCTTTTAAGGCTTCAGAGAGCGTTTTTTTTACTCTTTTCGATAAACTAAACATTGAACGTCTCGACACTACTTTTGCCGGGGGGTGCAAAAAGTAATGCCGTATAATGTCGAAAAAGCAGAAAAATTTTGGCAAGTCGAAAAAAGACTAGGACTATCTATCATCAGATATTTTTTAAATGTTTCTTGCCACTGTGCATCGTTATTATCCTTGTGAATTGAGTGTGGCGCTGCACGGATTAAATATTTTGATTCCATATAACGCATTATATAATGAAACGAGGAACTCACTTAAGTATTTCAATAATTTTAAAGTGGAAATATTAAATATGAAATTATTACATAAATTGAAGTGGGCTGCTGCTGCACTAAGCAACCGGCAACTGGCGCACAACCTTGTGTTGCTTTTATTTGTTGACCTGCCTGCTTAATTTCAGCGTTTCCTTCTTTCGTACGTTTCCTTCCTGTGTGCCTGCCGAATTCCCTTCTATTTTTTTGTCTCTCCTTTTGTAATGTCGCGATGAGCGTCATAAATAGTCTATTACTTCAGTTATTCTTAAGCTTATGCCGCTCTATATGGCGCCCCCCTTCCCATAAGAGCTTACTAATAAGCGAAAAGTTTATTTATTTTTATTATGTTGATACTTCGTTAACAATTCAACATTATTACGCATCCGATTTTCAGATTCTCAATTGTTTTGTTTGCATAACCCTGCTGCTTAGTTTATTTTGCCTACACTTCCTATCAATTATTGTGGGTGTACTAAGTAGACTTTTTATTAAGTTTTAACTTTTTCGATCTTTTCAACTTTTTTTTTACAATATTTTTTCGAATTTTTTTCGAATTTTTTTTTTTTGACTTTTTCTAACCAATATCTTTCGATTTCTCCAATGTTTTTCTACTGTTGTTTTTCATTCATTTTTAAAGGTTAGCCTTGTATAACATTTTTCGACTTTCCCAACACTATTCGACTTTTTCAATATTTTTGGACTTTTTCAATATTTTTCGACTTTTTCAACATTTTTCGACTTTAAACCCCTATTCCAAATAATATACATATTTTTACACAAGCAAATTTTGGCGGAAAAGATTGTTTGTCTGGCATATAAAATTTTTAAATTTGTGAATATGAAAAACATTTTTTATCTGGTGAAAAAATAATTCCGGGCCCAGAGTCGCGGCCGAAAACCACCCACTTACCCAAACATACCAAAAATTTCCTAGGCTAAACTAGTTGATCCTAACACGCTTTGGATGAACTCGTTTGGCCTAGGAAAAACTAGTTTAAATAGTTCATTATTGCAAATTTATCAAAAAATAATATAAAAAAAATTATTGTGAGTGGAATACTTACCGATTTCTTGCTTATTATTGCCCTCATTTGACCATCGACCGATTAAGCGAGCACGTAGCAAAATTCTTATTTCAAGACGATTCTGCACCTTGTCATCGCTCGAAATCAGTAAGTATTCCACTCACAATAATTTTTTTTTATATTATTTTTTGATAAATTTGCAATAATAAACTATTTATTTTTGCATAGGTAAATGAATATAAAGACCTTTTAGCAAATGAGTCAAGTCCATGGCCCGGTAACAGACCCGAGAATGTTTGGGCCATTTGAAAACGCAAAGTGCGCCAACAAAAACCTAATAATATTCCAAAGTTAAAGGAAATAATTAAATCCACTTGGTACAACGATATTTCAATTGAATTAATACGGAAACTCTATGAGAGTCAAGGCAAAAGGAGGTCCTACGCGCTATTAAGATCAATTTTACCGTATTATTTGAAATAAATAAATAATAAATAATTAAAAAAATGCGAGAAATCAAAAATGCGTAAATAAAACTGCAAAAAAACAATGTATTTTTTCATATAAATAAAGTGTAAGTTTTAATTATAAAACTAGCACTTATGTATTTAATTGAAAAAGATCCCTAGAATTTATTATTAATTTATTTATTTTATTTTATTTATTTGAAAATGCTCAAAACTTGTCCCTAGCAACAGTATCTAAAAAACTTAAAACAGTTAAACAAGAGTAGATATTATTTTACGCAGCAAATTTTAAAACTTCTTGCAAAATTCAAATCAGCGTTTTTTTTGACCGTGAGTCTATATAATCGTTTAACTTATGAAATTGACCGATTGAGGTCATATTTTTTTTTAAAATGTTTTTTATGGTCTTCGGAAGGTCCTAAGGTCCACTTAGGACATATATAATAAGTACGGGCAAAAGTACGGTTGAATAAACGGAAAACCGTTTGTTTGTCCATAGCATGTACAGCCCCTTCATGGTTAGCTACTGATTTTTGTCTCCAAGATGATACAGTAAGGAGACAATTTTATTTTTCGGCTTCATGGTTGGCTACCGTTTACTGTCTCCATAGTATTAAGTTCCACACTTTGTGGATGACAAAAATATTGACATTTCTAGATTTACTTGACATTTGTGGTGAAATTTGACACTTCTGCCCAACATTTATTAACATAAATTTTGCCATTAAACTTTTGTAGGTTCATTTCCAATTTTCGTCTCAACAAAGAAGGTTTATGTTCGTTTGTAACGAAATAAAGGATTATTTTTAGAAACCCAATACATGCCACCCGTTTTAAAATTCTGGTTATTTTTCCAAAAATTCAATATTTCGTTCATATTCCCTTTTGGTGCTGATTTTTGTTCTGAAAGAACATTTTGAAATACATTTTTTGATATTAACTGCAAATATTTTTTTTATTTACGTGCACTTTTTCATTTTGGCGATAGCAAAATAGCTGTCTCCAAATTTTGACATTTCTGGATACAACTATAAGAGACTGTCGCCAACCATGTAGAGAAAAAAAGTGTGGAAGACATTGCTGCGGAGATACTTCACCAAAGTCGCCAACCGTGAAGCCAATTTTATCTCGACGACTAAAAAGGCTAGATTGTAGCCAACCATGAAGGGGCTGGTAAACTCGCGAACTACTCGGCGGGTTTTCATTTTTTTTTTAAAATGCTTCTTATGGTCTGTGAGAGGTTCTAAGCAAAAATTGGTTTTCAATAATGGGCATTGACACGCCTCCCAAAATAAAATATAACATATCTCAGCAAATTTTGGACGTAGATGTATGAAACTTACTTATCGTCTGTAAAAAGTTCTTAGCCATAACTTGATTAGGAAAAATGCCACGCTCCACCATATTAGAGGAAAACTCAAATGCATCATATCTCATAAAAAAAAAACCGAAAATAGCTTAAATGCCTCGCGAACCAATCGTACCAATTGCGAATAATTAATTTAAGTAGGCATTTGTCAAACTTAGAACAATTTGCAAAATTTTGTCAGGCTGCTGCGTTAAGAAAAGTGGAAACATTTCCTACTTTAATTTCCAATATTTATTTATCAAATTATTATCTTTAGATTTTCATTTATAATGATTCTCTTATTCAGTTCAATCCTATATTAAGAGGCACTTGTATCATGCATTTTTTGATTCCATAAAAAGTGAATTATATGCTGGAAATACTGCTTACATTTTAATACATCTGATTTTATCCTGTTGTTTCTTTAACATAGCTTCCGTTCTGCTATTATTGACATTGCACCTGATTTGAACAAATTTTGGAGTCACGTTCTTTTTAGTGCACTTTTTAAGAAAAAATAGATCAGCTTTCAAAGATGTAGTTTAGTTTTGAGTCTAAAAAATGATTTTTGTTGTCCTTGTATTGTTGGTTGGCCAGCCATTATTATTATATTGTAGCGAAATTTGGTTTATGCCAGAAAATTCTCGTAATAATTATTAAACGATATTAGCTAGCATCACTGACCATAGAAAAATACTTGCATCACTGACCGTAGAAAAATACGTGCATCACTGACCGTAAGAAAATACGTGCATCACTGACCGTAAGAAAATACGTGCATCACTGACCGTAGAAAAATACTTGCATCACTGACCGTAGAAAAATAACGCCATCTAGATGGCACTGGAAACGACATTCTAGACAACAGCAGATGGTTCTAGCAAATGATGACTTTAGTATAAAAGGCTGTCATATGAGCAGCAGAGACACAGTTGATATTGAACAGTGGAACACAGTGGATCTTAATTGAGAACATTTGAATTTAAGTACTAAAGTGATATAGTGGATTTTAAGTAATAAAGTATAACGTTTGTGTATACAATTTGAATGTAAAGATTAAATAAACAATTGTACTGTGTAAAAACTAACGTTTGTGATTTTAATAAACCATTTTATAATTAAATAAAGATTGCGTTTTTCTTGATTATTACACAATCCAGTGATCGAACTCAGAAAAGTGTAAGAGATTGAAATTACTGTCAAAGGGACAGGAAATTTCGTAACAATATTATTTAAAAATAATTATTTTTAGGACAATACCGCGAAGTCTCAATTTAATATTTAGGTAAATTGCTAAGTTTAATAAAAAACAAAAACCGCCTTAAACACCTGTAACAAGTGAATTTTTTCTTATGTGTTTTTAGTCTATTTATAATATGTTTATAATTTTACTTATGACAATTGTTTCTCAGCGCTTATTTTTTGTTTTATGTGTCTTGCGCAATTTTATGTTTTATGTTTAGTTTTATTTTTATTGTATTACAATTATTACTTTTAATTGTTAGTTTAGAGTTTAGTCTAATAAAATCGATTGGCTGATGATGACTGAAAAGTCGAAATGCATCCCAAAATTTTTTAAAAAATGTCGTGTTTATTTATTTTAAATAGTTACGGGTTTTTTAATTTTAAAGCGAAGTCATTTAAGGCGGTTTTTGTTTTTTATTAAATTTAGCAATTTACCTAAATGTTAATTTGTAATTGTTTGAAGAAGTTTTTAGTTTTTCTGTTTATTGTTTTAAATAAATAATATTGCCACGTTATAAATAGTCAAATAATTTGAATTTTTCCCGAAGTATAGGTCCATTTATGTTGATAATTTCAAAAATTCTTAAATCCCGAAAATTGGCATCCCTACCCTATGGAGAGTTGATAGGGAAGCTTATGTATATTATGCTAAGTAGTAGACCAGACATATGTTTTGCATTATCTCAACTTAGTCGCTTTCAAGACACACCAGGTGAAGAGCATTGGAAGGCCGCTAAACGGGTTGTGCGCTATTTAAAAGGATGCGCCAATTGTGAATTGATTTATACAAAATGCTCCAATGCCCAACCTTTAGTTGGTTTTGTGGATGCAGACTACGCATCAGATGAAAACGACCGTAAGTCGACAAGTGGATACTTATTTAAAGTTTTTGGCAATATAGTAAGCTGGACGTCTAAGAAACAGCAGGTGGTGGCGTGTTCCACAACAGAAGCAGAATACGTGGCCTTGTCAATGGCATTGCAAGAAGGCATATGGCTCCGCGGCTTACTTAATGATTTACTTATTGACATTGAGGCTATAAAAATGTTTGAAGACAACCAAAGTTGTGTTAAGATGGCTTCAAATATGGAAACTAGACGCGTAAAGCACATGGATGTAAGACATCATTTTATTCGCGAAAAAGTTGAAAGTCGTGAATTGGTTTTAAGCTATATCAGCAGCGAGAACCAAGAAGCTGATGTTCTAACGAAGCCATTGCCTAAGCAACAATTCCAGGTACTAATTGAAAAACTTGGCTTGATGCATCGAGAAGGGGTGTTAGAAGGCAACTCTGTTGAGAGCGATGCATTACTATTAAGAAATGAGAATGTATTTGCATATAAGAGAGAATAAGAGTGTCAAGTATAATTAGATATTAAGAAGTAAATGAAGTCAGTCGAAATAAACCAGTGTATTAATAAAGTTTAATAATTAAATCGCTACCGCGTTTTATTCGGAATTTCAATTTTTAATGTTTTTACAAAAATTATACAGGTCGACATACCTCAGTATCTGAAACTCAAATATACTTTCCCGAAAGTTTTAGACTCGCTGAATTCGAATCCGATTTTAGAATTTTCCTAATGGTTTCGGTTTTCGAGATATTCTAATCTAAAAGTTCGAATATCATAGTCTTTAAAGGTATTTGAGATTATATTATAAACATATGTACATCGACAGGTAATTTTAATTTATGAAACTATTAATTGGATCCAAAAGAATACACTTTGAATTAAATCAGTATCTTTCTTTTCCTCCCAAAAATTTTATTACAAGTGAATTTTTGTCCAATTAGTATGTAATGAGTATTTGTGACTGAATAGTTCCAGAGACCACAAAAATAAAATTTCATAATCACAAATAAATTCCGAAACTCTCAAGTCTACAAACACACATACATACTCGTATACACGGTGCGCTTGAAGCAAGATAAAGATCGATAAAATTGACAACCAAATCTGACAATGCCCAATTATTATATAGTGTCTTGAGATTCCAAATACATAATTCGCGAAATCGGATCTGCTTATTTACTCGTTTTATGGACATTTTAAGGTTAGCACTTTGGCCGACACGGTTCGTTTCAAGCAAAGTCAAAATCGGTAAAAATTGTCAACCAAATCTGACAATGCATAATTATTATTTAGTGTTCGAGAGGTCATTTACTCGTTTTATGGCCATTTTAAGTTTTACCGATAATTTTAATAAAATCATGAAGCGAACCGTGTAGATTTTGATGTTTTTAAGATCAAGTGAAATTTTAAAATATGCTATGATAACTGTTGTTTATGTAGTTTGAGTCGCTGAACACGATGAAATCACTTATTTTTGCTTTTGTGTTATTCACTATTTTTCATGGAAAAAAACCGAAACACAAAAAATTTTTTTTTGTCGGCCGAAAGACTAGTGAAAATAAATTTTTTTTTACTATCTTTTGTGGGCTTAAAAAGTATTTTTGACTAAAAAGCTAACAAAGAAAAAAAAAAATAAAAATATTTGTATATATTGTTACGAAATTTCCTGTCTCTTTGACAATAATTTCAATCTCTTACACTTTCAGAGTTCGATCACTGGATTGTGTAATAATCAAGAAAAAACGCAAACTCTATTTAATTATAAAATGGTTTATTTAAATCACAAACGTTAGTTTTTACACGGTATAATTGTATAGACAACCGTTTTACTTTATTACTTAAAATCCACTGTATCACTTTAGTACTTAAATTCAACTGTCTTACACCGAAAAAAAAGACCGTACTAAATTTGAAGAACTGCCTTCCTCCGATTTAGTGTAGAAATTTTCCTTAATCTAAGTTATTTTTCCTCATATTGATGAAAATATCGTCTCATTTAGTAATTGAGTCCTTTGAAATGAGTTCATGTTTCATTAAAGCAAGCCAACGCTCTTCCTCAAATATAGAGTTTGTGGTTTTAGTAAAACTTTCCTTTGAGATAGTAAATTTTTCTTTGGGAAGAATTTTTGAGGATAACTTGTTCCTCATTTGAGTAAAAACTTCCTCAATCTAATGGAATGTTTTGTTTAAGGAAAATCATACTCAGTTTTAGTTAGTTTCTTCAAAAAATTTACTATAACGTAGGAAAATTTTCCTTAATAAATGAGTGGCAACACTCGCTGCTTTTCTCGCTGAAATTAATATCTATTCTTCTCGTAAGTATTCTGTTTTTGCCTATATATTTATAGTTCTCTACTTGTTTTTTAAATAAAAAAATAAAAAAATTAAAAAAAAAAAAAATTTTGTCGTCGCCGGGATTTGAACCGAAGCTTCCCTGATCACACAATGGTTGTTATATGCGCAGTTTAACAACATCATTTTAGTATGTGTTAAAAATGCTGTCGATGGCTGAGTTGGGTAAGATGAGCATCTTTGAACAGTGGCATGGCGCAGAACACAGGTTCAATTCTCTGATCGGGTGACGACAGGTAAAAAAAATTTAAGTTCTTCTTTGAAGTTTTAAAAACGTATTACAATTAAAATAAGAATAACTGACAATAAGTAACCAACAAATAAGAAAATAGAAGAAATTTAACAAATGTTTTATGAAATCAACGAATTTATTTTAAGTAAATTTCTTTCATTTAAGGATACCTTCATCCTTAGAAAAAGTAAAATTCTCCTCAGTTTTATAACCTTGCAGCAGCAATATTTACTTGTACTAAGGAATCCAACTTACTTATTTTGAGGAACCCATGGCTTTAGCTCGTATTGAAGGACATTTTTTCCTTACATTTAGGCATTTTTCCTTAAACGGAGTAAGTTTTTTTTTCGGTGTACTTTAAAACCACTGTTCAACTGTCTTGCTTAAGATCCACTGTGTTCAACATTAACTGTCTGTCGACATAACGGTTCTTTATTTAATTTCTTTGAATATTTACAGTATTGTCTTAAATTACATTACATTACATTTTATTTTTTCTTAACATACAATCGTATTTATCTAAGAGTTTCTTAATTAATATTTCTTATTTTGTAAAAATAACAAAGGTTTTATTTTACTACATAGTTTTAATTATAAGATACAAAGTTTACATTAGAATTTATTTTTCCAAAAAGTTTAAAAAAGGAAATTTCATTAATATATTTTTACTTAAAACTAGACAATAACTTATAACTACCTATAACTATATAACAACAGGTAAAGAACTCTTATTTTAACTTGTCACATGATACGTGAATCATTAATATTATAGAAAATGCCCAGTGCTGTACACTGTATTTCTAACGTCAAGTGTTTTGTAACTTCTGTGGTAAAACAAGAGTTTTTTACCTGCGTACAGATTATTATTATTATTTAATACACTAAGATATATGGGTGACATATAATTTTCTAAAATTGGGTATACTATATCTCTTTCCTTATTTAGGTAGTTATCTAGTAGATCGTTACTAACGAAAGGTAATTTTCCTAAGAATTTCAATGCTAATCCTACGAGAAAGGAATCTATTCTTTTTGTCCTACCAAGGTCGTAAATTATTTTATTGGGAGTACTTTTAAAAGTGTCATCCGAGCATCGCTTAGCTGGAATACCTAAGCAAACCCTGAGGATGTATCTTTCAAATGTTCTAAGTCTTTCCATTTGGGCTGACGAGATATCAAACCATATGGGGAACGCATAACCTATAATGGGCCTAATAATTTGCTTGTAGCAATTTAATCTAATCTCATGTTTAAGGTGTTTTGCCCTTCGAAACAAGTTCGAGTAGCAGAAAAATATTTTTTTGGCTTTGGATAGGGTGTAATCAATATAAGACTTAAAAGTGAATTTTCTATCAAAAGTGACTCCTAAAAACTTAATTTTTTCACTGTGTCTAATACATTCTCCGTTTATTTTGATATCGGAGATGTATTGCCTAGCATTGGGATATAGGTGTTTCTTAAGGCCTTTGATAATTGTGCTCTCACACTTATCTATGTTCAACCTCAGTTTCCATTTTATAAAGAACCTATTCAGAGTTTCTAGTTTCTAAGTGGTCATTTATGTTAATATTAGCCGTTGAGGCCCTTGCATTTGAACTGAGTAACAAAATGTCATCTGCATAAATCAGGGTTAATATATCTGAGTCTGGGTTAGGGATGTCTGCCAAAAGGATATTGTAGAGGATTGGTCCTAGAATTGAGCCCTGGGGTACCCCTGCAGTTACTATCTTTCAAATGGAATTTTCATTATTATAGTGTACAAAGAAGGACCTATTTGTGAGGTAGTCTAATACTATTTTGCAAAGATGCCTGTCGAAATTGAATTTTCTGTACATTTTGTACACTATCCCCTTTATCCAGGCTGTGTCAAAAGCTTTTTCAAAGTCAAGGGCCACTGCAATTGTTGCACGCCGCTTATTTAAGTTGCACGTGACGAAGTCAGAGAGAAGAGTTAGTGCATGACTAGTGGAGTGGGAAGGTCTGAACCCAAACTGAAAATCTTTGAGAATATTGTGTTCGGCAATATGATTTTTGAGTTTATCATGAATAAAACCTTCATAAAGCTTACTAACGTTGGACAATAAGGAAATGGGTCTATAATTTTTGGGCACTGTCGACTGCTCAGATGACTGCCTTTTATACTAAAGTCATAATTTTCTAGAACCATCCGCCATTGTCCAGAATGTCGTTTCCGGTACCTTCTATATGGCGATTATCGACGTTGATAATGCCGTACCACACTGACGCCCACACTTTATCATTTATAGTACAAAAAACATGATAGAAGCCGCTAGATGGTCAGTGATGCTAGCTAGTACAGAAACCACACTAGCAGCCGCTAGATGGTGGTCAGTGATGCAAGTATTTTTCTACGGGCAGTAATGCTAGCTAGTACTGTTTAATTTTCATTTCGAGCATTTTCTGGCATAAAGCAATTTTCGCTACAATATGTTATGTTATTCATCATTTTCCATGGAAAAGAATTGAAAATATCAAAAAAAATTCTTTTCGGACTTAAAACTAATGAAAAAAATTTTAAATTATAATTTCGTTTTATGGATTTTTAAAGCATTTTCGTCATCAAGCTTACCAAAAAACAATAAATAAAAAAACTTTTATATTTGCTGTGTTAATCACCGTTTTTCATGAAAAAAAAAAATAAAAAAAAATTTAAAAAACACTTTTGGGCCTAAGGACTACTGAAAAATAATTTTTATATATTTTTGTTTAATGGGTTTTAAAAGTATTTTTGATCACAAAGTTCACAAAGAAAAGCAAAATAAAAAAATTTTAATTTTTAATGACTTATTCACAATTTTTCCTAGAACGCATTTTTATCAATATTATCGGTAAAAGCGTTTACCTTAAAATGGCCATAAAACGATTAAGTGATTAGGTACGATTTTACGGATCATGTTTTTGGAATCTCCGAATACTAAATAATAATTGTGCATCAGATGTGGTTGAGCATTTTTACCGATTTTAATCTTGCTTTAGACGATCCATGTCGGCCAAAGTAAAACCTTAAAATGGCCATTAAACGAGTAAATGAGCAGATCCGATTTCACGGATTACGTATTTACAATCTCAAGACACTATATAATAATTGTGCATTGTCAGATTTGGTTGACAATTTAATCGATCTTGATCTTGCTTCAAGCGCAACGTGTATATAGTTAACAGAAAAATACGAACGAGAAGCAGAATTTTAGCACCGATTCTCGCATTTACTATGGCCACTCATAATTCCGCTTCTTATATGAAAAATCAACTTTGTGGTCGGCTCCGTTTTGAACGTACACTTTGGACGCACACAAACGTTTCTGAGTGGAACTTGAACAGCAAAATTTATTTTTAGCTTTGTATGAACAAACTGAAAAATTACACATCTCTGGCATTACTAGACACTTCAAAATTTTGTCTTTGTTTCTCAGATGTTGCATGATTTTTTAAAACTTTGAAGTTCTCTAGTGTATTGTTGAAGCTGTTGGGGGGGGGGATTTCCCCTATTTTCCCCCCGTAGATCCGCGCTTGGTAACAAGTTACCTTTCAGCAAGTACATCTGCCATATTAAACATCATAACGATTACGTTATCACGTTTATAAAAATTGTAAGCTGTGCAACGCCCTTCAACGAATTTTTCCAGTATACTGTTGTAGCTTGTATTTTTGACTGTTTTCAGTGGTCTTACCAAAATTTTCAATTGTTGAGAAGAGTCACGCCCTCTTTTCCAATTTCGCTCACTTTAAGCACAACACAAGATACAGTGTTGGAAAAAATAATAGGGACAAAACACATCAATTTATTTATTATTGCATAATTTTTTCTGCTAAAATCTGTTTTTAATGGAATTGACTGTAAAGTAACGTTATCTAACAGGACTTAATTTAGCAATATTATTCAAGTATGAATGCGCACTCATTTTCCATGGAACCGCCATTGAAAGTCCTTTGGCTGGAAAAAATAATAGGGACAAAAGTTAGTATTCAAAAAAATGAATACAGTTTTTTAAATATTGCTTACATAATTTCTATACAGTGGTCGGCTTTCAATACTGAACACGAATATGGAATCAAAAGTTGTGTGGCGCATCTAGTTTCTGAGATATAGCCATCGGAAGTCGGGGATATAGTTTTTAATGAAATCGTCATAATTTGGGAACCCCTGAATCGACTTTAAAAATATGGATGTCATATGAAAGATAATTTAATGAACCATAATATAAGCTCAGAAAAATTTGAAATTTCAGCTATAGTTTTTGAAAGTTTTCGAAATATGACAATTTATCTAAATTTCAGGTCAACTTTTTTTTAAAAAACCGTTATTTTTTTGGAAATTTTTTTATTTTACAAACATTTTTATTAATACATAAGAAAGCGCATTTTATGCCCTTTTAAATGGTATGCTATACTGAGCTGGTTTTTCATGGCCAACCAGATTTTTTAAGGATGGAAAATTAACGAGCTTTAGAAATTCACTAGAAATTTTGAGATTTGTTGACAAAACAAAAGCAATAACTCCAACAACAACAAAAAGAATAACTACAGCAACAGTATCAACAATAACAACAATTAGAACAATAACATATTTGTTTGCGGTGGTATTTTTCACAAATAAAATAAAAATTTTTATAAAAAATTAAGCGATCCAATATTTCCAGTAAATTTCTAGAGCTCGTTACTTTTCCATCCTTAAAAAATCTGGTTGGCCATGAAAAACCAACTCGGAATAGCATACCATTTGAAAGGGCATAAAATGCGCTTTCTTATGTATTAATAAAAATGTTTGTAAAATAAAAAATTTTCCAAAAAATAACGGTTTTTTAAAAAAAAGTTGACCTGAAATTTAGATAAATTGTCATATTTCGAAAACTTTCAAAAACTATAGCTGAAATTTCAAATTTTTCTGAGCTTATATTACGATTCATTAAATTATCTTTCATATGACATCCATATTTTGAAAGTCGATTCAGGGGTTCCCAAATTATGACGATTTCATTAAAAACTATATCCCCGACTTCCGATGGCTATGTCTCAGAAACTAGATGCGCCACCCAACTTTTAATTCCATACTCGTGTTCAGTATTGAAAGCAGACCACTGTGTAAAAATTATGTAAGCAATATTTAAAAAACTGTATTAAATTTTCTGAATAATAATTTTTGTCCCTGTTATTTTTTCCAGCCAAAGGACATTCAATGGCGGTTCCATGGAAAATGAGTGCGCATTCATACTTGACTAATATTGCTAAATTAAGTCCTGTTAGATAACGTTACTTTACAGTTAATTCCATTAAAAACAGATTTCAGCAGAAAAAATTATGCAATAATAAATAAATTGATGCGGTTGTCCCTATTATTTTTTCCAACACAGTATATATGATCTGTATTCGTGTACCAAATTTCCTTTCAATATTTTGCCTGGTTTTTGGCGTTATAAAAGCTAAACTTTGGGGCTGTGCCACGCCTATTTAAGAGCATTTTAAAACTAAAATAATGCCCAATCCTAATTTCGTTCACATGTGAACCAAGTTTTATTAAAATCATTTTCGAAATGGACTTGGCTTTACATACATTCATAGACTATGGGCGGTAGGCGTGTTCGTATACCAATTTCACCCATTTTCATAAGCTAGCAGCTTGTAAGAAGTTGCGACCTGTGTGCCAAATTTAATTGAATTAGCTTGCTTGGTTTTCCCGTAAGCATGATTTCAACAAACAGACAAACAGACAGATAGACACACAGACAGACGGACATAGTTAAATCGACTCAGGTGGTGACGTTGATCAAGAAGATACACATATACTTTGCTATACCTGCGACGTCCTCTTCAATGCGTTCCAAACGGAATGACAAAGTGAATATACCCTCTGTGTAGAGTATAAAAATATTAAACTTAAAGTTTGAAATTTGAAAGTTTTATATTAAAATTGTTTGATTTTGAATTGAATTTGAACTAAAGAAAATCGACAAATTTTAATTCAAAATTGAAAAATTTTAATTCAAAATTGAAAACACTAATTCAAAATTGAAAAATTTTAATTCAAAATTCAAAACTTTTAGTTCAAAATTGAAAAATTTTAATTCAAAATTGAAAAATTCAAAAAATTTAATTCAAAACTAAAAAAAAAATGTTAAATTGAATCTTGAAAACATTAAACTTTAGCAATTATGTGAGACAGTTTGAAGTCTAAAAATGTTCAGTACAGTAGACGTCCAATATAACGTATAACGATATAACGAATTTCCATTTTAATGAACAGTTTTTCAAATTGAGACTTTTCCATTGATGTCTCTAAATTAGGAACGCTAAAAATGTTTTCCGTTCCAAATAACGAACATTGTTTAATTCAAAAATAACTGTTGAACTGAAATAACTTTTTTTTACCAGCAAAGGTGATCGCCAGTAAGAAAAGCATTGCAGAATCTAATTTAACGTTTATACGAGTAAATATATGCGATAATAAAAGCCAGTTTCTTTAATAAAAAAACACTTCGATATAACGAATTTTACGATATTACGACTGTCCCGTGCATTAATTAGTTCGTTATATTGGACGTCTACTGTATTTTTTTTTTCAACAAGTAACGACATTTTTCAAATTTTTGAAAATTTTCCTTATGAAACATTTATTTCAGATATACGCCGCCTCATTTTTGGTGCGGCTGTATGGACAACTAACTATTTTGCTGATGACCTTAATCAGTTATACAGAAGAATGTAGATTGAAGTTTTAAAAATTACAAATAAACTTTAATAAAACACTATGGTCACGTGGCATGAAAAATTAATCAAAAAATCACAGTTTATAATCGACTTTTTTTTTGGATTGTAAGTTTTTCCAACATTTTATATTTTCATATGTATTGTAACATTTCAAATTAAACATACATCCATACATACATATGTACAAAGAATGTTCTCAATACGGTGTGCCGTGACGTGTGCACAGATAAAGATAAAAGTGTCATATTATGCTTACGACCGGACGATATAAATCTTCAATAAAAACGGCAGAAAAAAAAATAAAACAAATTTCGTCTGTCGAAAGATTTAGAGTTATCAAAAGTCACCCCAAAAAGTGCGCAAAGTATTCTACGAAAATATATTAAATGAGCTTGTAATGGCAATAGCGACAGCTATAACGACATCGTAGATAATAATAATAATGATGCGTTGATAATGTACCCATTGTCATTTGACTGTTGCTTGTCACACTTCTACTTCCACATTCAATTCTACAGTTTGTGAGGGGGCAGTAACAATACAGCTACTCATGGCTAGGTGAACCCGCAAAAAGGACCTAAAATATATATAGAATATATAGGAAGGATTATTTCATGGCGCCCAGAATACGTTAACTCGCCGATTAAAATATTTTCCCAAATTCCCCAAATTTTATAAATTATTCATTGAAACAGTCGTATTTCAGTATAATCAGCAAAATCTGTCGTTATGGTCAAAACGATTTCAACTCATAACTAGGCTTATAATGCTTCGTCTAATAACAGAATTGAGCGACCAATTGCTATTATGGAAAGCTATTTCTGTATCAAAACAGGACTGGCTTGTAACAGTAGGTGTGCCCTAAATTTTAAGTCTAATAACAGCACATATCGCAAACTACAAGCTATTGTGCTTAAATTTGGTATGTGGATGTCAATAATGCATATAATTTATGGAACTAAAAGTGTACGGAATTGAAGAAGTGGGCATATTTCAACTTTTTCTTTTCTATTCGTTGTTTTTCATATTCTTTTGACTTTTTCATTTATGTATTTAACTTTTTTCAACATATCCCATGTGCTGGACTTTTTGAAGCTCTTTCATCTTTCTTTATTTTCAAAGCTTTTTAAGCGATTTTGTTTTGTTTCAACATTTTTCAACTTTTTTTGAGTTTTGGGTTCGCCAGAAAAAAAATTTGGCAAAATCGAACTATCATTCTTAAGCATTATTTAAAAAAAGATACTTACAAAGTTTTAGCATCCATCGAATCTTTAAGTTATTTTATTACTTACATTCAAATCCACTATGGATATAACTAATCGTCCTTTCGCCGCAAGTAAAGTATGTAATTTTTTCTCTTTCATTTTCTTTATTTTTTAAACTTTATTTTAACTGAGTTTTTTTTTATATTTTAAATATACCTTATTAACAATCGATTATTATACTATTTTTTTTTTTAAGCTATTCAACTACGATACAGTGATTTTACATACATTTTAACATACAAATATTTGCTACATTTTAATATCATAACCGCTGTCGCGAGCTTAATTTTTGTGCTTAAATACAAATATAATCTCATGTACAGAAATAAAGTTCTCTCAGTCAATGATGCTGAGATGCTTCATGCAAGTTGGCTGCTGCTTTTATAAAGGCAGTGCAAGTGCGAGAGCTTTAAGTTCTTTAACACACACTCGCAAATTTAATTACATGTACTATTGCATTATTAAGTTAATGCTGGCGTACACACACACACACACACATTGCTGATTATTCAATGTCTGTTATATTTTATGTAAGTGATAAGATTTTACTCAAAGTACACACGATTCTTTTTTAAAAACTAAATTTAAATATTCTTTTTTTTTAGTTTGAATTGCTCTTATTATTTAAATTAACCTATGATACGTACGTGTTTGTGTATTGTAGGTTTAACCCATTTTTTATGTAAATATTGCGATTCGTTTCGACGTGCACTGTTTTTGCCTAAAAATCGATACTTTATTATTTCATGAAAAATATTCCAATGTAGCTAAATGTACATATGTATAGTAAATACGAACATATAAAATATACTAGCATATAGTTAGGCGCAAAAAGTGACAACGAAACTAATCGTAATACATAAAAAGGTAGTAGTTAGATTTTTTTTTGCAATTTGAGCGTTAATTTCTTATGTTTAATTCATTTATACAGTGTTGATTTTATTTGTCAAACACATGTGATAATATTAGCAAGCCCTCAAACTATATAGTCCAGGAGCCGTTGACATCAAAAACATTTTCGGCAGTGTAAAAATTGTCCTACGCAATTTTTCTGAAAAAGCATGGTGAAATCAATTTCCCCGATATTTTTTTTTTTTTTGTAAAGAAGAGTGGAAAAAATTTTTCGCGATAATGACAAAATATTATTTTTTTTTATAATGAAAATTTAATTAAAAATACTGGCGGCAAAAAAAAATGTTTGTGATATTTCGCTCATTTTATTCGTTCAATCAATTTTCACTAGAATTTTTCAAATTCGGCACTTCTGTTGTCACCGGCTCCCCGCCCAATACAAAGCTATTTCAAATTATAAATATTATATATAGTATGATCAAGGTGTTTTTTTTTTTTGGGAAATGACTTTTTTTCTTCTGAGATTCTGAGACTTACTTGATAATTTTTAGGTATCTACATATTGCTCCTTGTGTGCAAGAACGGCATAACTCCAAAAATCTAAAGTTGGAGAAAAACGTATTTCAAGTTTTCATTAAATTACTTTTTATATGAAAATTTAAAAAAGTATGTTTACTTAAACTCCTCTGACAAGGCAAGTTCATAAGATACCTTTTTGATTTTTTCACACAATATAAATGAAATGGCGTATCTTTCTGCATAGTTAACTTGAAAACATTTTTTGAGTTATGCCATTCTTGCACGCAAGGAGCAAGATGATGTTAAGTACACCCTCCATTATTTTCGAATTCAAATATTTGCAGGTCGCATAATACTTTTTCATATTAAAATGCATGAATTGCTTGAAATGAAGAAATAGGAAAATTTTCAGATTGCAGGGTGCGGTCAGAGGCGTACCGTGCATATTCGGCGCCCAGGGCAAAGAACTTATTTGCCGCCCTTATCGAAAATAAATTTTCATATTTTTAACAAAAATTTCATTTACTTACCAAAAAATTAAATATATTTTAAATATCAGTTTGGCGCATTAAAGTGATTTTTCATCTGTATCTTTTTAATATAATTGAGTTACATATACATACTATTTATATAAAATTGCTTATATGAAAATACAATAGTTTGTAACGCTTTGACGCAAAATATACTGCACCGATTTTAATAATTTATTTTCTAAAACAACACAATTTCGCTAAAGCAGATTGTTGCTTATTTTTTTTATTTTTTAAAGTAAAATATCTTTTTTTTAAGATTTAAGTTTTTGCAAAACCTCAAAAGAAAATTGTCGTTTGATTTATCGTTGCTTATGCCGATGTTGCTTCTTGAATTCTGTGTTAATATTGTTGTATCGACTGCTAAATATTTAAATTCGTAAATTAACTTGGCGATAGATTTATATTTATATTTGCGGTACCTTCATACTAAAAAAATATCATGTAAAATTCAGAAAAAAAAAATTCAAAAATTAAAAATATGTTCATATTTTGGACTATTGTCACATATTTTGTATTGCATCTATTGAGGTTTTCATATAAAAGTATATGATGAGAGGGGAGTAGTAGTTTTTTGTTTGATTTTTAAATGACCAACAGGAAACCAAAGGAGCACTCCTAAACAAGATTGCAGCAGGTCAAAAACATATGACCACTTAACTGTCAAAGCATTGAAAGAAGTTGAGTTTGAATAAATAGGCGCGGCAACGCCCACACAAACAAAAACTTCAAACGCTGTGATAAAAAAACAATTATAGCAAGTTATACTCAATTCGGTAGGGTATCGTTTGGTGACACAAACAACTAATACACAACTAGTAGGCGAGGTTGAATATATATGGGCGTGGTACCTCCCGTACTCAACTTAACGGCATTTTAGTGCCAAAAACCACGGTATACTCAATTATGTCTCTTTTTGTTGTTGTTATGAAATAATTTACACTCCGCCAGAGAGATATACTTTTTCTTCGCGTTAAACAGTCTATATCATAATACATTCAATTCTGTTTTTACACGGTAGATACGTAAAAAAAAGAAATGAAGTTTGTATGTATGTCTAAACATGGAAAAAAAGCGTATTAGTTCCACATACTTCAAAGAAAGGGGAATTCCCTAACTAAATTTCTAAAAGATTACCTTTTGTAAAAAAATATTTATCTTTAAACTTTCAAACATATAGTTTTATTTAATCGTGCTAAATCGAAGGAAATCATGTAAAAAATGAATCAATTTTTTTCTAGACCGTGTTAAATCAAAACCGTGTAAAAACAAAATTGGGTGTACATCACTACACAGACTCCTTTGGTTTCTTAATTTGTGTTCCAAAAGGAACGTAATATTGCTATGTTGCAGAATTAGTAGTAATATTACGCAGATATCGCTTGATACTTCAAAAGCGTTATGTAATGCTGCTTCTTAGACCCATGGTGAATAAAAACAAGATGCAAAAAATTGTTGTTGTTTTCCTGTGGAGTTACCGCTTACCGCACCTGGTACACTACCATTGTTGCTGGCCGCTGCAATAGCTGCCGCATATCCACCATGAGAATGATGATGATTCAATTGTGTACCATGTAATCCGATTTGTGTATAGGTGGTATTACTGCTCGAGCCACCGCCACCACCTACGCTTTGATGCGGGCTAATAGGCGATTGCCGTGCTTGTGTGCTGCCAGCGCTACCACTGTGCGTACTATTTTCTGGCGTTGGAGCACCATGATGTGGCGGTGGTGGCGGCAGTCCAACTGCATGATGACCGTAGCCAGCAGCGGCGGCATGACTGAGACTTAATGATTCGTAACTGCTTGCACCACCATTTTGCAAATTGTTGCCACCAACGTTGACAGAGTTATTTAGGCCAACATTGCTGCCGCCACCGAAAGAGCTACCCGGTGGTGGTATGGGTCCACGTAGCGACATATGACATTGGTATAACGAAGGTGGGGTCAGGTCACGCTGTTGTGCCATTGGCGATGAAGTTATAGACGGATGCGTAAAGGAAGACATGCCAGTCATTGAGCTATATAGAGAAAAGTAGAAAAAAAGCGAAAAAAACACAAAAAATATGTTATGAACTTTTATAGTTTGTGTAGTGAATGTGTGTCCGAATATATATTGCTGGCCACCACTGTGTTAAAGTACTCTGTATGTGTGTGTTAACCCAGTGTGCCACACGGATCCCTTTCGGATCCGCTTCTTCGTATTATCCGATTCGAATCCGTTGTCGTACGAAATACTTCTCGAAAAACCAGAAGGATTGTCCGCTTTGTCGGATCCGTTTCGAACTCGGAACGGACTTCATACACGGATCCGTTCCGGATTCGTTTTTTTATAAGTAAAACGGATCCACTACGAATCCGTCTCGAACTCATTTTCGTATTCGAATTTGTTTTCGTATGTAACTCCTCTCGATCGGAACGATCGTCCCCTTCGTCCGTTCGTCCGTTTCGGATCCGTTTTATTAACAAAAAAGATTCCGTAACGGATCCGTATATTTCCGAGTTCGAAACGGATCCGTCGAAGCATAAAACAACGGAATCCGCTCTGACGGATCCATAACGGGTCCGAAACGGATCCGCATCCGTTTTTGTGCACAGTGGGAAGAAACATATTTTGTATGTACCTGTATGTGTCACTCATCGGCATTGCCGGATGATGTGCTGAGGAGTACACTGCACCCATGGAACTCCCGAATCCACTATTCAAATTGAGACGTGGAGACATTGATGCCACAATTGAACCACAGCTCATGTGCGGATGATGAGGTATAGGATGGCTGTGCACAGGATGCGTAACACCGACTGCAATAGATGCACCATTGTTATTATTATTGCTTAATAGTCCAGCACTATTGCGTCCACTGCCACTACTTGGCCCGAGGCTTATTGCAGCATCACCACTACTGCTACCGGCGCTGCCACTACTGGTGGTGGCGGCCCCACCACCGCTACCTTGTACTGTTGTATGGTGCATTGTCTCAGGCGTTCCGCTGCCAACTCGTGAACTGGTGGCTGCCGTGGCAGCCGCAAGACTTGCTATGGGCGAGGGCGAAGTCATCGAATCTGTTGAAGGCGTTGGATAACCAAAATAATCGAAAAAATTGTGTTCTTTTTTATATGTTGTTGTAGACATAGCTTAAAATATTGATAAAGAGGAACATAAGAGGCGGTGTGCTTTTTTTTTGTATACAACACCGCCGCATACTTACTTCCAGCCGAGCCGGGTAACAGCGTGACAGAGTTACATCCAACGCTGCCGCTAAGACTATTTGGACTATCGGTGGCTGAAGCTGATATGGAAGTGGCGCCAGTTGAATTTGGCGTACAACGCTGATTGCGCAGTTTTTCTTCACGACGCCATTTCGCTCGACGATTCGAGAACCAAACCTGTATACGTGCTTCCGGAAGACCTATTTTGGCAGCTAAACGCTCTCTAGCAAATACATCCGGATAATGTGTGCGCTCAAATTCTACAAATTCAAAACGGAAATAAAAAAAAAAATTATCAAAATATATAAAACCCGATAAAATGAGCTGGACACATAAATGGCACAATTTGGAAAATGGATAAAATATCGTGTTAAAAATGCATTTATTGAGTTTTTGGTATGCACAAACATTTAAGTCACTAATATTTAGTGCTGTAGCCTCATTTTTTTTTGATGACAGCTTCACACCTGCGACCCATACTCTCCATCATTTTTTGGCATTTTGTTTTGTATATGGCACACCACTCTAAGTGATGTCCGAAACCTTTCTTCGACCTTTCTCTATCGATTGGAGCAAAAAAAAAAGAAGATAGGTTTTGGACATCACTTAGAGTGGCTCCGGATCTTGGAAAAAACCGAAAGGGTCGAATACGGTACTTCCCAGGCCACCCTAACTGATGTCCAAAATCCTTTTTTGACCTTTTCTCATCGATTGCAGCAAAAAAAAAAAAAATCCGAAAATGGGTGAAAAACGATCCTTTCCAGAGTCCGGGGATACTCCAAGTGATGTCCAAATCCATTTTCGATTGAAGCAAAATTCCGAAAATAGGTCAAAAACGGTTCTTTTGATGTCAAAAAAAATTTTCGACCTTTCCCCATATTTTACGTTTATTTGAGTTTGTTTTTTTAAAGAAAAAAATTCTGTACAAACCTTTTTCTAAACTGTCAATTTGTTCGTTTGTAAAAGAGGTTCGATTCCTTTGTAGTTTACGTTTTAATATAAGACGTGCTTGGTCATCGTCATTGACGCCAATATTTGTGCCACCTCCATTGGAATTTTCGCCTTCTCCCGAAACTGTTTCATCGGAATTATGACCGTCGAATTCTAAAAAAAAAGAAAAGGTCGAGAAGTCATAAAATTTGAATGAATTTGAAAAAGCCGCATAAGGTTGAATTTTTGGTACGATTTTACCTTAATTTTTTTGGCGTTCCACCACCCTATCTATGCATTATAAATCTTACTTGTGTTTTGTATATTTAAATAACATGTTTAAGGCTTTCATATCATTACAACTTATTATGAGCCTTGAGTGTCAAGTTTCATTTAATATACGAAATGCTTATGCGATATTGTTTGTTGTTGTACGTTTTCATTAAGCTAAATGCATAAAATAAATAAATGAAAAAAAAAAACAGCAACAACAAAATACAATGCAAAGAAAAAACAAAAACATGTCAATGTAGTATGGAGCAAAAAGGACTAGAAAGGAGTAAATAGGAGCCAAATTTAGACAGCTAAACAGTAAAGTCTCTCACTGTATGAAAAACTCATTCGAGTGGAAAGTTGTGATAAGAATATGAACGCAAGCAACATAAAAGTTCAGGCTTGTATTTATGAAACGACAAATAAGTTACAACAACAACAAGCACAACAACAGCACAACAACAATACAAGAACAGCAACAGCAGTGGGAGTAACAGAACAGTGAAGGTTGGCAAAGTTTTAACTCAGCCAGCCAACTAGTCAGTGATGTGCCGCTGCATAGTCAACTATGGGAAATTTTTCCACTTTCTTTGGCATATAGTAAATCCCAATTTTTAAGTTCTAAAGCATAAATATCTTGTTATCTTATCTTAAAGTGATCAAAATCATAAGTTTTATGTTCCCATTCTTAAATGTTTTCAATTTCGTAAGTAAATCTACGCTATTTATATAAAATTGCTTATATGGAAATGCTTTGTAACGCTTTGGCGTAAAACATACTGAATCGATTTTAAAAATTTATTTTGTGAAATAAAATATTTATGCTAGACAAGGTTACTGCATACTTATATTTTTTTAAAGTTAAATATTATTTTCTCTCTTCAAAGGAAAAAAAAAGAATTGAAAGAAAGTTTAAAGTTAAATATTATTTTCTCTTTTCAAAGGAAAAAAAAAGAATTTAAAGAAAGTTTGTGGTTTAAGTCTCGAAGCCAAATACATTTGTACAAATGAGTATAAAAAAATCAACAATCAGCATATGCAACGAAAAATCAAACGACAAGTTTTTTGTGAGGTTTTGCAAAAACTTAAGCCTGAAAAAAAGAAAATAAGTATGCAGTAACCTTCCTTAGCAGAGATATGTTGTTTTAAAAAAAAATTATTAAAATCGTTTCAGTATGTTTTGTGCCAAAGCGTTACAAACCATTTTTATAGAAGCAATTTTATATAAATAGGGTAGATGTGTACACATTATGAGTAAACACAAAATGCTTTACAATATCCAGATTTCTCCGAATTATGAGATTTTTAATCTAACAGTAGTTTTTACAAGCTTTTGCGTTTTTACTGTGGAAGCCGTATGAAAAGTCTTTATTTGTTTTTTGCTTATCTATTGACTATGACGCATACGAAGTTATAAATAGGGTATATATACAACTGCGGCCTAAGTTATGATGACAATTGTCATCTCCCGTGCTAACATAACCTAACCTATGACGCATACTCGTTTATGTAGTATAAAAATTGTACTGTTGCTTATATGTTGTAAATTTCTGCCAAAGAGCATGGAAAAACTGCCCATAGTGCAGTGTTGCAATGGCATTGCTGTTGACTCATTCATATTGTAAAACCAACATCAACTCAAACTTCCTTTAACGTTATGCTCAACTGCGACACTTTTTTCGACTTAGCTTAAGCTATACCGTTACCTCCTAAGTATTAAAGATTTTTACCGGGACACGTACATACATATGGTAGGTATGTAAATAACGAAATGGCTAATGCGCTGGTAGGGAAAGCCGTTTCACTACTTCTTCGATATTGTACAAATAAGATCTTCTACTAATTTTTTATATCGTAATATTTGCTTTGTTTATGAAAATGCTCCATGCTCTTCTTTGTCATATCCTTACTTTCTCCTCAATATCCTGGTCAACACTTTAATATAAATTTGACAGACCGGTAGGCACAATTTACGTAATTTGTGTAAATATAATTTATAAAGTGCGATTTCAATATTAAACAAAGGAATGCGCAGTTATGATAATATCCTTGTATAGATCTTGGCTCGAACTCCTCTGGTCTTCTTAAGTTATTTATATTCAATGCATAACGTCACGCAATCACGACGTAAATTCATTCTATTTTGTCGTTTTGTAAACGAAATACAAAAAAAAAAAAATGAAGACAAATAAAATCTGACGCAAAAATTGTCTCAATACCTCTTCGGGTATCATCATAAAACTTTACGTACGAAAATGCAGCCGTGCGTTTCTTCAATTTTTTCCTTAAACACTTGACGTCGTAAGCCCATTGCCGACGTTAACTTAGCGTAACCGTACAAAGCTGAATTTGGGAAATAAAATTGAATTTAATGCAAACAGTAGTATTTTTACGCATAAAATGAAATTTAAACAATTAAGGGATCCTTACCGAATGGCGCATGTCTTAGCATATTGGAATATTTTTATATATAAAGGCATTTTATGCCGCCGATTTTGTTGATTTTTTTTATGTCTTAACAACGGTTACTGGTGCGCGTATGGTATAGTAAATGGCACAAGATTTTTCTACTTCTTAAACTCTTTCAATGTTTTTCAACAATTTTCAAGTTTTACGACTTCTTAACCCTAATGTTCTAATGTCCCGTGCGCAATCAAAAAACATCATTTGTTCTCATTTCTTGACAGCAAGTGTGTCAAAATTTTTGTTTAGACAGAGTTTTATGCAAGCAAGAAACAACGAGTGTAAAAAAATAAAATTTTTAATTTTTAGAACTATTTGAAGTTGGTCACGTGCGCAATCGTAAGTCTAAAACTTTTGTAATCTAGGCAGTTGAGAATGGTTTTTAACTGCTATAACACAACATAATCGCTTAATACTTTTTTTTGGCAAAGTTGTGAAAAGGGCTAGTGCACAATATAATTTTCCTTCCAATATTAGGCGGTGCCACTCCTTTGACAGGAAAATACATTACCACGGCTAATATAATAAACCGATTTTAATTAAATTTAGTTTGGAGATGGATTGAATCATAAAAAAGATTGTTGTTGGTTGCTGTTGTGACAAAACGCAGCCACGACTAAGTCGCTACACCAATTTTGATCAAATTTGGCATATTTGGCATGGTGATAAACTGACTCCTGAGACAAGAAATTTGTATTTAGTTGGGCGATCTGACGCCCAGGGCCGGATTACAAAAATTGCCGCCTCCACGCAAACATCTAATGCCTCCCCTCCAGAATTATCTTTATAATTACCAAAAAAATTTTGACGAGCAAAAAAAAAGGTCCTCACTTCTCACCTTCAAAAACTTTTGCAAAATTAAATATATTTTTAAAACTTCCATCTATACATTCAAATTTCCTACATAGATTTACTTTCATTCAATAAAAAAAAGGTCATAATTTTTGAGTTCCAAAAACCGTAGCCAATTAAGATATATATGACCATTTTGCCGCCCTACGGCACGGCGTTGTTGGCGTAGGCGGTAATCCGGCCCTGGTCACGCCTCTTACAGGAAAAAACGTTTCGACAGCAAAAATAAAAATTTCATATTATTTTAAGAAAAATGTTATATGAAATTGATATTAAATTCATTAAAATTAAACTCACCAATTGAATTCGACAATGATTAATATTAAATTTGTTTTTTATTTACTATGTAGGGGAAGGCGGGGCAAAGCGGTACACGGGGCAAAGCGGTACACGGGGCAAAGCAGTACAAAGGGTATATTTATCCTTGCATTACAACGCCATTTTATGTAATTGTAAGGAATTTGTGTTTGAGTAGTGCTCTTGTAACTGCCAGGTTATAGCGACATTTTGATTTTCCGTTTTCGAGAACCTCGAGGCTCATCAAAATGAGTGCGGTCGATGAAAAATTCGAAAATTATCGATTTGCTTATGTCGATAAGTTTTTGTTTCACGAGTCTGTATGTTTACATAGGTCATAGGGGCAAAGTGGTAGGGCCGAAGCGGTAGTGTTTATCACTTGGTTCCGGCATTTTGTCCAATTTTCAGGAGTTTCGAAAAACAGGAAAGTCCTACTACTTTTGGACTGCCATTCATGACACAAAAAACACGTTTTAAAACAAATATATAAATATAATTTTTTATGAATTGGACTCAGTGATGTACCAAAACGGGTTTTTTCATTTTCGGAGCAAAAACAGAAGACATTTCATTTGACATTTTCACGAACAAATTGGGGTTTTTCGATTTTATTATGTATTTATGGCTGAAAGCAGTAATAGATGATTAAAATTGCAGAATTTTGTTACGAAAAATATTTTATTAAATAGAAAAGGGAAAGAATTAGTAAAATATAAGTGACAATGCTAGTGGCTTGTACCCTGAACTCTAAATATCCATAATCCAATCCAATCCAATCCACATACGCCAAATAAGTCTAAATTATCAGTAAGCAACTCCAGCAGACGAAATTCTATACCATACGGTAAGTTCCAGTGTTTTTTCAACAAAATTATTATAAGAAGAATCTTCTCCGCTGTAATTATCATCTGTTTGTGCATCCTATTTTTCTTTGCACATTTTGTAGTTATAAGAAAGATATGTGAGTTTTCCAGCACGCTCTGTAGTAAGTCGATTTCGTTTCTTGTTGTATATCCATCCTAATTTACTAAATGACCTTTCTACAGCCGCTGATGTTATTGGCGCCGATAGTATTCGAATGACAACTTCAGTCAGTTTACTTTCTAGTGCATATATCTTCCACCATAATAACGGATTAATTTTTTTGGCCGCTATCTATATGAAATGGCGTTTCCAAAATCCTTCACGACTTTGATATTTTCCGAACTACACCATTACATGCATCTTTGTGAGTTTGGTTCAAGCTTTCTTGCTTCTAACCCAATGTGCACAAAAACGGATGCGGGTCCGTTGCGGACCCGGAACAGACTTCATAAATGGATCCGTTACAGACTCGTTTTTTTAAAACTAAAACGGATCCGTTACGGACTCGTTTTTTTAAATAAAACGGATGAGAGCCGGACTCGTTTTTTTTAACAAAAACGGATCCGTTACAGATCCGGAATGGACTTCATAAGCAGACCCGTTACGGAATCGTTTTTTTTAACTAAAACGGATCCGTTACGTTACTAAAACGGATGCGAGCCAGACTCATTTTTTTTAACTAAATCAGATCCGTTACGGACTCGGAACAAACTTCTTATACGGATCGGTTCCGGACTCCTTTTTGGTGAACAAAATGGATCCGTTCCGCAGTCGGTTTTTGTAAATAAAACGGATCCGTTCCAGATTCCGATTCTGATACGATTCGGATGCGAAATCGTGGGTGATTCGCCTCCAAACAGCGGGAAGGATCGTCCGCGTTGTCGGATCCGTTTCGAACTCGGAACGGACTTCATATTCGGATCCGTTTCGTATTGGTTTTTTTGTTAATATAACGGATCCTTTTCGAATTCGTTTTCGTATGAAATTCCTCTCGACAAATTTGAATCCGTTTTGTCGGATCCGTTCCGAAGTCGTTTTTTGTAAATAAAACGTATCCGTTCCAGATTCCGATTCTGATACGATTCGGATGCGAAATCGTGGGTGATTCGCCTCCAAACAGCGGGAAGGATCGTCCGCGTTGTCGGATCCGTTTGGAACTCGGAACGGACTTCATATTCGGATCCAATTCGGATTGGTTTTTTTGTTATTAAAACGGATTCGTTCGGATCCTTTTCGAATTCGAGTTCGTATGAAATTCCTCTCGAAAAATTGTAATCCGTTTTGTCGGATCCGTTTTGAAGTCGTTTTTTGTAAATAAACTTAAGTTGATTGGCTTCACAAGCACATCTGGCGTAGTGCTTCTTTTGGATGGAGGCTAGGGATGGCCAGCTGCGGTGCCCAAAAGTCGACAGCGCGCTGACGTTTACAACAAACATTTCGCGCTAGTATGTGTACAAATGTGTGAAGAAATTCCAGCGAAAAAAAAAATGAAAATAAATGTGTTTTGTCTTTTCCACGTATAGAAAAAATGACCCAGTAGAAATTCGTGCATCACTGATGTTAATAAATAAAGATAAATGTTGGCATATTAAATAATTGTAATTTTATTTAACAACAAAAAGAAAACATTTCATAAATCTTATACATATTATGTATACATATGTATGTTATAACATATTAACAGAGTTTACTTAAAATAAGACAAAATAAACAAAAATAAAAAGTAATTTTCCGAGAACTAAAATTATTTTTCCATGAAATGAATTTTTTTACAACAATTAAATAATATTTCAATAATAATAAATTTTTAAAAAATTGCATTTCGCATAAATAATGTTTTTGTTTGCCTATGTTTTGTTTTTGCACGTTTGATTCCGACTGGGTTTCTCACATATTCAATTTTCATGCGAATCAGCGCATAGAAATCAGCAACTGCACGGCGGGCCGAATGATGGCCCGAAACGTGCAATGTGACCGCGGGAGGGTAAATGGCCAACACTAGCTTAGGCTATACAACTTTTATTTGGGGTGCATATTTAGGGTGGTTCTTATACAAAAATATTTTTAAAATAACATTTTCACAAATACCACGAGATCGATTCACATGAAATTTACACTGCGTGCCTTTTATATCAAGAAGCATAGCTTAAGCTATAAAATTTTTATATAGAATGCTTAAAAAAATAAAGATCATCTCTATTCTTTCCTTAGGGTTCAATCTATCTCCATACCAAAAATATTTTTGTATGAAGAGCACCCTAAATAAAAATTGTATAGCCTAATAGTACGGGAGGCAACGTTGCATTTCAGGTGGCGATTTCCTCCCGCTTAATTTTGTTTTTAATTTATAGTTTTGATATGGCTGATAATCGAAACAAGCGTCAGTCGCCAGGCTAGTGGTGGAGCTGGTTGTGAGAAAATGCGCATCAAGTAAAAAAAAGAATGTCCAAAACCCATTTCCATTCACTTGAAAATTTGCACAATTAATGTTAAGATGATCATAATAATAAAAATAATAGTCAGCTGCGTGTATAATGGGGGATTATACGTCAGCTAAAAAATTTCTAAGGTCATTTCAAATTCAATGAAACTTATACATTTAGTTCATAATATAATTAGAATGACAAAAAACATAATCAGCTATTCTTATAATGGGGGTAAGACCGTCAGCTGAGTGATCATTAGAGTGGTTTAGACTAACGTGACCAGATATTTTTGACCAAAACGCGGAGCAGGAAAAAGTTTATGAAAGTTTTTTTAAGATTTTTTTGTTTTAACTGCAAAAAATTGTATGTAAGTAGGTACTAAAAAAAAGGTCCTCAATTTCAAATCCCGAAAACAGTAGCAAATCAGATATTTCCATTTATTTTTAAGCAAAATCATATATTGACTATTTTCAAACCATACAGTCGGAGTGACTTCAAATTGCGGAATTTGGTTGCTGATTAAATATGTTGTTTTTCAAAGTAATTAAGGGAACATATCATCCCCCGATTTAATTGAAATTTTTTACGAAGCTATGCCCACTTAAGGTTTTAATTTCAGAGCTTAAAAATTCGCTGAAAATTTTTTCTAAATAGTCGCATATTTATCCAAATCAAAATAATTAATTTTTATATAGCTTTTTCACTGACTGTACTTCTGTGGGCTTTGAATGTTTTGTTTGCTTGACTTTGTCAGCGAAGAAGTTATATGTGCGTGCAATGTTTTTATTTCTTTCCCATGATAAAAAGTTATTACGAAAATAACGGTAAAACACAAGTATGCAGAATGCAAGCACGATTTGCAGAAAGTAATTTGGAATGCTGCTTTTATTTGCTTTGAAAATAGTACCGTAGAATGGCTTGGCAATGATGAAAAACAAAAAATTGACATTTCGATTTTGGAAAAAAAAATCTGACCTCAAATATGTTTTAACAAGCATTGAATTCTTGTCATTTCTCTCTCATATTAATACAAATTCCACAATAAAATTTTAAGCGAAAAAAATGGGGTTTTTGAGAAAATCAACCTTGTCAATTTCAAGAATTTTCAAAATTTTTAAAAGATTCTGACAGAGAATCAGAAGTTCTATTAGAATCAAAAATTAATTATGTTAATTTGGATAAAAATGCGACTATTTTAAACAAATTTTCAGTGGTTTTTAAAGCTCTGACACTAAAATTTTAAATGGGCATTACTTCGTAAAAAATGATTTTAAATCAAATCGGGGGATGACAGGGGCGGATCCAGAAAAAATTTTAGGGGGGGCGAACATAAGAATAAAAAAAGTTAAGAAATTTGTATTAATTAAAAATCCACGTAACTTGAGCAACCTCAAGTAACCCAAGTAACCCCAAGTAACTCCCCTCCCCTGAGTGATCCAAATAACCCGAAGTAAACCCATAGATCTAGCTCGTGCAATTTTTAAATAATAAAATATACAAACTCAATTAAACCAAGTCACCCCAAGTCAAATTACCCATGTGATTCCGCAGATGATTATTATAGAAAAGCCATATTCATACCTCTTTTGGATAATGTGATCGAGGACTTGAAGTTTCGTTTCCCTGAAGAAACATTAAATTTGTTTGATTTTTTCGTTTTGTTCCCGACAAATGACGACGAATCTGAGTGTGAAGAAGCTTTGAATCGCCTGTCCAATAAATATGCTTATTTATTTAATAAATCGACAGACATTTTTAAAAAAATGCTCTCGTCAGAGCTAGAATTCTATAGGTTGCACTGCGAGAATAAAAAAAACACTTCTTGCAGTGCACTAGAATTATTAGATCATTGTGATGACGAAGTTTTTCCTATTATTACAACTTTATTAAAAATTTTGGCGACACTTCCAATAAGCTCTTGTAGTGCGGAAAGAAGTTTTTCCTCTTTAAGGAGTATAAAAGATTGGTTGCGATCAACCATGAGTGAAGATCGATTGGATGGTTTAGCTCTCATAAATATTCATTGGAATGTAAAAATAAATGTAGAAAAAGTCATCGATCGATTTGCGAAAAATAGAAATAATAGGATCGATTTTGTTCTATAATTTTATGCTGCCTCAGTTTAATTTATATAATAAATGTTAAATAATAAATAATTGACAAATGTTTTTGTTTTATAATTTATATATAATAAAAGTTATATAGTTTAAAAAATGTTCAAAATCATTTCTTCTCTTGCCGTCCTTAGGGGGGGCGATCGCCCCGATCTCCCCCCGCTGGATCCGCCCCTGGGGGATGATATGTTCCCTTAATTACTTTGAAAAACAACATATTTAATCGGCAACCAATTCCGCAATTCGAAGTCACTCCGATTGCATGGTTTGAAATGGATTTGGTCTCCAGTTATTTGTATTATTTTTTGTATTTTCTAAAAAAAAAGGTTCTAACTCACCGAAAACCCTAGCAAAATGAGACTTATTATTTTCAATGAAAACGCGGAACGCGCGGAGCAGAAAATCAAAAACGCGGACTTGCTCCGCGAAAAGCGGATCATATGGTCACGTTAGTTTAGACACACATGGGAAAAATTAAAGTTGCTCCGATCTTCGCTCCCTGGCCACCAAAAGTTTTGTATTGATGTCAATAAGAACCACGTAAAATTTGGTCCATTTCAGAAAACAGTTGATGGACCCGCTACCGTTTTGAAAAGTGGGAAATGGTCCTTAATCTATCGAAAATCATTAATATCTCCCCGAAGCTACATCGTAGAGGGATCAAATATATGACAAGGTCCTATTATTTTTTCTCTTGAAACATTTTTTCCGAACATACTTTTTCCCTATCACCAACCCTTAGGGGGTCTCCCATACAAAAATTAGATTCTTGTGAAAATATGAAATTGACTCCTCCCTCTTCTCAGACGCCTCTGGAGGGGTAAAATGTTAGGCCGTTTTCTATTGCTTTTACTCTCCCAAACTTTTTTTTCGACACACCTACTTCCTATCTGCCAACCTTTTGGGGGTCCCTCAACAAAAACACAAAAAATTTCGAAATATAGTTTATAGCCCCCTGGAGTGACCCGTAGAGGGTTCATATGTATCACCAGGTCCTATTATATTTGCTTTTCTAATATTTTTCCCGAAGATACCTACCCTCTATCTGCCACCCTTTTGGAGGTCCCCCTACAAAAACACAAAAAATTTCGAAAAATAGTTCATAGCTCCCCCGGAGTGACCCATAGAGGGTTCATATGTATCACCGGGTCCTATTGTATTTTCTTTTCTAATATTTTTTCCGAAGATATCTACCCTCTATCTTTTGTTTTTGTAGGGGAACCCCTAAAAGGGTGGCAGATAAGGGGTAGGTGTGTCGAGAAAAAAGTTTGGGAGAGTAAAAACAATAGAAAATGGTCTAACATTTTACCCCTCCAGAGGCGTCTGAGAAGAGGGGGGAGTCAATTTCATAATTTCACAAGAATGTAATTTTTGCAGGGGAGACCCCCTAAGGGGTGGTGATAGGGAGTAAGTATGTTCAGAAAAAGTGTTGGAAGAGAAAAAATAACAGGACCTTGTCATACATTTGATCCCTCTAAGCTTCGGGGAAATATTAATAATTTTCGATAGATTAAGGACCATTTTTCACTTTTCAAAATGGTAGCGGGTCCATCAAATGCTTTCTGAAATGGACCAAATTTTACGTGGTTCTTATTGGCATCAATACGAAACTTTTGGTGTCCGGGGAGCGAAGATCGGAGCAACTTTAATTTTTCCCATGTGTGTCTGAACCACTCTAATGATCACTCAGCTGACGGTCTTACCCCCATTATAAGAATAGCTGATTATGTTTTTTATCATTCTAATTATATTATGAACTAAATGTATAAATTTCATTGAATTTGAAATGATCTTAGAAATTTTTTTTTTTTCTACACGTTTATGTAAATAGCTGACGTATTATCCCCCATTATACACGCAGCAGACTATTATTTTTATTATTATGATAATCTTAACATTAATTGTGCAAATTTTCAAGTGAATTGAAATGGGTTTTGGACATTCTTTTTTTTACAGGATGCGCATTTTCTCACAACCAGCTCCACCACTAGCCTGGCGACTGATGCTTGTTTCGATTATCAGCCATATCAAAACTATAAATTAAAAACAAAATTAAGCGGGAGGAAATCGCCACCTGAAATGCAACGCTGCCTCCCGTACCATAAGGTATGTATCTTGATACATATAAAAGACACGTGGTGTAATTTTCATGTGAATCGATCTCGTGGTCTTTGTGAAAATGTCATTTTAAAAATATTTTTGTATGAGAATCACTCTAAATATGCACCCCAAATAAAAGTTGTATAGCCTAAGCTATGGCACTTGATATAAAAGGTACGTGGTGTAAATTCGGTGTGAATCGATTACGTGGTCTTTGTGAAAATGCTATTTTAAAAATATTTTTGTATGAGAACCACCCTAAATATGCACCCTAAATAGAATTTTTATAGCCTATGTTATTTTTTTTAAGGACAAATCCAACAAATTAAAGATCATTAAAATCGGTCCAGCGGTTCTTGAGTTATACAGAGTGTAACTAACCTTATTTTGCTTCATTTATATATAGATAAATCCATCAATATCTTAAGAACTAGAGCCAATTCAGTACTTTCATGAATATATTCGTAAACTGGGTACTTAAAACTATAGAAAACCGCAGAGACATTCAGGGCAACAAAAAAAAAGTAAATTTTTTTGAGCTGTGCTATAGGTAAAAATCTGAGGATTCTTAAGTTCAATAGAGTGGCCAATCAATTCAATTATATTTCGCTAAAATATATTTAAAAAAATTAAAAACCCGTTATTGCACTGAGTAAAAACGATTTTAGCAAAAACCCGATAAAAACCCAAAATAAATGCTGAGCAAATTACATCACTTATTGCCATTTACCCCACCCGAGGGGCAAAGCGGTAGAAACGTACTTTTTTTTGCATCGTAATAATAAACATCTTCTGTTGAGAAAATAATGAGCCTAATTACCTTAACCCAGGGGTTCTTCAACTTATGTAGTCCGCGGACCCCTTATCGATCTAAATTTTTTTTGCGGACCACATCCAACCTTAGACATTTGACGTCATTCTAAGCTTAATTTCTGGCTCAATAATGACAAAAACACTCAGACTTGCCAACCGTTGTCAAACTCAACCAGACATAAAATGTCCGGTTATCTGATGAGGTTAAGGAACAAAGTAGTATTTTTATTTTGCTTTAATTTTTCCGACATTCCAGACACTATTTTCTAATAAATTTTGATACTTATACCATATGTACAGTATTGGTCAAAACTTAAGTACATGTAATTGTCTGCGGTTCCTTCTTTGGTCATGGGATTAGACCAATCCATAGGATTGATGAAATTATGGATCGTTACATTTACGTTGACATACTAAAAGATGTGATGCTACCATATACCGATGAATAGACGCCACTTAAGCGGAGTTCCAACAGGACAACGATCCAAAATAGAATAGAATTGAATTGAATTTCTTAGTTGGCCTGCTCTCACCTGAATCCTATTGAGAACTTGTGGGAGATCGTTAACAAGAAAATCGAGAGAGAAAATTGCAAAACCACTGCGGATCTGTTTTAATCCTTGAAAATATCCTGGGAAGGGATATCGCAGGATATCATTAATAATATAGTTTCCTATATACCAAAAAGTTGTGCGTCTGTCGTCCAGAATAAAGGGATTGCAACTAATTACTAATTTTAAAAATTTTTATTTACCTGGCTTAAAATGTTCCTTTGATAATAACTTTTTATTTATGAGGCGCTGAATTTTTAAATTTTTGTCTGTCAATAATAAAGGAAATATATGTATATAATAAATTCACAACATGGTTCAAAAACGTCGTTTTCACAAAAAATTTATGATTTAAAAAAATGTACTGAGGGGGTCCTTAAGTTTTGGGCAATACTGTATATCTCTCTGTATTTTAACAAATCTTGCTGATTTATAGAGGCTAACATTTTTTACTAGGAATAAATAAAAATTGTGGAGACATAAAAGAATTAAAAAAAGTTTCAAGTCAAAATATGTACATTAACTCAGACAAATATTTCTTGGTCAAAATAAAGCTTAGAAAATAAATGTTTTTTTTTCATATCTTTATTAATAAATAATATAATAATAATTAAGCTTATAATGAAAATTATTTGGGACTATTGGTTATTTTATAAGCGAAATTTGTTTAGTTTCTTCTGTAGAAGTTTTTATTTAATGAGATCAATCATCCATGTTGTTTTCTTGAAACCAAATCCACAGTGTTGGGCTCTATATTTGAAAGTTTTATTCTCAGGTCTGCTTCTACATTGAGCTGGTTTCTATACTTTGATTTTTTATATAATAGTACCAAAAAAGCCTGTTCACACAAATAAGTCGTACAAAACGGAATCAAATTTTGGAGGGCGTTATTTGCAAGTGCAGGGTAATCGGACTTTAAGGTAATTAATTTGAAGAGAAACGTTGGGTACCATTATTTCGTCATTGATCACAACTAAATTTCAACGCTCGTAAGTCCACCTTGAAAATTTGCACAAAATTTACAAATCACGTGAAAATCTCGTCTTCCTCAGTTGACGAAAGAACGTAAAACAAAATAGCTTTTATGCAGCGTTGCTGTAATTGGTTACATAAATAGAGAAAATTGTACTTTTACAATTTTTAGCTACACGCTGGCAAACATGAAATACCGCTGTTGGTCCAAGGTACAATCGGTCCAAGGTACATGCTTTTCTCCTAACTAACAGTTAGTTCAATTTTATTGAACTTTAGTTTCAAAGAAGTATCGCAAGAGATATCCGCTAGCATATCTGGCTCTAATGTCGATTATTGCTTAGCATTACTAACATCTGTATTGAATGGATCCCTGAGTCGTTGCCAGAATCAGAACAGGGAAAATACTGCTTTTTAGAGGCATTTAATGTTCTCTTTATTAGAAAATTTTATTAAATCGCTGAGCCTTGGAAAAGACTCATACACACACTTCTGAATGCGTTTTGACAATAATTCGATTTTTTATAATCGCTTCTATTTTATCTTCAACTTTAATTTTTTTTGAAGCTGTTCTTTATAGGCTCAAATTGAAATCTACAGAACTTTATGATGTTGTCTAACAGTAGGAAGAGTGGAAACAGTTAGGTGCTGGGCATCCCGGGTTTAAACAAAAGTAAATGCACACTTTGTTTTTTAAAAATATGTGCAATCATTGCAAGAGCCATGACCATGTAGAATTTTTAATAAATGTGTTATTGTGTTATTAAGCGAAAAGTTTTGATGATGAAAAATTATTGATGTCAAAATTGTTTCGCGGACCCCCAGGGGACCACACTTTAAGAATCGCTGCCTTAATAGATTTAATATGGATCGAACTAATAACTTACATGTTTAAATGTGCGAAAAAAAAATTTTTTTTTCTAAAAACTCCGTTTTCCCTATATAAATCTTAAATACAAAAATATATGAAAAATTGCCAAGTGAACCATACCCGTTCGCAATATCACTATAATTAGTAAGATAAAAATTAAATAAAATTTTTTCAAACAAACGAAATCTAATAAAAATTAATATTTTTAAATTAATCGCTTAAGAAAATGTTGGTAGGTTTCGTTGGCCATGAAAAACACTTCCATTTTTCGTCCCGTGCGAATCGCGCTTTTATTGCCTCAATCTTGGAACCAGTAGCACGTCTACCAAAAACTTTACCACTAAATATAGTGCTACCAAAGTGTTATGTCCTAAAGTTATAGTAGAAAAAAAAAATTGTTTTACTTTGATTTTTATTCCACTTTAAAAATGTACGAATGTCACGTTCGTTTACTTGATTCAAACATTATGTATTTGGCCCAAATAGTGGTAAATGTTGTGTGAAGCATTTTATATTTGAATTGCTTTGTATCTAATATGATTTGTTATATTCAAATAAATCGTTTTTTCTCAGTGTATAGAATATAAAAATTTAAAAAACAATTTTTTTGAAAAGACCAACTTGCATATTTCTAAGTCCTATGCGAAGTTATGGTAGTACTTTATTCAATAGTATACTCGCCACTCATTTACCTTTCGTTGTTGTATCATTTTGCGTAGCCACTCCCCTTTTCCCACAGTGCGCTTAACTGTCACACACCACTATCTATTTCATTCTTGCATGGGTATTACCCGCAGTATATTAAGCTGTGTAAAGGCGCTTATGACACAGCATTTTTACCCTTGTTGGTAAGGATGATAACTTATGTGGTAGTGATGATTTTGTCCTGTGCCTGCTGCTGTTGTTGTTGTTGTTGCATTAATTCTTGTTGTTTTGTTATGTTTTTGATCGTAATGCGATGCACTTAATGCGCTAAAATAAACATCTTTAGGCGCATATCAAATCAAAAACAACAAATAAAAAAAAAAATTAAACGAGCTAGGAGGAATCAAACCTTAGGCGAAAGTCAAAATTTTTGCAGAAATGAAATGTGGTTTTGGGGGGTGCTGTCGTATTTTTAAAGATTACACGGTATTTATCCAAGTGCTTATTGTGAGCTTAAGGGAAAAAAATCCTTTTATATGCATAACAAATTGTTGAAAATAATTTTTTGTTAACTGATTAACTTTTGCGTTTTAATAACTGATTTTCGAATTGATAATAAAGCCAAGGGTATAAGGTATTACCGAAAATCGATATAGTTGAGAATGGAAAATTTAATCAAAATATTAGCTAAAAGATAATTTGAAAAGACAATAAAATGTTACTTAGTAGCCTCACATAGACCATAGGGGTCCATTGTGTCAGCACAAAACTCTCTGCTACAGTCTTATTAGTAAATTCTGTTGCTTTCATTGTGGTGCACGTCTAACATGACGTTGCCTTTTGTTGCAGCGAATCTTTTGATTTCACTCAGATGGACTTTATATAGCTCCTTGAGGGATACAAAGAATGGCTGTAGAAGTGTTCATACATATTACTTGCCAAAGCGGGGCAAGAGCAAAAAAGATGTTCCATGGTTTCCACTTCCTCGGGTGCATGACAATTTCTACTCCAGTCGTTGGATACTATGCCCAACCTGAAAGCATGATAACCAATAAGGCAGTGTCCAATCACAACCCTGGTCAATAGCCTGCTTTCACTCCGAGTTAAGGATACTAAATATTTTGTGTCCCTTTTATGTAATCGGGTGTAAAAATGTTTAGTAATGTAAAAATGTATTGCTAATGGAAGAGCAAGCCCAGCTCTTTTCGGCTTTTAAGATTAGCTCTCTGTTTTTTAATATGCAGTAACTAGTGCTGAAAGGGTACTAAGACTTTCAAGTGTTGTGAATCTGACTGAGCACCTTACTTTGCTAGTAAATCTGTCTTTTCATTTCCTACAATTTCGCAATGCCCAGGTATCCACTGAAAGACTACTGAATTCTTCTCACTTACTGTACACAATGCATCGAAACGTTCTAGGACTGTTTTTGATTTGATGTAATTAGGTTTTAGGGCTTTTAAAGCGGCCTCACTGTCAACAAAAATACAGTTTTTTTTGTTAAATTCACTTTGTAAATCGCAGCAATATTAGCCTGAAAAATGCTGCACTCTTGCGGTAGTTTGAACGATTGGCTTGTGTTGCAGTTTGAAACGTAAAAACCTGCTTCTACTCCTTCTTTCATTTTAGAACCTTCTGTGTAGAGGTTTATTGCATCTGAAGAAAGCTCGCCTTTTGAAGAAAACGTAACCAAGAATTTCCTGTCAATGAATACAGTGCGGAACATATAGTCAGTGGTAACATTTAGGATATGCACCTACGTTGCCATGACCATTTGATTGATATCTAAAACAACCCGACTCTTTAAGCCTAAGTATAGTTTTATAAGCTACTCCTTTTGCAAAAACATTTATAGGTAACAAATGAAGTAAAACGTTTAAAAATTCTGCAGAAGTGGTACTCAGTGCCAATGTTATACCAATACACATGCATGGACTCATACTGCCGGTTTTGTGCATACAACTGTCTAGCCAAACAACCCTAGCAGTTTTCAATAATATTTAAATCAGGAGAACGAGCTGGCCATTCTAGTAGATTTATGTTGTTGATCCGCTTTTCAATAATTGGGGGCACAAACTTTATTACGGTTTTTCCCTGGTATCCGATTCCAGCCCATATCATGTTAGTGTCAATATATGGCAATTATGTATATATTTAATTTGCACATCACTTAAAATCACACAGCAAAAGAATACAAATTGAAGTTGAGAGATATTGCTTTTTTTGCAGATTCTGTCACCTAGAACCAAACATGAAATCGTCTTAATCCTTAATTTTACATTTTTTCCAATTACTTTTGAAGAGACACAATTTTGATCTCAAAAAGTTAGCTATCTATGTGAAATATAAAAATTTTAAGTATAATATGTTTATATTTTGGTTTCATTTCATATAAGTTATGTTAAAAAAACTAAAACAATGTAAGAGTCAATTTCATACATTTTTGCTTATAATAATTTTTTTTTCAAATAAATTTCAAATAAATTTTAATAAAATGCCAACTGTTTAAACAAAAATGTATGAAATTTACTCTTACATTGTTTTAGTTTTTTTAAAATAACTTTTATGAAATGAAGCCAAAATATAAACATTTTATACTTAAAATTTTTATATTTCAACATACTAAGAGATAGGATATCTAACTTTTTGAGTTCAAAAGATTTTTTTCAAGTTATAAGGTGCCAAAGTAAAATTTTTTTTGAAAAACTGCAAAAAATTGAATTTTTGTTGACCTGTTTTTAGCCGTAGCGATCAAACTAGTGGTGCAGTTGTGACATTTATTACTTCAAAACTTTTGTCGTGATCTCTTCTTTTAGAAAACAAAAAAATTTGGAATGAGTATCATGTAAAATAACATTTTTAATCGAGCCTATATGGCGTTACCTCCCGAGACAGTGCATGTTTTTGGTTTATGCCCTTTATCCAGCAAAACCACTATGATTTTCGGATTTAGCGGGAATTTTTCCTATAGAAATGGTAGTTTTTATTTGCCGCAATTTTTCTTGTCGAGTAGTGTAATTAAGGGTTAAATCAATTCGGATTCTTTTTGAATCCAAATCGAAAATAATTAATTATTTAATCATTAGCGATTATGGTTAAATCAAACACAAATTTGAACGCCGTATTCAGGATTTTATTTCGGGGGGGCTTAGATTTGAGATTTTTGAAAACCAATTTTTGCAATCTCTTTAAGTTTTCAAATCGATGGCTCCACCCCGCACCCCATCTGACGAATTTTGATAAAAAAAAAGTGCATCTAATAGGTCACTAATTGGTCATAATTGGTCAGTTAGTCCGATTAATTGGTCAGCAAGAGTACATTTTTTAAAGCGTTATGAAAATTTTCAAGGTCATCTGCATATTTTGGCACCCCATCTAGCGAATTTTGAAATAAAAAAAATATGCATCTAATAGGTCACTAATTGGTCATAATTGGGCAGTTAGTCCGATTAATTGGTCAGCAAGAGTACATTTTTTACAAATATTTTTGTAAGTTTCAAGGTCATCTGCATATTTTGGCACCCCATTTGGCGAATTTTGATATAAAAAAAAGTGCATCTAATAGGTCACTAATTGGTCATAATTGGTCAGTTAGTCCGATTAATTGGTCAGTAAGAGTAAATTTTTTACAAATATTTTTATAAGTTTCAAGGTCATCTCCATATTTTGGCACCCCATCTGGCGAATTTTGATATAAAAAAAAGTGCGTCTAATAGGTCACTAATTGGTCATAATTGGTCAGTTAGTCCGAATAATTGGTCAGCAAGAGTACATTTTTTAAAGCGTTATGAAAATTTTCAAGGTCATCTGCATATTTTGGCACCCCATCTAGCGAATTTTGAAATAAAAAAAATATGCATCTAATAGGTCACTAAGTGGTCATAATTGGTCAGTTAGTCCGAATAATTGGTCAGCAAGAGTACATTTTTTAAAGCGTTATGAAAAATTTCAAGGTCATCTGCATATTTTGGCACCCCATCTAGCGAATTTTGAAATAAAAAAATATGCATCTAATAGGTCACTAATTGGTCATAATTGGTCAGTTAGTCCGATTAATTGGTCAGTAAGAGTAAATTTTTTACAAATATTTTTATAAGTTTCAAGGTCATCTCCATATTTTGGCACCCCATCTGGCGAATTTTGATATAAAAAAAAGTGCGTCTAATAGGTCACTAATTGGTCATAATTGGTCAGTTAGTCCGATTAATTGGTCAGCAAGATTACATTTTTTAAATCGTTTTGAAAAATTTCAAGGTCATCTGCATATTTTGGCACCCCATCTAGCGAATTTTGAAATAAAATCATATGCATCTAATAGGTCATGAATTGGTCATAATTGGTCAGTTCGTCCGAATAATTGGTCAGAACGAGAAAATTAAAAATTTTTTATACCCTAAACAGAGGCTATATTCGCTTTGTCATTCTGTTATAGAAGGGGGCGTGGCAGGTATAGAAAAGTATATATATTATTGATCAGCGTCACCACCTGAGTCGATATAGCTATGTCCGTCTGTTTGTCTGTCTGTCTGTTGAAATCACGTTTATGAGATAACTAAGCAAACAAATTCAATGGAATTTGGTACACAGGTCACACCTTTTTGCACGCTGCTAGCAAATGTGCGAAATCGGGTCACGACCACGCCAACCGACCATATTCTATGTAAATATAACTCAGCCCATTTTGAAAAAAGTTGCTGCGATTTTGATGAAACTTGGAAACATGTGAACAAAATTAGGATTGAGCTAGGTTTTAAATTTGCAAACGCTCTTAGAGGGGCGTGGCACAGCCCTAAATTTTAACTTCTATAACGCTATAACTCGTAAACCGTGGAAGATATTGTGATGAAATTTGGTACACGGATACAATTAAAAATTTTGATTTCTTATAATTTAAAATTGGCACATTTTCAAAAAATTAATAATTAATTTTTTGGATTTTAAAATTGGATTTTCATAAAAATTGTAGGGATGATACTACTGAGAGCAGTCATCAATACAAGCTTCGTCAGTATACTGGAAAAACTCGTTGAAGGGCGTGGCACAGTCCACAATATTTATAAACATTATAATTAGAGAACTAGCAACGTAATCGTAATGAAGTTTAGTATGGCAGATATTCTTGCTAAAAGGTATCTTCTTACGAAAATTTGGCACAATAGAACCGATGGGCATGACACCTCCCATATAAGCAATACACGTTTAATGCTATAGATAGTGTGCAATGAGAGTAATCTTTATAAAATTTGGTGCATGGATGTCAATTATTATAAGCTATAAAATTAAATAAATTTCGATGGGGTTTCATCAGTGGGCGTGGCACCTCCCACATTAACATAAAGTTGGAAGCGATATTTTAAGAGAACTATTGCAGCAATTGGCATGAAATTTGATGTAAGTGGTTTAGTTGCTTTAATTTATGTCAGCATCTAAAGCGGACGAAAAGCACCACTGGACTGGCACCTCCCATACAAGTAAAATACCTTAAGTGGCATATCGATCGAATTATTTGAGCAATCATACTGAAATTTGGTACATATAAAAGGTTTGCTTATGGAAAGTTATTTCTGGATCAAAATCAGTCTCGATTGTATCAGTGGGTGTGTCACCGCCCTAAATTTTATGGTTAATTACGGCATATATCGCAAACTATACAAGCTATTTTGCTAAAATTTAGTATGTGGATGTCAATGACGAATATAATTTATTGAACCAAAAGTGGGCGGAATTGGAGAAGTGGGCGTGGCATATTTGGCTATCTGCATTTCTATTCTATTTTTCTCAACATTTCCCACATTATTTTGCCTTTTCCAACTTTTTAACTTTTCCCAACATATTCCATATGTATGTATATTTTCCACTTTTTCAACCTCATTCAACTTGATTCGACATTTTCTTTATTTTTTCGACTTTTTCATGAATTTTGAAATGTTTCAACATTTTTCAACTTATTGCAACTATTTTTGAGTTTTTAACCACTTTCCACATTTTCCACATTTTTCGATACATTTGTACTTTTTTCGGCACATTTACGTCCTGAAAAATCGTTGTCAGTACATTCGACAAGTTTTCAGTACATTCGGTACTTTTGGGGCATTTTCAGTACATTCGCCAAATTTTTAGCACATTTTCAATACATTTTCGGTACATTTGGACAATTTATAATATTTACCTTTTTTTTAGTAAATGAAAATAACAGCAATGAGTAGATTCATAGTAATTACCTGTATATAATATAATTACCCTATTACATATAGACCAAATCCATTTCAAACCATGCAGTCGGAGTGACTTCAAATTGCGGAATTGGTTGCCGATTAAATATGTTGTTTTTCAAAGTAATTAAGGAAATATACCGTTCCCCGATTTCTTTGAAAATTATTTTTTAAGAAATTATGCCCATTCAAGTGTCAGAGCTTGAAAAAAAGCTGAAAATTGGTTCAAAATTGTCGCATTTTCATCCAAATCAAAATAATTAATTTTTGTCTTTTGATTCTAATAGAACTTCTGATTCTCTGTCAGAATTTTAAGTAATTTTTGAAAATTGGCGGAGTTGTAGCGCTTTTCATGAAAAAAAAACAAGGCTGATTTTCTCAAAAACCCCAATTTATTTTTCTCTTAAAATTTTACTGTGGATCTGTATTAATATGATAAAGAAATGACATGTGTTTAATGCCTGTTAACCCACATTTGAGATCAGGAGATTTTTTTCCCCAAAATGAAAATGTCAATTTTTTTTTTTCATCATTAGCAAGCCTCTCTACGGTACAATTTTTAAAGCAAATAACAACAGCAACATTCCAAATTACTTTCTGCAAATCCTGCTTGCATTCCGCATACTTTTTTTCACCGTTATTTTCGTAATAACATTTTATTATGGGAAATATATAAAAACATTGTACGCAAATATAGCTATTTCACTGACTGTACTTCTGTGGGTTTTGAATGTTTTGTTTGCTTGAAATGAGTTAATGTTTCATTAAAGCAAGTCAACGCTCTTCCTCAAATATAGAGTTTGTGGTTTTAGTAAAACTTTCCTTTGAAATAGTAAATTTTTCTTTGGGAAGAATTTTTGAGGACAACTTGTTCCTCATTTGAGTAAAAACTTCCTCAATCTAATGGAATGTTTTGTTTAAGGAAAATCGTACTCAGTTTTAGTTAGTTTCGTCAAAAAATTTACTATAACTTAGGAAAATTTTCCTTAATAAATGAGTGTCAACACTCGCTGCTTTACTCGCTGAAATTAATATCTATTCTTCTCGTAGGTATTCTGTTTTTGTCTATATATTTATAGTTCTCTACTTGTTTTTTAAATAAAAAAATAAAAAAATTAAAAAAAAAAATAATTATGTCGTCACCGGGATTTGAACCGAAGCTTTCCTGATCAGACAATGGTTGTTACATGCGCAGTTTAACAACTGCTGTGTTTTATTCGCCAAGTTGCTAGCTATGTGCGAAAAAACGACCAAGTCGCTAAGTTTCCTACTCGTTGTTATTTGAGTACTCGTTTGTTGTTTTTCATACTTTTTTCATTTCAAACTGTTTATTTTTGACGTCTGACGTTTTAGGCAACTTGCTATGTATGCATAGCAACTACAATTTTGCTCGTTGAGTTTTCGATTTTGTTTTTGTTTTCCCATACAATTATCATTGCTAGCTAAAGATATCTAGCAGAGGATGGCGACTAAAACCCAGCTAACATCATTTTAGTACGTCTTAAAAATGTTGTCGGTGGCTGAGTTGGGTAAGATGATCATCGTTGGCATGGCGCAGAACACAGGTTCAATTCTCTGATCGGGTAACAGGTAAAAAAAAATTTAAGTTCTTCTTTGAAGTTTTAAAAACGTATTACAATTAAAATAAGAATGACTGACAATAAGTAACCAACAAATAAGAAAATAGAGGAAATAGAAAATTAATAAATTTTTTTTGAAATCAACGAATTTATTTTAAGTAAATTTCTTTCATTTAAGGATACCTTCATCCTTAGAAAAAGTAAAATTTTCCTAAGTTTTATAACCTTGCCCTCACATTGAGTAAACTTTTCCTTATTTCAAAGCAGCATCATTTACTTGTACTAAGGAATCCAACTTACTTATTTTGAGAAACCCATGGCTTTAGCTCGTTTTTCCTTATATTTAGGCGTTCTTCCCTAAACGGAGTAAGTTTTTTTTTTGGTGTAATTACGTTTTTTTTTTGTTTTTTTTTTTGTAAATGAAAACAATCTCGTAATGTGTAGATTTTGTAATTAATTTAATGTGAAATACATATATCTAATGTTGCTAGGGTTTTTTGAGATGGGAAAAGTGAGGACCTTTTTTTTTTTTGATATTAAATTTTAGAACAATTTCGTGCATTTTAGGAAAATTGGGTGTTCAAGACCAAAAAGTACATCCGGGCTCTAAAAAGTACATCATTTGAAGTCTCGATTCAGTACATTTTCACAAAAACCAAATGCCATCACTGCCTTGAATCTTATTACATTATTTCCGATTTCTTCAACCTCTTCAACGTCTTTTTAACATTTATTTGGAAAGTACTTTCAGTGCAGTGTAGGCAGTGTAGGGCTTGTGAGTTTCGGCCTGGCCGAAGATAGCACCTTTACTAGTTTATATTAAATTTTAAGGGCATCTGAAGATTTTCGCAGCTCATCTGGCGAATTTCGAAATAAAAAAATATGAATCTAATAGACCACGAAGTGGTCATGATTGGCCAGTTGGTCGGATTAATTGGTCACCAAGAGAAAAATTTTTAAAAATATCAAGGTCATCTAAAAATTTTAACACCTCATATTATTATCAAAAAAAAAATGGAAGTAAATAAGTCGATAGAGTTTTTAATGCTCTCAGCTAAAATTAATAGTTGGTCACGCGCAGAAAATTTTTTAGAATTTATAAGTACTTTTCAGTACAGTACAGTACAGCTCATGCGCGGAACCTCGACTGTTATGACAGGTTGTCATGTAAATCAATTAATTTGTAATTTCAATAAAATATTGTAATGTTTGATGCAGGCATTGAAATAAGGAGCAGTAATGCCCTATTTCTGCAGTAATGACTTTAAATTTCCCGTAATGATTTCAGAATATTGCAAAAAGTCGTAGTAATGATTTTCAGCCAAATTCATAATACTTTGTTGTTCGTTAATCTTCGAAACGAAATACACATTTTATTTCCTATATAAACGTTGTTTTAGTTGCTAGTTGTAAATGGAAGAGAAATGAAAAATAGTGAAGATGAAGATGAATTTGAAGAAAATTTCACTATTAATTTTCAATTTTGATTTAGACTCGGTGTTTGCCATAATCATATCTGTTAAATCTCTGTCCATTGAATCCTTTTTGTCGTGAAATTTGTTATTTAACATTAATTACTTGAATAAGCTCTAAAAAAAATTGGTTGAAAAATAGCCAATAAAAAAATTTTTTTGAAGTAATGATTTATTCTTATTTCAACCTCTGGTTTGATCATTTATTGAATAATATAAAAATTAAAAATAAAAATATCACGAATGAGATAGTTGTATATTGGGCTGTATCGAAAAATTAACACCCAATTCTAGTCCCAAATAATAAAATGGGAAGGATAGACAAGTCAGGAAATATAATTTTTAAAATTTAAGATGAATTCCTAGGTCCCCAAATAGCTGTTACCAGGGCCGTACGCCAATAAAATTTTGCCGCCCCAAAATTAAAAAAAAAATTATAAGTAAATTTTTAGTAGTACAAACGCCTGACAACAAAAGCAACCTTAGGAATTTATTAGTTATATGCCATTCAAGTGAACCCCAAGTAACCTCAAGTAACCTCAGTAACCTTAAGCTATTTTTTTGAACTTTGAAACTGCAAACGAAAGTAACCGAAACGACCCGGCTTGTCCAATTTTTGGTTTCTGAATATGCAATCCTAAGTAATCGAATCGACCCAGCTCGTGCATTTTTTTGATGTTTGAGAATACAATCGCAAGTAACCAAAGCGACCCAGCTGAAGCTATTTTTTTGAACAACTGATGCATGCAAATTTTCAGCGAGATCGAACTTCAACAAAGAAATAAAAAACGATTATTTTGAATCAGACGAATACCTTTTGCTCTGGAGCCCATCTAAAGGACATTTTGTTGAAAGAATATTGCAGTAATCGATTCATCATCAAAAATTAGTCATCCACCCAAATTTTGAGAGAGATCGAGCGACGTCAGCAAAGAAATAAATAATGTTTTTTTTTAATTGTGGCACATTATATTTCAAATTGATTAAGGCAGACCCCCAAAATTTCATCGATTTGCTTGAAATTTACAGATATTATTCTACGTTCAATTTTAGGGACACTGAAAAGAGCTGAAAAGCTCCATCCCATCGAAATTTATTTAATTTTATAGATTATAATAATTGACATCCATGCACCAAATTTTATAAAGATTACTCTCATTGCACACTATCTATAGCATTAAACGTGTATTGCTTATATGGGAGGTGTCATGCCCATCGGTTCTATTGTGCCAAATTTTCGTAAGAAGATACCTTTTACCAAGAATATCTGCCATACTAAACTTCATTACGATTACGTTGCTAGTTCTCTAATTATAATGTTTATAAATATTGTGGACTGTGCCACGCCCTTCAACGGGTTTTTCCAGTATACTGACGAAGCTTGTATTGATGACTGCTCTCAGTAGTATCATCCCTACAATTTTTATGAAAATCAAATGTCCCAATTTTAAATTATAAGAAATCAAAATTTTTAATTGTATCCGTGTACCAAATTTCATCACAATATCTTCCACGGTTCACGAGTTATAGCGTTATAGAAGTTAAAATTTAGGGCTGTGCCACACCCCTCTAAGAGCCTTTGCAAATTTAAAACCTAGCTCAATCCTAATTTTGTTCACATGTTTCCAAGTTTCATCAAAATCGCAGCAACTTTTTTTAAAATGGGCTGAGTTATATTTACATAGAGTATGGTCGGTTGGCGTGGTCGTGACCCGATTTCGCACATTTGCTAGCAGCTTGCAAAAAGGTGTGACCTGTGTGCCAAATTCCATTGAATTTGTTTGCTTAGTTATCTCATAGACGTGATTTCAACAGACAGACCGACAGACAGACAAACAGACGGACATAGCTATATCGACTCAGGTGGTGACGCTGATCAATAATATATATACTTTTCTATACCTGCCACGCCCCCTTCTATAACAGAATGACAAAGCGAATATAGCCTCTGTGTAGAGAATAAAAAATTTTAAATTTTCTCGTTCTGACCAATTATTCGGACTAACTGACCAATTATGACCAATTAGTGACCTATTAGATGCATATGTTTTTATTTCAAAATTCGCTAGATGGGGTGCCAAAATATGCAGATGACCTTGAAAATTTTCATAACGCTTTAAAAAATATACTCTTGCTGACCAATTACTCGGGCTAACTGACCAATTATGACCAATTAGTGACCTATTAGATGCACTTTTTTTTTATATCAAAATTCGCCAGATGGGGTGCCAAAATATGGAGATGACCTTGAAACTTATAAAAATATTTGTAAGAAATTTACTCTTACTGACCAATTAATCGGACTAACTGACCAATTATGACCAATTAGTGACCTATTAGATGTACTTTCTTTTTATCAAAATTCGTCAGATGGGGTGCCAAAATATGCAGATAACCTTGAAATTTTTCATAACGCTTTAAAAAATGTACTCTTGCTGACCAATTATTCGGACTAACTGACCAATTATGACCAATTAGTGTCCTATTAGATGTACTTTTTTTATATCAAAATTCGCCAGATGGTGTAAATATGCAGATAACCTTGAACATTTTCATAACGCTTTAAAAAATGTACTCTTGCTGACCAATTATTCGGACTAACTGTCCAATTATGACCAATTAGTGACCTATTAGATGCACTTTTTTTATCAAAATTCGTCAGATGGGGTGCCAGCGGGGTGGAGCCCAAATCGATGACCTTTTTTTAAATTTTTTAAACATAATGGCCCATAGTTATAGTTGCAAAATTAAGAGCGCTCTAAGTTAATATCTAGTTTTTACCTAAAATCGAACATACAGAGTGAGAAACTTTCATTAAATTAAGAGGAAATTTTTAAAAACATATTACCCTGGGTTATTGACACAAAATATTGTAGACACAGCGAACAAAAGTCATAATAAAAATCTGCAATAACGAAGGCAGCGTGGCATAGGGGTTAGCACTGTGAACTCATAGCTCACAGTACGTGGGTTTGGATCTCGTCAGTTCAAATGCTGAAGTAACGCGCGTCTGTGTCTGTTATGTCTGTGCAAATATTATATTAGAGATTTTAGAAAAGAAAATTTAATCTTCGAGCGCTCTTCGCTACAAACAAGTCTATGACTTTATTTGTTTAACTCTCAACTCTTCCAGACCAGACAATCATTCTTAATTCATTTCGTAAATATGTTTTCATGTTCTTTCGATGTTGAAAATTTCCTTTCAGGAGTACACGTTGTAACGGGTAAAGTTGGCAAAATTTTGAGAATTTTATGAGTATATGGAAAACCTTCTTCATTACAGGCTTCAAATGCGCAAGTTGAAGGATTTATCACAGGCATTGTCCTGTTATAACTTTGTCCTGCTCCAAAAACTTCTTATAAGAGTCAAAATTTTAATTTTTCACGCTAAATTTGTTTATCCCACATACTGACGGCACTAAACATGAAGATAAGCCAATACAAATAGCTAATTATCAAATATTTATTGCATCTGATCAGGGCCTGATTTAGACCTCTGACCGCCCTAGGTTAACTATGAATATGCACCACCTAAGTACGAAAAGAAAAATTTTGACGAACACAAAAATAAGGTCCTCACCTTCAAAAAAAATTCTTTCAAAATATGTAGATCTTCGAAAATATATTATAAAATATATATATAAAATATTGTAGCTTCGATTTCAAACGAATAAAAGTTCTAACATTCCGGTCTCTAATGTGTCAGTTAATAACATCTGCCTAATTTAAAATAAAAATTACAGTGTATATAATAACTCATATAGAGTAACAACGTTTGATAAATCAACATAATTTGCTTGAAGCTGTGCACCAACGATTTGAAACTTGACCAGCACAGAGTTCCAAAAACACAACATTATCGGGTTTTCAATTCGTCTGCTATTCTTCTTGCCTCTATTTTGGCCTTTCTAGTTTGATCTATATTTTCACAAATGTAGTCTAATGCTGCAAGAACTTGCTTGTAAGAATTGTACGAAGCTTTGCTGGCGTTTGCTCGGGCACTCCATCGAGTTTTCGAGAGGTGTTTTACAACTGTCGAGTTTTTATCAAGTTTTGATAGCAAGATTTGATCTGCTAGTTGAACTAGAAAAAAATATATACACTCCCGCTCAACTGAATAGATTCAAGAAATGCAGTTTGCATTCTGGCTTCTATTTCAATTTCTATTTCATATACATATATATTCTCATGGCATGCTTTGAATCTTTATTTGTTTACGCGTAACATAGTGGAGAAAAATAACGGTACTGGGCGTTTTTTTGTAAAATGGGTCGAGGAAAGCAATTGAACGATTTTGAAAAAGGCCAAATAAAGGGATATATCGAATCTGGCCTAAAGCAGCGCGAAATCGCTAAGAAGATTGGCCAAAGCCAAAATGTAGTTGGAAATTTTATTCGAAATGAATCAAACTATGATTAGAATATGAAAGGAAGTGCTCAATACCCAACAAAACCAGCAGATAAAAGACTTCTCTTTAGGACCGCTTCAAATTCTCAACTTTCTGCTGCCAAAATAAAGGAACAATGCGATGTTAGTGCAAGTCTTACAACTGTAAAACGCATTACTCAGAGTGCCAAGCATTTGAAGAGAGTAAAACTAAAAAAAAACTCCTCTCAATGATGTACGTAAAGCACCGATGAAAACAAGTTTAACCTGGATGGAGCGGACGGCTACAGGTATTACTTTCATGATCTGCGAAAGGCAGAATGTTTTTTAAGCCGACACCATACCTGTGCAGGAGGCATTATGGTGTGGAGGGCCATATATTATGGTACTTGTAAGTTGCAATTTGTGTCATCAGAAATGAACGCAAATGTATACAGAACTGTACTAGAGAAGGCTTTTCCACAACTTTCAAATGTTTTTGAACGGATTCCATGGACTTACCAGCACGACAACGCCCCCATTCATACTGCCAGGGCGGTAAAGCAGTGGATAAATGCCCAAAGTGTGAAATTGCTCGAGTGGCCGTCTTATTCCCCGGACTTAAATATTACGGAGAACGTTTGGGGAATATTGCCTCGAAAAGTATATGACGGCGGAAGACAGTTTGACGATTGTGCGAGCCTAATTGACGCCATTGAAAAAGCCTGGTCAACAATTTCGCTTGGATTAATTGGAAAATATTATAATTCTTTGCCAAATCGTATGTATGAAGTTATATTGAATAAAGGAGGGAGTACAAAATACTAAAGTTAACTTAAATAGTACAAATATATGGTAAAAATACCCAAAGCTGTAAATTAATACTTTATATAATTTTTTTTTATATGTGAAGTTTTTGAACCTATTCAGTTGAGTCAAAATAAATGGTAATTTTTTATTATAATTTTGGAAAAATAAAAAATACACCATATGTATGTGTACGAGAGACCGCAAAACTTCGTGTTTTATTAACAATTGATTATTCTGCACACAAAAATCTATTTCATTAAAATCGGCAGGCTGGTTATTGAAATATTGCCATTTTACTTTTTAAAATTTTTGAACCTATTCAGTTGAGCGGGATTCTAATAAAATTTGTGGTTCTAATAAAAAAAAAAGGAACTGACACATCGCTTCTCTCTGCTACTGCCGACCCTACGAGCTATAGAGAATGAGCTGTACATGGGATAAACGTTGCCAGAGGATTTACAGCTTTATGTATTTTACAGAGCTTTTTGTTCAGTAGTTTTAGTACAAAAAACAACAAAAAATTACAATCGCAAAATGCTTAAAATGAAAAAAAATGGGCAACTGCTTCTTATACTAGCTGACCGTTACGTCATATCTTCAGTAAGCTTTGTTAGCCGACGCACACTGGGGTATTGGGTATGAAAACATGAGATTAATTCATCCCATACATGTGACAAATAGGTGGTTAAAATTTCATAAGGATCGGCAGACTAGTTTCGGAGAAAAGAGTGCCATCGTATGAAAAAAGTGATTTCGAGAGAAACGCGTTAAAAGTTTTTATATATTAAGACGGAGAGCGCGGTCAATTAAGGTTGAAAAAATACACTTAGAAAGCTCAAATCTTTATAAAATTTCTACACGATATTTTTGAAACAGTCTTATTTCGAAATCCGTAAAAAAAATTTAAACATCAGATAAGGTTGGACCCTTAAAAATTGATTTTTAAAAGCTCTTCATGTACTTTATTTCACTTTGATATATACTGGACATGTCAGATCGTAATAAAAAAACGCCAAGCTTTATTAAAATTGAAACATTTTTATCCCACCTCACCTACCTCAGAACTTTATGCCTATGTATATAGTCAAAATGCACTTATTTTTGGTCTTATGAACAACAAACGAATTAAAATATTTCTAAACACTTGTTCACAAAGCAAAAATCAATTTGTATTACTCAAATACCTGAACAAGAAGGCTCCATCAAAATTTTGTTCAAGTTTTTATTGTTAAATAAAATAAAACATTTTCAAATTGTTAAAAAAATGCGTTTGACACAGTCCGCAGTCAAAGAGCAAAGAAGTGACAAATTTCAGAGTGCATCCCTGAAAAATGGTGATAAGAATTTCTAATTCGAATCTATTGAAATGCACAATTTGGAAAATTCTTAAAATTTATTAAGAAGTTCGAAAAAATTCGTTCGTATGGGAAAAGAAAGTGACAAAATTTAATGCACTCTATAGGCCTTGCGTCTAAAACTTGAAGACTGTCAAAATCGTAGGCAACGAGGCTAGAGACTCACTTTTGACAAACGAGGGAAGGAAAATTTAATGTCTCAATTGTATTTGTGCAATCCTTTCCTTATAAAATATTTTTCAGCACTTATTTTTTTTCACTTGTTGAAAGATTGTGTCAACATAACAAAAAATCTTAATCAACGTTAATTCTCAGCGCCCCCTCGGACCTTGCGCTCTAGGCTTAAGCCTAAATAGCCTGTGGGTAAATCAGGCCCTGCATCTGATCTAAAATTATTTTCAAAATCTGATGACCTTTTTTTCACAAAGTCGTTTTCATATAGTGGCTGTTATTTACACAAAATCGTTTTTGTATGTTGCATCCTTCACAAAAGCAATTTACGTAGTGTCTATTCTTTGCAAAATAGTTGCTATATAGTATCCGTCAAAATATTTCGAGGGGGGAGGGGGTTCTATCCCCTATCCCTCTCCCCCCAGACACGGCCCTGGTTTGTAGTGCTGTTACTTTTAAAAAATGTAGTTTTAACTTCGGTTCTAAGTGCTCTGTATATTCTTCAAGCCAAGTATTACTTGGTGGTTGCTGTAGTTGTAGATTTAATTAGACAGCTACGTAGTATACATAGGTCAGATACTGACTGAAAAGTCGCCAGCTCCCAATTAGACGCTTTCTGGGAGATTCCTTTTCAATATATTTTTTTTAATAGCAACATTTATTTTTTTTTGTTTTTGTGTTCTATGCTAATATAATTTCCGAGGTTTTTAGAAACAGCAACTATTATAGTACGTTAAATTTCTAGCTCAATACATACCGATATTTAAGTTCAAAGTCACAAGAAACAGTTTCTTAGAATTAGCTCACTTCCCAAAATTTACAGCAGATATCTGATTCATCGAGTGATCCTTGAATCAGTACCGTTGTCCTGTAGAGTGAACTTTTCTACGTCAGTTTTTAATAAAATTGCAAAAGAGTTTATAAAGACACAGCAATATTTTTTTTTGAAAAACTTAAATCGTACTTGATCTTTTGTTGTTACTTTAATGACAATTGTGCATTTATTAGATGTACTCCGTATACTACGTGTAATGGCTGGCCAAAGAGTCGATAAAAAAGGGATGCTATAATTTGAATTGTAAGCATTTACCCCTCGACTTAACAGTCCACGTGGCATCTCTGAATCTACACTGTTGCCATTTTTTTTGAAAAGTTGCTCTGCTGTCAATGTCACTGTCAACGTCAATGTCATTTTCAATTTCAATCCCTGTGTCATTTCCAGTGTAAGTCGTCCTCGTTGACAGTTAATTGAGATACAATGTGCCGCGACATTTGAAGATGCTGTTACACTGATAAAAAGTGACGAGCTTAGTGAGTGCTTTATTAGTTCCGCTCGTTTGTGGTAAATTTACTTTTTTTTTTTTGTCTTATGCTTTTCCCTTTTTTGTTTGCTTTTTCGTTTTGCGTTATCTCAAGGGAGTTATTCTCAATTTAACAAGGTAAGCGCACTGCTTTTGAAGCCTTATTGCTCTACAAGCGTTGTATTTTTAAAGGGTACATACTGTTTGGTATGTAAGCATGAATTATTCCAATCTATTTACAACAAACTTTGAATTAAGTTATTTAGAATAATTAATGACTGAACTTATGAGATAATCATGGGGTTAGCAATTAAATGCATTAAAACAAAAAAAAAAAAAAAGTGCAGGAGCGGCATGATGTGAACTCAAGATGTGTTGTTATATTATTATAGAACAGTGCTTTTCAATCTGTGAGGTCTTTCTTCGCGGGTTGCGGTAGCAAGGCAGAATTAAGTAAAACTAGTAAAGTTGTTATTTTCGGCCAGGCCGAAACTCACATACCCTACACTGCATTGAAAGTGCCTTTCAAATAGATGTTAAAAATACGTTAAAGAGGTTGAATTAGTCTAAAAAAAATCTTAAATGTGAAAAAGTTCAAAAAAAAAGTTGAAACTGTTGAGAAAGACTGAAAAATTCAAAAAAATATGAAAACCATTGAAGAAAGTTGAAAGAAATTGAAAATGTTCAAAAAATATGAGAAATGCTGAAAAATGTTGCAAAAGTCAAAATATATAGAAAATTTTGAAAAAAAGTTGAAAGCGGTTGAAACAATTCAAAATCGCTGAAAAAGTCTTAAAAATAAAGAAAATAATGAAGAAATTTGAAAACGTCAAAAGAATATGGAAAATGTTGAAAAAAATTAAAAGAGTCAAAATATGCCACGCCCATTGGTTCCATAAATTATATTCATGATTGATATACACATACCAAATTTTAGCACAATAGCTTGTATAGTTTGCGTTATATGCCGTAATTAATTTTAAAATTTAGGGCGATGATGAACCCACTCTTACAATTCAGTACCATTTTGATACATAAGTAGCTTTCCAAAAAAAAAACTTATACCAAATTTCAGTATGATTGCTCACATATTTCGTTAGACATGCCACTTAAGATATTTTACTCATATGGAAGGTGCCACGCCCACTGGTGCTATGTATTTCGCCCGATTTTGATTCTGATATACTTTATAGCAAGTAAGCCAACTATAAATTACATTAAATTTCATACCAATAGTTCACTTAAAATACCGCTAACAACTTTATGTTACAAAGGGAGTTGCCACGTCCACTGATACAACTCCGTTAATAATCTATTTAATTTTTAAGATTATACTAACTGACATCCTTGCAACAAAATTTAAGTAGATTACTCTCATTGCACACTGTCTTTAACATTTAAAACTTTTTGCTTTTATGAGAGCTGCCACGCCCACCGGTACTACTGTGCCAAATTTTAGTAATAATATACCTTTAAGCAAGTTTAACTGCTATACTAAATTTCATAACGATTATGCTGTAAATTCTCTAACTTTAACGTTTATAAATATTGTGGGCTGTGCCACGCCCTTCACCGAGATTTTTCAGTATACTGACATAGCTTGTATTGAGGACTGCTTTCTGTGGTATCGTTTCTAAAATATTTCATGAAAATCAAGTTATACGAAATAAAAATTTTTATTTGTTGAAAAGTGCCACACCCAACTACGCAACAATCAAATCATTTTCTTATTTTTTATGTTCACCATTGAGTTTGAATAGTTAGGCAGTAGCGAACGGTGTTAATAATTTCAAAGCCACCCCTTGCTAGATCTGTATAGTCTTCGTTTCTCTGCTTCCAGAAGACATCAATTTATAAGATTTTCTTTCATCTTTGTGTTTAGGGGAAGGCGGGGCAAAGCGGTATACGGGGCAAGACAGTTTTTCTTGAAAAGCGGACGCGTTTTCAAAATGTTTGAAAAACACTGCTATACAATGTCGATTAAGTTCCAAAATCTTAAAAAAATCGGAAAATGAAATGTTGAAAATGACGAAAAATATTGAGAAAGATACAAAATTTTGAAAGTCAGGATGACCAAAAATCTTAAAAAAGTTGGAAAATTAAATGTTGAAAAATGTTGAAATTTTAAAACTCGAAAAATTCTTAAAAAGTCGATACAGGATAATCCAATGCTGTTTTATTGGACTGTATGAGAAATCACAAACATCAAGGCATTCCTAAGGACACACTCATTCTAAGGACGCTTTTAAGTTTCCTGCTAAAAATTCTACTAAAGAGCGTTCTGTTGCTGTTGCCTAGTTATTTTTGTTTAAAAAGAAAGTGGTTAACCACCCGTATTCATTAAAGCATATTAAGGATGGTCAATTTTTTATACTCAATCCGCTTATCGTATGTTCAACTTTTATCTCTCATATCTTGCGCAGAAGCTGTCGCTATCTCTATTAGACACACACACATATACAGTGCTATCTATGTCTTTTACATCGAACGCGACCTTTCTTTCTCGGATGACAGGCTGACGAGAGGAAGGGACCACAATGAAGTGTCATCGCTTGTTAAAAATGCGTAAATTACATTTAATAGTGTGAATTGTGTAGGATAGGCGTAAAGAGCCAAGGGTGGTGGTGGTGTGGTGTATCAAAATGGGGCAAAATCAGGATGAATTGAACGATGCGTCACAGAAGTGGGAGCGCAAAATTGGAAGTGGAGGTATTAAATAAATTCACGTTGGCTTAAAAGGGGATGGTTTGTTGTTGATTAGGTCTGCGGTTGTTGCTCTTGGTGGTTCTGATTCATATGGTCGTTGTTATTATTGTGTTTGTTCTTGTTGCTTTTTCGGTCTTGAATGCATTTTAATAGTTGCTATTGCTTAAAAGAATAGCTATGAATTATTCATGTGATTGACAAAGAAAAAGCAAAAAAATTGTCATTGAAAAATGCAACATAATTTAACAATCGAGAGTTTATTTAACGGGTGTAGAGAAAATCGCCCCAAAACACTGGGCAAAACGAAATTGTCACTGACAATAAAGTGGAAATGGGGCACTTTTGACTTTCGCGATTGCGAAACGGCGGTTAATTTTAAACATTTCTGATGAAAAATCGTGCCGCACTGTTCTTGCAGACCGCACACGAACTCTGACAGTTCTCATTGAACAGTTGTGGCAATAATATCGATATTTAAAATTTTCAGTGTTTCTGTGTAATTTCACTTGTGCACGAGGTAAGTGCTGCATAATTGTTACTTATTGCAATTTTTCGGACGTCAGTGTGAAAAGTTTGTGTCTATTATCTTTTCACGTTTACAGTTATATTTTATTTAATTATCTTTATAAGTTTTGTGAAAAATTTTATTTTTTACAAAAACAGAGCATGGGGCACTTTCGACGAAAGCACATGGGGCAGTTTCAACAAAGCACATTGACATGAGTCTGACAACGTGGAATGAATTTTTTGAAAATAAACCCTTTTATCGTAAACTTTTATTTGGAATTAATTATTTTATGATCTTGAATTAGTTTTTATTTGCTTTGTGATATCATTTCAAAAAAATGTGAAGACTAATGTGATTTTATACTAAGTTTCTTATGATCTCCTTTTTTTACAATTTAAGGGTTAAGATTGATTGCTTGAATCAATAAAACATGTGCATAGTTGGCATTTTGCTGCAATAAACTGTTTTTCTAACAAATTTGTACTGCTACATGTGTATTCAAACTTAATGTTGAAAGTGCCCCACCTACTTGTCGATTGCACCCCACCATGGGGAGAATCGACTTTTTGAGATCTTTTAATACATATATTTTTTAAGGCTGTTAAGGTTCAACAAACTTTCCAAGAGATACATATGCATTTCGGTAGTACAAGCATTGAAGTATAATCTAAAATTAAATTTTTTTTTTAAATATGTATAGGTATACAATATATTTACATACAATTATTGCTCGTTTAATATAATAGGAGATTTATTTACATAAGCTTATTATACCCTACACTTTGTCATTCCGTTTGTAACGCATAGAAGGGGACGTGGCAGGCATAGAAAAGAATATATATTATTGATCAGCGTCACCACCTGAGCCGATATAGCTATGTCCGTCTGTCTGTCTGTCTGTCTGTCTGTATGTCTGTCTGCCTGTCTGTCTGTTGAAATCACGTTTACGGGAAAACTAACCAAGATAATTCAATGAAATTTAGCACACAGATCACACCTTTTTGCAAGCTGCTAGTATATAATGGGCGAAATTGGGTCACAACCACGCCTACCACCCATACTCTATGTAAATATACCTCAACCCATTTTGAAAAAAGTAGCTGCGATTTTGATGAAACTTGGTGACTTGGTGAACAAAATTAAGATTGGACTAGGTTTTAAATTTGCAAAGGCTCTTAAAGGGGCGTGGCACAGCCCTAAATTTGAACTTTTATAACGCCATAACTCGTAAACCGTATAAGATATTGTGATGAAATTTGGTACACGAATACAGATCATATATATATCATATATAATTGTGTTTAAAAAGGGAGGAATAGAAAAAGTGGCCGTGACACTTCTTAACAATTAAAAATTTTGATTTCGTATAATTCAAAATTGGCACATTCGATTTTCATAAAAATTTTAAGGATGATACCACTGAAAGCAGTCATCAATACAAGCTTCGTCAGTATACTGGAAAAACACGTTGAAGGGTGTGACACAGCCCTAAACATTTACAAACGTTATAATTAGAGAACTAACAACGTAATCGTTATGAAATTTGATATGGGAGATATACTTGCTGAAAGGTATCTTATTACGAAAATTTGGCGCAATGGAACCGGTGGGCGTGGCACCTCTCATATAAGCAAAGAACGTTAAATGCTGTAAATAGTGTGCAATGAGAGTAATCTTCATAAAATTAAGTGCATAGATGTCAATTATTATAAGCTATAAAATAAAGTAAATTTTGACGGGATTTCATCAGTGGGTTGAAATATTTGGTTTTCTGCATTTCTATTCTATTTTTTCCAACATTTTCAATTTTCTTTTTACTTTTCCAACTTTTTAACTTTTCCCAATATATTTCATATGTATGTATATTTTCCACTTTTTCAACCTCTTTCAACTTGATTCGATATTTTCTTGATTTTTTCGACTTTTTCATGAATTTTGAATTGTTTCAACATTTTTCAACTTCTAGCAACTATTTTTAAGTTTTTTAACCACTTTCAACATTTTCCACATTTTCCACATTTTTTCGACTTTTTCAATTTCTTTTAACTTTCTGTTTTTTTTTTTCAATTGTTTCAACACTTTTCAACCTCTTTGAACCTTATTACATTATTTTCGACTTCTTCAACCTTTTCAACGTCTTTTTAACATTTATTTGGAAAGTAATTTAAGTGCAGTGTAGAGTATGATCGTTTCGGCCTGGCCGAAGAACTTTACTACTTTACTTTACTTTTATTTATTTTTATAAGTTTATCATTTTTTAAATTAACATTAGCTAGTTTTTCTATTTTAAATTATATTGCGTATGAAGTTACCTTTGCTAGCGTACTATAAAAGACTAGTCTCAAATTTTTTATATAGGAATATACTAAGGGAAAATTTGGCCACCGATTACACCAAAAATTTTCCGCTTAGATGGATTTTCCAGCTTGATAATGGTCCAAAACATTTATCTCCACTTGTCAAATCTTGCCTCGACACACAATCCACCAAGATTCTGAAGTGGCCACCTCAAAGTTCCGACTTAAATTCTATAGAGAACTTATGAGGCATAATCAAACAGGTAGTAGCAGCACGAAAACCCGCGAGAAAAGCAGCTTGTCGCAAGTTAATCAAGAGAATTGGCATAAAATTACTCCAGACCAATGAGCACGCCTGGCAGGCAGCATGCCAAACCGATTCTCATCATTTATGAAACAAAAAGGTTCTCCTACTCATTATTAATTATGTAAAATATATTTTAATTTTCTTATATATATATATATGATTATTTACCTACCTTTTTTATCAAAAATGTATGTAAAAACGTAACAAAAATTTAATATTTTTTTAAAAATGAGATAAAAAAAAATCTCTACGTTAAGTGATTTTCATTTTCACGCGAAAATGTTTCTTTTGGAATAACAAACAATATCCAAAAGAAAATTTTCGGTGACAAATGATTTTCATTTAAAATCTTTAAAACGCACCGTGGACTTAGTCTTACTGTACAACCAAATAATGAAAAAAATTTAAATTGAAATTGAAGGTCAAAAGTAGAGCCGCTCGTCAAATGGGAAAAAAAGGTTTTATTAAAAATAGCATGTGATATTCAAAAAAAGCAAAATAATCAAGAAAAATTATCGGTTATCCCTGTAATTTCTCATTTCATGGGATTCTAAATACAAATTGATGAGTAAACTGCAAACATTACAGTCAAAAACTTTATTTTTACAGTTTCAGAATGTAAAATATACAATGTGGTTAGGAAAAAATTTAGTTAGCAAAAAGTCCTGAATAAATATTGAAAATATCATATGGTCGACAAGTAAAAATTACAGGGAAAACTGTAAAATCATCAAATTTATCATATAATATTACATTCATGATTCGATATTACTTTTTTGTTATTAGCATTGTACAAATGCAACATAAAATGTAGATATGTGGTTAGAAGAAGAAAACTGTGTGAGTGTGGCCAGACTGGCTCTCTGTCTCATGATATGTTAAGAAGTATGGTTGAAAAAAAGTATAATTGTAAGAAAATATAGAATTTGCAGTTATAAAATATTTTTGGAGTAAATTTTACATTTTATAGTGTGTGGACTGTAATATTTCATTTATACTTAAATCAATTATTACAGTGTGTACACTGTAATATTTCATTGACACTCAAATCAATATTACACTTTGTAGCTTACTATCCGGACATTACAGTGTAAAACTAAAATTATTATCGGAAATCCAATGAACTTTTGCAGAATGTTTTTTTCCGTGTAGGCAAAAATGGATATGGATAGGCCACAGGCTTTGTTGTATTGCGAGAAAATCGAGGGGACTTTGAATTCAACGGGTAGGATATGAAAATAATTGCCAAAAACAATATATTGGCATAGTTAGTGTCCCATGTTCCGTTTGGGAATAAAGCAAAGAGAAAAACTTTTTGATTGCAACATGTTGCAGGAAATTTTAGCAACATGTTGAAGAAAATGTTGACTATAGTTTTCATAAAAAAAAATTTCAAACCTGAGCTGAACTTTTCGGTTCTCTCGCGTCAATAAAGCGAAGAGAAAAACTTTTAGATAGCAACATGTTGCAGGAAATATTAGCAACATGTTGCAGGAAATGCTAACTACAATTTTCTTAAAAAAAAAACTTTCAAAGCTGAACTTTTCAGTTCGCTCGCATAACTTTTAAGCCCGCTAAGAGTAAGCAAAGGCGTACGTGTTTTGTTTAACATGTCATTACCATTTGCCGTCGATAATAAGTATCAGGGCCGTTTTTAAGCATAGGCTGTATAGGCTGCAGGCTAGGGGCCCGCGCCATAAGAAAATCCGTTATAACATTTTAAATTTTGAGTTGAATAAAAAAAGCTGCATCGATTTCTCTCAAACTGCTTCAATATCTCAGGCGTGTACAAGCACCTTAAATGGATATCGTTTCATATTTGCATACGCTGTTAACCCTGACACCGTTCTCTCTTTTGACTTGCCACTTCTTATTAAACCAAACACTTTGTATGTGGTTTTCTATTGAATAAATATTTAATTAAAAAATGTCACTCGGATCTGGTATCGGTGATATAGCCATCGGAAGTTGTGGATATAGCTTTTGCTACATTATTGTAGGACAATAAGTTATCATTCTTATGACAACCATATTTATACATCCATTCAGGGGCTCCCAACTTACAATGACTTTAACATAAGCTATATCCGCAAATTCCGATAGCTATCTCTTTGAGCAACATTTTATTTAATTTTTTTTGCATTTGCCCCCTCCTACCACGAAAACAAAAACTGGGCGATAGATGCTAAAGTAAACTTGTTCCACAGAATTCTTTATCTTTTAAAAATAGATAGAATGGAATCAAAAATTTTTCAATTCCAAATTTTGATTCCATTTGTAAAATGAGTCTGATTCCAAAATTGTAGCTGTATTAGGAATTTCCGCTCCTTTGTAATTTTAATTTTTCTTAGACAATATTTCTTGAAAACAGCATTTAAAAGTTAATCAGTTTGTGATTTGTGATTTAAAGAGTATTAATGTTTTTTTTATGACGAAAACCTTTTACTCGTATAAGGAATAATACGCCTGATCCAAACAGAAATCATTTCTTTTTGATGCGTGATCATATTTAATGGCGGGTATGGAAAAACGGATATGTGCATTTCCACAGGAATCGGCATTTTAGCTGGCCTCGTTTTCGATTTTTTTTTTTTTGGAGCACATCCTTCAGACATGGTTTTCTTGAAGCTTAGACTGCCTTGAATTAATATTCAAGATCGAATTATTAAAATTCAGATAGCTACTTAATTGCATTTAAAGTAAGAAATATGTTTAACTTTTTAAACCCGGTTCGCTTCAAGCAACATCAAGATCGGAAAAAATTGTCAACCAAATCTGACAATGCACGATTATTATTTAGTTTCCGGAGAATCCAAAAACATAATCCGCAAAATCGTGCCTGATCATTTACTTGTTTTATGGCCATTTTAAGGTAAGCACTTTCACCGATAATTTTAATAACATCATAAAGCAGTTTTTGATGCTTTTAAGATCAAGTGAAATGTAATTTACTTTTAAAATATGCTGTGACAATTGTTTCTTATGTATTTTGAGTGGCTGAACACGATAACACCACTAAATTTTGCAAATATGCAAATATTTTTGGGTTATTCACCATTTTTCATGGAAAAAATTCGATACAAAAGAAAAACTATTTTTTTTGTCGACCTAAAAACTAGTGAAAAAAAAACTTTTTTTATGTTCTTTTGTGGGCTTTAAAAGTATTTTTGGCTACAAAGTCCACAAAGACAAAAAAATAAAAATTTTTTATATATATTATGTTATTAATCATTTTCCATGGAAAAGAATTGAAAATATTAAAAAAAAATTCTTTTAGGCCTTAAAATAAGTGACAAATAATTTAATTAATAATTTTGTTTTATGGATTTTTAAGGTACTTTTGACTACAAAGCTCGCAAAAAAACCATAAATAAAAAAACTAATGAAAAATAATTTATATATATTTTTGTCTTATGGGCTTTAAAATTATTTTTGATTACAAAGCCCACAAAAAAATCAAAATAAAAAAATTTAAATTTTTAATGTCTTATTCACAATTTTTCATGGAACGTATTTTTATTAAAATTATCGGTAAAAGAGTTTACCTTAAAATGGCCATAAAACAAGTTAATGATCAGGACGATTTTACGAATTATATTTTCTCCGGACACTAAATAATAATCGTGCATTGACAGATTTGGTTGACAATTTTTTCCGATCTTGATGTAGCTTGAAGCGGACCATGTTTAAAAAGTTACACATATTTCTTACTTTAATTGCAATTAAAAAAAATAGCTATCTGAATTTTAATAGTTCGACCTTGAATATTAATTCAAGACATTCTTAGCTTCAAGAAAAACCATGTTTGAAGGATGTGTTCCAAAAAAAAAAAAAAAAAAACGAAAACGAGGCCAGCTAAAATGCCGATTCCTGTGAAAATGCACATATGCTGAATCCTTACATCGCAGTGTGATCACACGACGCGCTAACGTTTACGATTGCTCACGCTACTTTTATATTTTTACCAAAGCTCCTGTACTACACTTCAAAAATATGGTCATAGATGTCCTGCAGGCTAAAAATTATTTGTATTTCGACTATATTGCTGGAATGAACTATTGGATTTTAAAAAAGTTTTGATAGCACCCAACGAAGGAGTGTATTTATTTCGGTATGCTCTTTTATTTTGGTAGCCATTTTTTTCGAATTTTAGAAAAGTGGGACCACTTCAGCATTACTTTATTCTTAGCGATTAATATTTCCGAAAACTTCAATCTGACCAATAAAATATATTTTCACTTATCTTACAAACTGAGATTGACAGTTGTTGTGGGCTGTCTGCAATTACAATTTCAGAGATAACAGCCCTTCCGAGTTTTTTTTAAGTTTTGACAGTTATCTTTTAAAGGAAAAAATCTAATTTTCTTCATTTTTTACTCAAATTCCAAAAAATTAAAATTTCGCAAGGAAGTAATAGATAAGAATTCGTATTAAACCTGTTTTTTTTTTTTGCTAGGTATTTAATAAAAATCCCCATGTTCAGCCTAGGGGCTCGCACACACCTAGAGACGGCGCTGATAAGTATAACTTTGTTTATTTACCTTTCTTTAACATAATATTTTCCGGTGTCATCGGACAACTACTAAGCTGCGTTGACATGCCCGTGATCCCACTGCCGTTCAGACCAAGGCCCACAGCCGCATTTCCGCCGCTTGTATTGGCGCTACCGTTTGGACTTAATTGCTGTAGAGAAAATGATGAAATACTGTTGCCATTTAATGGAGGTGAATACCATGAGGTGGCATGATGCGGTCGTGGTGGCCAACTTTGATGTGAGTTGTGCTGATGATGATGGCCATGTTGCGCTGAAAGCAGCCCTGTATGCGGTTGATGATGATGATGTGTATGTGGATGATGATGGTGATGGTGCGCATGATGCGGATGCGTTATATAATGACCGTTAAGCAAACGTATTTTATCATATACTGCATCGACATCTGAGCCAGTTTCTGCAACATTACCAAGACCGCTAATGTCCGAAGACGTTAAGGGGCCTGAGCCGCCACCACAACCACCAGCAGCTGTTCCACCACTAGCTCCAGTGCTGCCAACACTACCAGCAGAATTAAGCGGCGTAGAAGTTTGCACTAATTCAACGCTTGTGCTGCTGGACGAATTTGAGGCGGTGTTACTAACGCCGCCGGCATTACCCGTCAATGAACTAGAGGGTGTGCTTGGCGCTGCGGGATTAGTGCTATGATGCTGTTGCTGCTCCTTTTGAGCGGCCAAATTACGTAAAACGCGATTTATAGAAGAGACCTACAATGACAATAAAAAGAAATTATTAAAAATTTTAAATTATTTCAAGAAATAAAATATAAAACTTCTAACAGAGTTCTTAAATTACCAGTGAGCCAAACGGATCCGTTTCGGATTCTTCGTATTATTTATCCCAAACGTTCAAAAAAACGAGTCCATAACGGATCCGTTTTATTTACAAAAAACGAGTTCGTAATGGAACCGTATATGAAGTCCGTTCCGAGTTTGAAACGAATCCGTCGAAGCATAAAAAAACGGAATTCGCTCTGACGGATCCGTAACGGGTCGGAAACGGATCCGCATCCTTTTTTGTGCACATTGAGTTGTTAGATTATATTGTTGAGTGTTGAGTGTTAGCGTTATTTTTCCGCCCAGTAAAGATGTTCACACAAAAAAGTTTCAGTTTTATGGGTAACAAAAAAAAGTAATTGTTACAATCTGCATACTGGCATGCATGTATAAAGCTACAGCAAAAACAACAACAACAAAAACCATAAAAAATATTGCAACTTTTACTGTATTTGGCAGTTGCTGGCGGCAGCTGGCGTTACTGCTACTGCCGCTGATATTATAACTTGTGTGTTTACTTCTTGCTGTTGTTGTTGTGTATGTTGCTGACAACTTTTTTTTTTGTTTGAGGGACGAAGTGCAAATAAGTGGAAAAAGAGTCCTTTGACACATGTACCCAAAAAAAAAAATTTATAAAAAAGAAAATAAAGACGGACGCTGCAAAACTTAACTTAAAAGGGTGATTATAAAAACAATGCGGAAAACAAAAAAAAAAACGCACACAAACCAATCCAACCCAACCTAACTGCAGTACACTAAGCCCTGTCGCCGTACCGTATGTAGTAAGCACAAAGACTGTGATTTGCATTCAAACGAAAAATATCATGAGAGAAAAACATAATTACGCGTTATTTCATACACTGAAAAATTCTTTAAGTAATTCTCAAAAAAAAAAACATTTTTCAGTGTATACTATTTTTTAAAATTAAATAATTTTCAAGTCAAAATCAAAAAAAAAAACATTTCATAGTTAAAAAAAAAAATTTTTCACAGTAGAAAAATGAAAACATGCAATACTATAACTTGATTTAAAAAATTTAAAAATTTTTCAATGTGAAAAAATAAAACATCTTTCAAAGTAGAGAAATGAAAATAAATGCTAACTTGATTTAAAAATAAAAAAAATTTTCTAAGTGAAAAAATAAAATATTTTTCAAAGTTAAAATATAATGCAAGAAATATTTCTTCATTGTATTATATATGTTATTCTCTTAAAATTATTCTTTTTTTATTTTAATTAAAAAAAAAAATAAAAAAAAATTAGAATAACTATATTGAAATCTTAAAATGAATCGAAAGGGTTCTGTTTACTTGGTAAACTGTAAATGGCGGTGAGAATAAAAGTGCTCCAATCTAAGCAGGTTTTTAAAACGAAGTTTCACTAAAGATGAATTTTTTCTTACGGTTTTTTTGATTTGAGTATCCAATAATAAGTGAATCGACAAAAACAAAAAAAAAATTTTTTTTGATCCACCCTAACTGATGCCCAAATGTTAATGTTATTTGCAATCAATCCTAAGAATGAATCTGCATTCAAATCAAAATTCTCTCCATAGCTTTGGAAAATATGAGTTTTTCATGAAGGCGCGCATCAGTCTAATAATATGAATTGTATCATATTTTCCAAAGTTATGTCGGGAATTTCGTCTTGAATGCAGATAAATTCTTAGGATTGATTGCAAACAACATTACAAAAAAAAAAAAATGAATGTCGAATTTTCATGTTGAAAAAACATGGTGCGCGTAATTACTAAAAAATTCGTAGTTTCTTAAGTTATGGCGGGAATTTCGTTATGAAAGCACATGCATTTTTAGGATTGACTGAGGAATAACATATAAAAAAATCAAAAAAAAAAAGGTGTTATATTGAAAATATTTTGAGAAAAATTTTTTTAATTAAAAAAATTAATGTTTAAACAAATTTATTTAAATTTTTTTAATTTTTTTTATAAAGTTATAGTATTTCTAAACAAAAATGATTAAAGGATTTTTCATCCTATCTCCTATAGTTTTTGAGATATTTGGTTTCAAAAAATGTTCAAATACGTCAAAAAATACGAAGTGTGCGTTTACTAAAAGAATGACCGATATAGAATATATTGGCAAAAGTTAAAAAGTTGGAATAGTCAAAAGAATGCGGAAAATGTAGAAAAAAAAAATAGAAAAGAGATGCATTAAACTAAATATGCCACGCCCACTTCTCTAATTCCGCCTACTTTTAGTTCAATAAATTATATTCGTCATTGACTTCCACATACTAAATTTTAGCGAACTAGCTTGTATAGTTTGCGATATATGCCTTAATTAACCTTAAAATTTAGGGCAGTGACACACCCACTGATACAATCGAGACTGACGTTGATCCAGAAATAGCTTTCCATAAACAAACCTCTTTTACTAAATTTCAGTATGATTGCTCATATATTTCGATAGATATGCCACTTAAGGTATTCCAACTTTATGTTAATATGGAAGGTGCCACTCCCACTCATGAAATCCCGTCGAAATTTTTTTAATTTTATATCTTATAATAATTGACATCTATGCACCAAGTTTTATGAAGATTTTTCTCATTGCACACTATCTATAGCATTAAACGTTTTTTGCTTATATGGGGGGTGCCACGTCCACCGGTTCTATTATGCCGAATTTTCGTAAAAAGATACCTTTTAGCAAGTATATCTGCCATACTAAATTTCATTACGATTACGTTGTTAGTTCTGTTATTATAACGTTTATAAATATTGTGGGCTGTGCCACGCCCTTCAACATATCTTTCCAGTATGCTGACGCAGCTTGTATTGATGACTGCTCTCATCCCTAAAACTTTTATGAAAATCGAATGTGCCAATTTTGAATTATACGAAATCAAAATTTTTAATTGTTAAGAAGTGTCACGGCCACTTTTTCTATTCCTCCCTTTTAAACACAATTGAAGATATATATGATCTGTATTCGTGTACCAAATTTCACCACAATATCTTATACGGTTTACGAGTTATGGCGTTATAAAAGTTCAAATTTAGGGCTTTACCACGCCCCTTTAAGAGCCTTTGCAAATTTAAAACCTAGTCCAATCTTAATTTTGTTCACCAAATCACCAAGTTTCATCAAAATCGCAGCTACTTTTTTCAAAATGGGCTGAGTTATATTTAAATAGAGTACGGTCGGTTGGCGTGGTCGTGACCCGATTTCGCACATTTGCTAGCAGCTTGCAAGAAGGTGTGAGCTGTGTGCCAAATTTCATTGAATTGCTTGCTTAGTTTTTCCGTAAACGTGATTTCAACAGACAGACCGAAAGACAGACAGACAGACAGACAGACAGACAGACGGGCATAGCTATATCGACTCGGGTGGTGACGCTGATCAATAATATATACAGCTTTCTATACCTACCACGCCTCCTTCTATGCGTTACAAACGAAATGACAAAGTGAATATACCCTCTGTGTAGGGTATACCATAATTAGCACAAAACAAGTGGCGCTCTGTGTATGCGGTCCGGCGCCGCGTTTAATTAACTCAAGTGTATTAAGTGTGTGCTGCTGCAGTTGTTGGTTGTTGATGGCAGTTAGCACCTCTAAAAGCCAACACTTGAGTACTTAATGTGACACAAAAAGTGGTACATGCAGCAACAACAACAACAACAACAGCAAAGCATAAGGACTGCCATGCGAAACAGTGGGATCATTGAATTAAATAATTCATTATGCACTTTGAAGTGAAAGATTAAGGGTTTACGATAACGTTATCTATACTATTTACTATTTATATATAGTAAATATGTTTTTTTGGAATAACAACATATTTGTGCTAAAAAAGATTATTGCATAGTTTTCTTTGTTTATTTTAAAAGTTAAATATACTTTTTTTGTAGGATTAGGTCCTCACATATAAATTGTCGTTTTGATTTTTCGTTGTTTTTGCTGCTTCTTGAAATTTGTGTTCTTGCTGTTTTTTTGTTCCATAAAAGTACCGTTACTTGAAAAAAAAAGAATGTCATTTACAGAAAACTTAACATATCTATGTATACTCGACATTGACGTCGTATTAATTTGGGGGGCGAGGCGGCGGTCTCCCAGGGACCAACGCTTGGGAGACGACAAAAGCAGAATTGTCGTGAAATATATCTCATTTTATTGGGGTTTTTGAAAGTCAAAAGTGTGGACCCTTTTTTTTTGGTAAATCAAATTTTTAGTAAAAAACACGAAATTATCTTTCGGTAGGTCGGGCAAATAAGTTCTTTGCTCCAGGCGCCCGATGTACACAGTACTCCTCTGGATTTGTCGCGTCTGTTTGAAGTATTTTGTCATGCTTGAACTATTATTTTTGTTCAAAATGTATTCATTTCTTAAATTTTTTGAAATGCATAATAGAGGTCTGCATGAGTGCACTCGAAGCGACCTTCAAGCTACTCGCCAAGTTGCGATTACATCGAGCCCTTGTGCAAAAGAAACCAAAAATCAAATCGAAACACCAAGCAGAAGAGATGAGTCTTCCACCATCAAGAATTTATTCTCTTTAGGTACCAGAAAATACCACGATTTTTATAAAAGTTTTTGGTGTCAATTGCAATTCGAGCCTCATTTCTTAAAATTTTTTAAAAAACTTTTTTTCAAAAATATAAAAAAAATTTTTTTAATAACACTACTCGACAAGAAAAATTGCGGCAAATAAAAGCCACTATTCCTATAAGGAAATTTCCCGCTGAATTCGAGAAACATATTGGTTTTGCTGGATGAGGTCTGGCTTTCGAGATAAAGGGCGAAAACCAAAAACATGCACTGTCCCGGGAGGTAACGCCATCGATTAAAAACGTTATTTTACATGATACTCATTCGAAATTTGTTTTCTAAAAGAAGAGATCACGACAAAAATTTTGAAGTAATATATGTCACAACAGCACCACTAGTTTGGTCGCTACGGCTAAAAACAGGTCAACGAAAATGCAATTTTTCAAAAAAATTTCAACTTTGGCACCTTATAACTCGAAAAAAATCTATTGAACTCAAAAAGTTAGCTATCCTATCTTGTAGTATGTTGAAATATAAAAATTTTAAACATAATATGTTTATATTTTGGCTTGATTTCATAAGTTATTTTAAAAAAAAACCAAAATAACGTAAGAGTCAATTTCATACATTTTTGATTATAATAATTTTTTTTTTCAAATAAATTTCAAATACATTTTAATAAAATGCCAACTGTTAGGCAAAAATGTATGAAATTGACTCTTACATTGTTTTAGTTTTTTTTAAATAACTTTTATGAAATGATGCCAAAATATAAACATATTGTACTTAAAATTTTTGTATTTCAACATGCTACAAGATAATATAGCTAACTTTTTGAATGGTGGTTTTTATTTGCCGCAATAATATTTTGCAAAAATTTGTTGAGTAGTGTAATTTTAAAAAATTATTTTTAAAAAATTATTTTTAAAAAACTTAAAAACATTTTTGTTGTAAAAATCTCATTGTTTTGATTTGAAATTTTATTACCTTGAACTTAGAAATAGAAGTAAAAATCAGTGCTATCAAAATTAAATTGTTCATGCGCATATTTTGTGCCCCACTGTGCGCTGGTTCTAGTGCTTCACCGAGACGAGAACGATACGATAATTCAAAAATTATCGTATCGTCTTCGTAGTGGAGCTTATCGTCTCGTACTCGTTCTCGTTCTATAATTTTTTGACCTGTATCATTATCGTTATCGTATCGTTCTCGTCTCGTTATCGCCGATATTTCTCGGTTAATATCGTTTACATTTATACACTTAATACTAGCTGGACCAGTGGCTTTACCTGTGCACTACCCGTTTTTCCACCCCTCTTACACTTTACGCAGTCCTTACTGCAGACAATTGTGTCCATGGATCGAATTTCTAAAATTGGTATAAGTACCAAGAATAAAGGGAGAAGGAAAGACCCATTATCCAACGCCGTGAAAGTGGCTCTATCGCTGTCAAGAGTAAACAAAACAAAACAAGAATAAAACATGCTTGTTTTTACATTTAGGTAACTCTAAAAATGAAGTCGAAGAAGTATTTGAAGTATTATTTGCTACCACGGTCAAAGTGATGTGAATCCTCAAATAATTTTGTTTTTATATTTTTACGAACTTTTTTGTTCGTTTTCAGAAAAAAAATATTAACGTCGGTGTATGCACATATGTACATGTGCTTATTAAAAATATAGTGCAAATTACGCAAACGTGTATGCTATATGCGCGCTTAACGTTCCAAATAGTTATCGTACGATAAACACTATATTATCGCCGAGAACGAGATATCGGTCAGGCGTTTTTCGTTCTCGGCCTCGGTCCTACGAGAAATAATTTTTTTAATATCGTCTCGTTATCGTTCTCGGTCCCGATAACGATAACGAGAACGATATTTATCGGTTCTCGGTGAAGCACTAGTTGGTTCTAAAACTTTTTTTTTTTTCGTTAAAAACTTTAAGCCGCACGAAACTGCACGGTCTCTTCTCTGTGTTTTTTTCTCAACTAATCATCGAAGATTTCTACTGTGCTATAAAATTTATTTTTGTATTAAATGTGTGCGAAAAACTTTGGCGTTTCCTCATGCCCGCAAAACAGCTTACATGTCCTCTCTTGTCAATATAAAATCCAGCACTCTTAATGACACGGAATCGCTGTGGAGGTACGTGGTATCTCTGCTTAAGATTTGTGGCTTTTATGATTTTTTTTTTTTTTGCTTTCTTTTCTGGACTTTTTGTGTTCTTAGTTTTGCTTTCAATATTTTTTTCTTCGTTTAAAAGATTTTCATTCCAATTGATTGCACGCATTTTTCTACGTCTCTTGGCTTTCACGCCGCCGCCACTGCTGCGCGCTACCACTCCCGTGGCTATTTCCTTCCGCATTGTTTGTTCTTATACATAGCATAGAAAAAAAATCGAACGAAACTTGAAATGAAAATAATAAAATGAAATAAATGAAACGCCACACAGAAGTACAAACAAATTGTATTAAAAATGCAGTAGAAAAAAATACGCTGTAACAACAACAACAAAAACGACAACAACACCAGCGAAACAATGAAAGCAGTCAGTCGTCGTCGGCATTCAGCCAAGGGAAAAAAAGGACCATGGAAAGAATTTCGTTTAAAGCAATGGAAAAGCTGTGTCGTCGTCCTCGTGCAAAGAGGGTGCAAAGGCAACACAAAAAAAAAACAAAAAAAATAAAAAGGAGGAGCATAATGATTACAACAAAAAAAAGGGACAAATATCAAACATGCATTAGGAACAAAGCATAAAATAAAAATGGAAATTCTTAACGAATCCGCGAAGAGCGGCGACAAAAATATATGTTCACTTTTTTTTGCTTTTGCGTTTTTAATGATAAGTTAAAGCTATTCAATAAATATAGCCCAGTCAAAATAGACATTTAGGTCTGCAATAATTCGCATAGAGTTGAAAATTGGTACACGTCTTAAATACACTATTACAAATAAAATGTCAAAGTCCCCGCCGATCCTACCTCTGCAAAAATTTTTACTCAAGGGCAAACTGAGAAATATCGGTTTTTCGTATATTTATCTTAAACGGTAAGCGCCATTGTAAAAGATGGTTTGAAAAAGTTGTAGATCATGCAACTGTCCGCAAAAATGGTTCGATAAATAAAAAAAAATTGATTGCAAAATGACAAAGTTGGAACCGAATGATTTGTGGGGGTGTGGGTGTGTGTGCCGTCCGAAACGAAATACAGTATGTTTGATCGTGAACTTTTAGCAATTTGTCTTACAGTCAAACATTTTAGACATTATTTAGAAGGACGAACGTTCACAACCTACACCGATCATAAGCCACTCACTTCAGCATTACACTCAAAAACAGAAAGAAGCCCAAGGCAAACACGACTCTTAGAGTTTATCGCAGAATTTACTAACGACATTAGACACATCAAAGTTACGGACAACGTCGTAGCAGACGCACTTTCACGAGCTGAGATAGAGGTTTTCACAACCTCAGATATCAATTTTAAGACTCTACACAAAGAACAGACAACAGGTTCCGAATTACAAGAGATACTAAACAAACATACTTACAATTTCGAACAAATACACATGCCACTGCTTAACCTTAAAATTTGGTGGGAACAAACGAGTACAAGAACACGTCCATACATTCCACAAACATTACGGAAAAAAGTCTTCGAACAATTACACAACATTTCACATTCGGGTACACGAGCTTCTCGACGACTAATAACGCAGAGATATTTCTGGCCTAAAATGAACATACAAATTAACAAATGGTCACAAGAATGCATTAGATGTCAACGATCGAAGATACATAGACACACGAAAACAATCCCACACAAAATACACATACCACACGGTCGTTTTGAACATATTCATGTTGATCTGGTAGGCCCATTAGCGACATCAAATAGTTACAGATATCTGCTTACCTTAATTGATCGAAACACACGTTGGCCCGCTTGTACTATCGTAGACACACTTCAAAATGAGTACGTTTCACGTTTTGGAGTTCCTCTGGAAATTACTTCCGATCGAGGACCTCAATTCACATCCACAACATTTAGAAACTTTGTCAAAAATAGAATCAAACCTGCTTCTTTGGATACAGAAGCAGCACAGACACATACACCTACACATAAACACACTTCAATTTACTAGCCAGCACTACAAAATTCTTTCAGGGGGGGGGGGGGGAATAATGTGGTGACTTAATACCACCACATATTAATAATATTACAATAGAAACACTTTATCTAAAAAAACCTTATACTGTATGTTATAAATAAATTATGTTTAAGTCTAATTGTCATTGTAAAATATCAAAAATTTGTTTTAAAATTTTATTTTATTCATTCAATAAAAAACATTTCACAAGAATCATTCAAAAATTGTAAACTGAAAAATAAAATATTCTAAAATAAAATTTACTAAAAATAAAAAATTTTAAACTATTTATCAACTACTTTATATACATATATATCCAACCAGCGCTTAAATATCCAAACAGCGTAATTTTTCGAGTATACTAATGGTTTAAATTTATATTCTTTGCACAAAAACTACCATCTCTTAGCTCTAAGATACCATCTCAAGTGTGCTCATAACTAAAACAGAAAAATTTTTACAGCTAATAATATTGAAGCCTAAAAATTAGGTGTTTTAAATGCTTTAATTCGGCCAGGCGGGAACTGAACGAATCCGAAAATTAAATGCCCTTGGATTTCCTTATTTGGAACTTTAAAAAAGATTCTCACAAGGTTTGAGCAAAATTCAAAGCAGTGCAGTAACGAAATTTCCATTTTTTAGACGTATTCATCTGGAATGACTCATACGATAAGCAATATTTGAACTAAGCCAAGGCTTTCAGATCCCCTTCATGTTTTCATACATTTTTTCTGTTTTTCTTGGTTTTGTAAAATTGTGCTATTTGCATGACCATGGCTGTATATCTTCCATATGGTAAGCAATATTTGAACTAAGCCAAGACTTTGAGATCCCCTTCATGTTTTCATACATTTTTTTATTGGTAAAATTGTGCTATTTGTATGACCATGGCTGTATATCTACCATATGGTAAGCAATATTTGAACTAAGCCAAGACTTTGAGTTACGCTTTATGTTTTCATACATTTTTCTGTTGTTTATTTCGATAGATTTTGAAAAAAATATATAATGAGTTTTGGCCAGTTATCAAATAAAACTCAAAGCATCAATTACCGAGATACATAAAAAATAAAATTCTTTAAAAGAACAACTAATTTAGGTGTCAACATTTGTTTGTTTGAGTTTAAGTTAAGAAATATTTCAAAAATTATTTCTTTTATTTTCATAAATTTTGAAAAATCAATTTTTTCTGCATAAATAACGAACGTAGCGATTTAAAAAATTTTTTTGATTATGAAATTAAATAAATTTTTTGCTTAGCTTTGGCGAAATTTCCTTGGCAATTTTTTGTCTAATTTTTGTAGGCAATTTTTCCAATAAGCTTTTCGGTGACAAATCAAAAGTATTCTTTTCTTTGTCACCACTTGCTGTATTAAAACATGTGGACTTAACCGCACATGCCACAAACTTAACACCCCTACACCCACATCTACTATTCCCCAAGCTACAAGCGACCTTTAACGTTACAAAAATTTACATTCAACTGCCAACGAAAAAACAAATAAAGCAAAAAAAAAAATCACAAAAAAAAAATTCACAATAAAAAAACGGAAAAAAGGGACATAACTCCAAATAAAAGACACACACAAAAAGAAATCACAGCAAAGTGAAAGTGACAACTGAAAAAACGACAACAAGAAAAATTAAACAAAAAAAAAAAAAGAAAAAAAAGAAATAGAAAAATAAAATAGTTCAACCGGAAACGGAAGGAAGCTAATGCGAAAGATGTCTTTGACGTTGTCGTCGTCTTTGTCGTCGCCCTCATCATAATCACTAACAGTCAACATCACACCCGTCCATTCGCACAGTCTGCTGTTTCTTACTTACCACCCCCCCCCCCCCGCTCTCCAACACCAACCCACCACACTACCGTACAAAGACGAATAGAGCGCATAATGAGCGCACGAGTGAATTATCACCACATTATGTAATGCCAAGTGAGATTTCCTTCCGATCAAAAGCTTAAAGAGCAAATATCGGAACAATAAATGAACACACACACACACACGCGTATATCAACTGAAATCAATTGTTTTTCGCAATGAAACGTTGAAAATTTATTTTCTACTTTCAATTAAGATGCTTTTTTTCATCAAGTATCCTTTTTTAATCTTAAAAAATAGGCACTGAACGATTTTGGCACAAATTTAAAGATTTTCAAACAAAAGATTTAGGCAACAAACTCTATAAGTAGCGTTACTAAGCAAATATAGTCCGAAACCAGTTGTGATACAGAAAATTCAAGGCTGCTACCCACTGAAATTTGTTTAATGCTTCATGCAGTAGCATACCTAGGGGGGTCAAGGGGGCGCACATTGGGGTAATTGGTATCGATCTGTGCGCTTAATTCACACAGAGTATTTAGTGGTGTTATTACTGGAATGTCTTCGTTTGTTTTTTCTCTGCTACACATTCGAGAAAAATGTTCTCTGAAAGCATTAAAATCTTTATTTCTGGCTTCCTGAGCTTCTTCAGATAATTGACTGATTGGCAATAATGCATGGGCAATGATGTCTGGACCGTGATGAAAATATTTATGCAGTGTTGTTGGCATATTATACCAAGGATAATGCTTGACAAAAGATTTTGCACAATTTCAAGAAAAATGTGTCGATTTGATGGCCACTAGAAACAACAATTAAAATATTGTGCATATTTTTTATCAAATTGATGTTGATTTTGGTAATGGTTGCTGACACATCGGTATTTTGGAATAAACGCCTTGTAGTGTTGCCATCATTCGAGTTACCGAATCCGGGCTTTGGTATGTCCACAATTGGCCTAATTTTTGTCTCTGAATTGTTTTTGTATGGGCAACTTAGTTTGAGCTACTAAACATTTCTCACTTTCTGAACGAGCCTTTTTTATTGGCAGTTTGTATGCTATGTGCAGCAGGCGCTCAAAAAATTAAATCCAGCCATGAAGCACAGACAGTCCAAATTTTAGATTTTCGGTGTTTACAACTCTATTAACCATATCGTCAATTTTATTGAATTCTTTAGAAGTGACCACACACGTAGCATTTTTGTGTTGATTTCGTGTCAGTTACAGTTACTTTCCCGTCAGTGATTGTTAAAATCAAATTGTGACTGACTTCCATATACTTTCACTCCAAGGAGCACAATCGTGTTTACTAAATCTTTTATTTCATTGCTAACTCTTTAGTGTTCTCTTTTAGAAACAGCTGAAGACTCTTTGACGAATTCAATATTTAATGAACTACAGAACCTGGTCAATATTGGCTTAGGACTTTGCCAGATAATTTTAGTTCCACAAAACAACCGAAGCTGAACAATACTAGTTATAAAAGCATAGGAATCGCTTGCAACTGGCTCAAGATAAGCTTGCTTATATGAGCTAGTATGTCCAGCGCTTCCGTGGAAGCCCCATTTTGTGTATAAGCAAAGCTTGCACATTTCATCGTCGCTTAATGTTTCAATGACACTTCTTTGTAGCATTATGATTTAAAAGCCCTTGCAAACTTACTAGAGTTGAAATTTTGTTTATTTGAACACATTTGCTTCTTGGGAAAATTTGCGTTTGTTCTTATTTTCCCTCGCGGAATGCATGCATATTTGGCCCTTGAGTTCTTATAAACAAATTAAAATGTGCATTTTTTCATAGAATGTTACTACACTGAGAAAAGGGTATGCTTCCTTTAAATAAATGTATTTGGTTGATAGATTTTTAAAAAATTTGTTTTATGTCCATGTCCTTAATTGAAATTTAGATGGTTGCTTATTGGGCCAAACGTTATATTAAAAATAGCATGCTTCCTTTAAATAATTGTATTTGGTTGATAGATTTTTCAAAAATTTGTTAACTATCAACAAATTTTGGTAGTTATTACCATGTCCTTAATTGAAATTTAAATGGTTGCATATTGGGCCAAACGTTCTATTAGTTTGAGTCGATTGAAAAAATTTGTTTGGGTTGAATATAATTCGTTAATCCTATTTTTATTTGATTTCACTTCTCATTAACATGAAAACTTTGCAATTCACAAAATATTCAAGTAAAACACTACTTAAGTATATTCTGCTTGGTACGCAATTTAGGTATTGTATAAATACCAACGAAATCCTATATAAGGATGTTACGATATTGGAAAAATCGTTTTTGGTAATCGATTTTTAGCACAAATCGATATTAATGAATGTATATGTTTGCGAAAAAAAATTTTTTTTAGTCAAATACATGATTTAGTGATTATTAAAAATAAATGATTGGTACAAAAAATAATATTTCTTTCAACCAAAATATGATTGGTTAATTATTACCAAATATATAATTGATCCAATAATATTATTCAATTCACTGTAATATGTGACATTTAAACATATATCAAATATTTAATTCGCCTATATCAAATATACTATTTGTTAATTATTACCAAATTTTGGTATATATAATTAAATTGTTTTCTCAGTGTAGAATATCTATATATTACGTTAATGAAAACAGTTTTGCCCGACTCTCGAGGACTCTCAACTATATGTCCATGAATAGGGCCAAAATATGATAAATTTTAAGCTTTCGCAAAAAACACAAAATAAAACATTTTTTAACAAAATAAAATACACACTATATTACTAAAATACCTGAACAAGAAGGCTCCATCATCATTTTAAAATTAATTTGCCAACCCTGGTAGAAATCAAAACCAGTTATGGGCATTTTAAATGCTTGAAAAAATGTCCAAAAAATGCCGATTTCTTGTTTTTGTTGTAAAGTTACATTCTACCTTCGAACAGTTTATGCCCAAAAAATGGCCATTTTATCGCCAGTAAATTATTAAAAATTTAAAATGCTTGAAAAAGCCGAAAAAATGCCCGAAAACTGTTGAAAAATGTCAAGAAGCCGTTTTAAAATTGGCCAAAAAATGTCCTAAAAATGTCTAAAATATGCCCAAAAACTGTCGTATTGTAAAAAAATGCTTATATTTATTAACCTTGCTTGAGGAACTTTATATAATTTTAATATCTAGGTACTCGCGTCAAAGTTGTGTTTATTATAATTTATTAAAATGTATAATAGTACAAAACGTGTGCGTAGGTTTCGGCTTAAGCATTTACGATAGTGATAGTGATAGTTGTGGTGATACTAGTGATCAATTGGTTGTTGATGCACAAAACAAGCATTATTGAATCAAGAGGACATTCCCATAGTGAAACATAATATCTGGTGAATTATATAAATTTCACTTTTTTTAAATAAAATATTTTTAAATATAATTTATTTGTGTTTTATTTAATGTTTTTTAAATTTATTTCTAAAAATATATATTCTGTACAAATATTTATAAATAAAAATACTGGCCATTAAATGTCTAGTTTTTGGACATTTTTAAAACATTTTTCGAGCATTTTTAGAACATTTTTCGAGCATTTTTCGAACATTTTCTAGGCATTTTTCGAGCGTTTTTAGAACATTTTTTCGAGCATTTTTTGAACATTTTCTAGGCATTTATTGGCCATTTTTAATAGTGACACATTGAATGACCAGTTTTAGAGAATTTTTCTGGCATTTATTGGGCATTAAATGGCCATTTCCTATTTTCGTTTTACTGGCCATTAAATGCTCGAAAAAGGTTAGAAAAACCGTTTCATAAATGCCATAAAACTGGCCAGTTTTAATGGCTATCTTGGCCAGTGGACATTTTTAATTCCTTGTTTTTGGCCAATAAATGCTTATGATTTCTACCAGGGAATTCTCAAAGAAAAATCGTTTTCAAGTAATGAAAAAATCGCTGTGCGCACACAAAATGAAAAGAAATGCAAACTTTCAGAGTTCATTGCGGGAATACAGTGTGGGGCGGTTGCCCCGGGCGCAACGCTCGGGAGGGGGGAGGAGGGGCGAAAGCCATTTTGCCAGGATTTTTTGAAAGTCAAAAGTAAGGGACGTTTGCAATCATTTAATTTTCGCATTTCACTTCAGCTTCAGTTGGTGCTGTCGCTTTTTCAGACGGAAATATATTTTTGCTAGATAGATTTACATTTTTGTTATTTTTGGTGAAGCTCTGGAATTCACCTATGAGTCTAAGTCTAAAAATGTATTATGTTACGCGAAACAAGTGAGCGTTAATAAAGGACTTTTTTCGAATTTTGAAATAATTCACTGAGTAAATTATTTGATTGCACCTACATAACAAATGTATGCATATTTGATATAGAGCAAACAAATATTTATTTGAGCTAAACATATTTTATTTGAAACAAATAGTGATAAATCTTCTTTGTAACAAATGAAATGTTTGACTCAAATAAATACTTAATTGCTCTATATATTAAATACAATTTGTTACGTACAATCACATCGTTTATTAAAGGATTATTTTACTTACACTTGGTATGTTGTCATTTGTGCAGACGCCATCCTGCAGCAGTCTATCGCGTATTTCCCATGCAAAAATACTTGGGCATTCACGCTTGTAATGGGATATCTTGCTTACGACCTCGGCGGTAGCAACGCGCGGCTTAGAGCCGCCTATTGCACGTGGACGTATGCTGCCTGTTTCATAATATCTAAATAGCAAAAAGAAAATAAAATATTATTAAATATGAAAAAAATATATATGTAAAATTTTTCTATTTCGTTAACGCACAAAAATTAATTGACAAAAAATTTTAAGAAAAAAAATACACATAAAAATAAATTATCAAAAATTATCATTTTGGGTGATTTTTTTTAAATCTCTAAATTAGCGGCAGCGTCCGTTTGTCCGTGGCATTCCAAGCCAAATCGAAAGGAGCTGCAGCTTGTAACATATATTTGATTGCTTTATATGAAATATGCGTTTTTTATATACAAACAAATTGTTTTCTCTGTGTAGGCTGTTTCGAAAATTATTTTTTTTTTCAATTTTTAACTGCTTCATTACATTTAAAAAATTTAAAGCTTTTGATATTTATGCGCTATAAAATAAAATGCTAACCACAACAACAACAAAAATAATCAGTGTCCTTGCGATTTGACATGTTATGCCCCCCATACAAACATACCTACATACATATGCACACTCACAGAAAAAATTACTGTATTAAATATAGGAAATCTCTTTCCATGCGATGTGTAAAAGCTATTTTCACTATAAAAAGTGTGTAAATCAATTACACTTTTTTACCGTGAATTTACATATAAAAATAGGTGAAAACATATATGTATTTACAAGAAAAATTTTCAAGAGCCATTTAGGACTTTAAACGCTGTTGTTTATTATTGTGATATTTTTTAAACAATTTAATCTAATTGAAAATGATCACACAAATACTTCTTAACTTAACAGAGAACGTTGGCACCGTTCTTTGTATATGTTACGATGTCGTATATGTACAATTAGTGCTTCACCGAGAACCGATAAATATCGTTATCGTTATCGGGGCCGAGAACTAGATCGATAACGAGATGATAAACACTTGTTTATCGTACGATAACCATTTACAACGTTCAACGCTCATATACCATACACGTTTGCTTAAAAAAAAAAATTTTGCACTATATTTTTACTAAACACATGTACAGACCACGACAAAACAATAGCACAACTCATTTTTCGGTGTTTTAAAGGACTCACAACCATTATTAAAAACTTATTTTCCTGGTATGTATTCTTAAAGCTACGAAAATAAATAACTTATAAATAATTTGTCAAAAAATTAATGCGTTTTTGAATTAAACTAAAAACTGAATTTTAAGGTGCGACAAAACGTTAGCACAAAATTTTTGTAACTTAAATTTGTTCTAGGTGTTATAAAAAAAATAAAAGCAAAACATTATTTTAATAATGGGTGGATCCTCCTTTATTCTTTACCACTTCAGTTATTCGCTTTTGTAAGGATTTAAATAGCTTTTTACCGTTTTTTCGAAGAAGAACCTCCCAGTGGGCTAGTACCTATGCTGTTTTTGAGCTCGTAGATGGACTCATGCTGCATGTTTTCTGCATACATCTGTCGAGCCAAACAACCCCAGCAGTTTTCAATAATATTTAGGTCAGGAGAACGAGCTAGCAATCTTAGAAGATTAAAGTTGTTGTCCCAGAAAAGCTCTTTTACTATTTTACTGTATGAACAACAGCATTATCCTACTGAAATATCATAGTATCACTGGTTAATTGCTGCCTACGTAGAGCTACTTCATTTCCGATCAAGTTTAAGTGTCCACGCTTTTCATTTTTGGGGGCAAACTTTATTTCGGTTTTTCCCTGGAATCCGATTCCAGCCCATATCATGATAGTGTCAATATATGGGCTGGAATCGGAAAACCCGAAATAAAGTTTTTGCCCTAAAAATGAAAAGCGTGGACTACTTAAACTTAATCGGATTTACATGTAAAAAATACTTCTTCGAATTAATTTTTAGAGTTACCTTAATGAAAGAACAAGCATGTTTTATTTTTGTGTTGTTTACTCTTGACAGCGATGGATCCACTTTTACGGCGTTGGATAATGGGTCTTAGTTCCTCCCATACAGCTAAACCCTTATATTGTTATTCTTGGTACTTATACAAATTTGTGAAATTTGGTACATGGACCCAATTGTCTGCAGTAAGGACTGCGTAAAATGTAAGTGAAATGGAACACAGGCAATACGCGGGTAAAGCCACTGGTCCAGCTAGTATTAAATGTTGTTTATACAGAACGAGAACGATACGATAACGATACAGATCAAAAAATTCTCGAAAGAGAATGAGTACGAGACGAGGGCGCCACTACGAGGACGACACGATAATTTTTGAATTATCGTATCGTTCTCGTATCGGTGAAGCACTATGTACAATGTAAGTAACCAAAAAGTAATATCGAATCATGAGCACCGATGGATGAGAAATAAAAAAAATACAGATTAAGTGAGTGAATTTAACATAAGTTTGTAAATTTCTCTATATCGTTGCAAATTACACAGTATGTGTAAATATACTCATTTTGTGTAAAATACTTTGAGTTTTTATCGAAACAAATGAGTTGTGTATTTAGACGCATGTGGTAGTATTAATACAAATTAAAATATTTAATTTTACTATAATTAATATAGCGATTCCACACATCGCTGTTTCTATTTCTTAGAGTGTAGCTATTAACTCACCTGCCTAAAATTTTGCTAACGCAGCCATTGGAAACTTGCAAAATTCTTGAAATATCACAGGGACGCGCACCTGAATGCGCCAATTCAACGATTTTTTGCCGCGTAGAATCGGGCAAAGGACGACCACCCACAAAGACGCCACCCAGCTGATTAACACCGCTATGACCTGTGGATAAAAAATTCAAGAAAATAAAACAAATAGTTAAATGATTTATAAGTTTCAGATTTATACCATTAACTATATACTAAGTGTCTTGGAATTATTTTTGAAGTGAAACTTCTTTAGTGGGGGTAAGTTGAAAAATTTGTAACGCAACGCAAAATTTGAAACGCAAAACATGTTATCATGAAATGCCTTTTTTAAGTAGGATCAAGAATATCAATAGCAATAAATTAAAGTACTCATCAAGCAGAGTGTGCTGGAACTTTCAGCTTTGAGATCGGGTAACCAAAAGCTGAGATATAAGCGTGGAAAGATTTTCTATTTTTTTTAATTTTGTCAAGCAATGTACTGATCAATTACCAAAGCCTTGCTATAGCGAGGAAAATTACGTTGATTTCTTTCTAAAGGTTTTTGTTTTTGTTCTATTTAATGCTTCGTTCGTTTTACCGAGTACCGATCGGAAATCGTGCAAGAGTCGACACACTTCGTGCGTTCAAAGAGCTGTCGCATAAGCAGTGTTGACACAATTATTTTGAAGAAAAAGCTAGACCACCTTAAAAAAAAGGCTAAAAAGGGCTAAATTAAATTTTTCAAGTTAGAAAAAAAAGCTAGAATAAAATTTTTATAAACATGTGTATTTTTATTATGTGTACTCATAGTTCGCTTAAAATAACGAAAAAAAATTAGATTCAGACAGTAAATGTTACGAATATTACATACATATGTACATACTTTGTTTAATATCGAAATATGTAATGGTGCAAAACGTCAATTTTACTTCAAACAGAAAGTCGGCCCAACTCGCCATGAGCTCAAAATGTTATTTTTGATCCGGGAAAATCAATAGGTAACAATATTACGCAAATCGAAGACGTCGCGACGGGCCGTATTTTTCTCTAACGTAAAAAGGGCGAAATACAGCATCTATTTTATACATTTGCACCTCTCTATAAGTTCCCATGTACAAAAAAATGTATAATTTTATAACTACTTACAACTTTTTACAACATAATTTTTTGATTTAACTGTATGTTGTAATATCTTAAACAAAATTTCGTATAAAATAGAAAAAACAGTCACGTATATTGACTTTTTTTTATGAATTCTTTGTAAATACTGTTAGGAACCATAACTGTTAAAAAAAAAGATTTATGGAAATAAAAAGTAATATTTTTTGATAAGTCAACGTTTACTAGGCTGATTGAAAAGTCCCAGGCCTAACAAAGAAAAACACATTTTTTTCGGAAAATTTGATTTATTCTCTCAATACAACGAGTATTTTTTATACCTTTCTTGTAGTAGTCGCCTTCAAGTTCATCAAAATCGGCGTCCGTTTCGGCAATGATCTCTTCATTCGAGTGAAAGCGCTTACCAGCGAGCCATCTTTTCAAGTTTGAAAAAAGATAATAGTCGCTGGAAGCCAAGTCTGGAGAATACGGTGGGTGGGACAGCAATTCGTATTGCAATTCGTTTAATTTTGTCATTGCCATCACCGACACGATGTTGTTTCTGATCAATTGTCAGAAAACGCGGCACCCATCGCTCGCACATCTTTTTCATTTCGAACAGTACACGGTTAGAAATTTTGAATTAAATTTTAATACTTTTGGGGTTACATATATGACTACACCAGAATTGTATTAAAATTTAATACTGCCTAAATATTAAAATTCATTTTTAATACTTTTTTGTATTAAAATTTAAAACTCGTTTTTATTAAGATTTAAAAAAAACATTTTTCATTTCGAATGGGATTCGAACCGGGTTCCTTGTGAATTCAATTGATGCACGCGCAGCTTAACGACATCAGCCACCGTAGTGTTATTTATTGGTTGGCTAAAAGTATATTTATATTGACAACAACATAAAATGAAAGTTCAATATTGAAGTATTAAAATATAATACAGCATGGTTTAAAATTCGAATATAATACTTATACATTAAAATTTAATACAAAATTTAATACAAAATTTTGTAATCTATTGAAAAGTATTAAATTTAATCAAAATTGTATTAAAAATCCTTGTAATATTTCGCTTGTATTAAAATTTAATCCAAGATTTCTAACCGTGTAGTAGAACACAGCTTTGACAAATGTTTAAAGGGACTTGGGCTGAAATTCCTGTGAAGCATTGTAAGGACCTTATTGACTCTATTCCACGTCGATGTAAAGTCGTAATAAACAACACGTTTAACCTATAACATGTAGTTTAAATTAAGTTGTGTCGCTTTTTTTTGAATTTTAGTAACCACTACTATTTTCGTGAACAGCATTATTTTTGATCAAACCATTGCGTTAAAATAAATAAAAGTTTATAACAAATGAAACTGTAAATATTCTCGGAAATGAATATACATTACTAGTTTTTCAAAACTACTCATCATATGTACTCATCATTTAATTTGATAGTAAAACAGCCAGGACCCAACGGCACTACTATTTTCGTGAACACAGCTATATGTATATCCAATAATTCACTTCTTGCTGCAGATTTTTTGACCAATGCCCTTGACAAATACCAGTGCTGAGCGCTCATTCTCTTCGGCGCATCAAAAATGGCTCAGGACAACAATACTTCAAAAAAGATTAGTTGGTTTGGCGTTGTTTCATATTCATATTTTCAATACAACCCGAAGATATTGTTAAGAGATTTGCAAAACTTAGAGATCACAGAATTATATTGTGAAAGTGTACGAATAAAGCAATATTCAATACATGTACATATATCTATAGTAAACTTGTGGCCCTGGATCCGCGCCTGATGTTAGGCGGGATCACATTCCAACTTAGGCTCCAATAAATTTAAGCAAATATTTCCTACTGTCTAATGGGTTTTGTTTGCTCGCATTTTTTATTTTTTTTTTTTGGTTTAGTGCCTACCAGTGCATATTTGCTGCAATATTGCAACATGGTATATACGCAGTATATAGAGTTACAAAGAGCGTCAAGCCGTCAGACAGTGTCTTTCATATGCTGCAAATTTGACAGGCTGTCCAATGTGTTGTGCTGTGTAGTGTCTTGCTGCAAAGCAGCGCTACTTGGTCGCATAATGGTTTGGTCGGTCGGTCGGTCGGTTTCCTCTCTTTCTTTTGCTCCATCTCTCACTCTGTCATTTAGTCAGCAACGCTGCCTTCTCTGCTTTGATATGCTGGAATAATTTGCCAATCAAGCGTATAATTTGGTGTGGCATTCTTCACAAAAACGACAGAAAATAAATAAAAAAAAAAATGAAACGAAAACGTCAACACGGATTAGCGATCAATTGAAATACGCTGCATGCGGCTTTGTTGCTCATAATTTTTTTTTTTTTGCAAGTTTTACAACTCAACCTTAATTTTGCGTTTTTTGTTTTTTTTTGTAAATATAAATAAATTAGTATAGCGTCATGTTTTTATTTTAAGCAGCCTGCACAACATATATCAAATTCCCATAGTTAAATACAATAGTTGATTTTCTATTACAAATTTAATGCAAATAATTAAGGTAATAAAAAGTTTGCACCTGTAGGTACACCGAAATCTACAATAAGCCTATCTATAAAATGACATTATAAATGGTAACTCTGAATCTGTCCTTGCCAGAAGTTTCGCTTTTGTTTTCTTTGACTTCATCGAACTGGACTTTACGCTTATGTTTCCCCTGCTTGTCATATGCATAGTTATTTTCACCTGATTTTTCAACAGCTTTCGACTCATAAAGATCAAAGGTATTGGGTTCTCTTAAGCTTCTATATGTTACCAAAGATTGATACAGTTCAGCGATAGTACCCAGGTCAATGCTGATAGATTGAAGAGACGTATTCACTTTGTTGAACCTTTCCAAGTTGTCATTCCAGAGAACTGTCAAAAAGCAAGTTTCCATCGAGTCTATAGACTCCGTTTTGTATGAGAAAGACTCTTGAAAACTGTTGAATTTGGTTTCGGTTTCGATAACAAAATTTCCTATCTGTGTGTTGATGCCGAAAAAAGATTATACAATGATTGCAAAATTGACTGGGACTGGAGCCTCTAGGCTGGCTGGGCGACTAGGCCGGGGCCTTGTAGGCCTAGGTGGAAATCCGGCACTGCTGTTTTGACATAGTAATCAAGAAATTTTGTTTGAAAAAAGTGGACTGGCTTTGATATCAATGTACTATACTTGGTTTTGAAAGCAAGTTCATGGATTTGGCCAGTTAATATAATAAAAGATTTAAAAGATGTAATATTTCTGTCAAAAAAAAATTTTTAATCTAAAAACATAGTAGAAAGATAAAGCATGGTCTAGATTTTGATATACAGTGGCTCACAGCTTATTTTATGCAGTACATACTTTTAACTTCAACACTCTATAATTTTGAATCTAATTGGAATATAAAAAAAATCATTTGAAAGATACACAAATTCTAGTTTTAAAAAAATGTTTATTTTTTGTAAAAAAATATTACCTGGAATTTTTATAATAGAAAATCGAAATATACTACAAAATTTCATGTCACAGCTTATTTTATGCAGATGTATTTAAGCTGTAAAAACACTGTCAAAGGTAATAATTTTGTAATTTTAAATATTCAGTGTGGTAGCTTCTTTGGTCAACTACAGGTTAAAGACGGTTTGGCATCGAAGCTGCAAGCTGAAGCTGACGGCACTTGTATATTTACCAGGATTGAACTACGCCCTCTTTGTGTTTTTGGTCTTTATCTTGGTATAACCGGAAATATGTCTGTATGAACAGTATTGATTTGTGTAGTTTAAGATCCCTTCTAGTACATAAACTAGAAGATGAAATGTTGAATTGGTTACCAGTACTTGAACTAGAACCACTAAATTGTAATTGATTCAAAGCCGTAAATTTCTGTAGCTAGAATGAATTTTATTGATTTCAGTTTCTTTTTATATAATAAAAGTGCTTAATAAAAAGTGCAAGTAATACATAAATACAAATTAAACAAAAGGTGCAATTGATAAAATGCAACTATACAAAAAAGGTGCAAAATATAAAAACTGTGAATTATGCAAAATTAATAAATTAAATAATTGAATAGTGCATTGACCAAAATAATAAAATAAATGTAAGAACTGCAAAGTATGCAGTCATGGTACGGTCAATGCGCTACGCAGTACATTGACCATTCATGAGCTCTGGTTACAATAAATTTAAGAACTAAAAATAAGCAGTTCTGATAATGTGAACGCTACGTAATGCACTACCATAAGCTAAAAGAAATATGCAACATAAGTATAATTATGTGATTGCACATTCTCCCGCGCGTTGACTGGTACTCTGGTCAACCATGTTCTCATGTTTCTGTAATGATGAATTGTGTTTGTTGTTGACGAGGTTGTGGAATAGGAGTACATTTTTGGCTTGGTTGATATGACGTCATTCGCTTTCGTAGTCGCCAAACAATTATAACTCCTAAGATAAATGATAAGAGTAGAGCTAAGTAGCTGACGACATGATGATGAATACTGTTTGCAGAAAGCGTAGTAGGTAGTGTTGTGAGTCCTTCTTCTTGGAGTGCCGAAAGTTGTACTTGAAGGTTTCTAAGTGAGTCCAGATGTGTGTTGTTAAAGGCTGATGTTGATGCTTATGTTGTTTCATCAGAACTGGTCATTATAGAGATATTTCCAAATCTGGTGTACGAAGATCTCAGTGAACTGGTGGTGAATTGAGTTCCTTGAATGGTGACTAGATTGTTTCTTATTACACAATTTTCGTCGATTGATATCAGTCCAGATTCAGTAAGATTAACTTGAAGCGTTTCTTCTTTACACACGGCAGTCATTTGAATAGTTTGTAGAGCCCCAAATATCCAGTGATTTTTACTACGTAACTGTGTAAAAATAAGGTTGTTACTTATTTTCACTGAGTTGCAAGCTGGTATTGTTACGTTGTTAAACAGATTGAATTCACAACAATAAGCCTGAGATCCGGCATGGTATTTTGCTTTTGTGTTGGAGCAAATATAATGCATATCAATGACTTCTTTACACTCGTTCAGTTCTGTTGTTGTAATTGGAAAGTACTGGTCCCTGTGTCTATTTATGGCCATAGTTTCAATTGATGTGTCAATTACGATGAGAGTGTCATTTATGATCGCAGGAAAAGGTATTATACGAAACAGATCAAACGATTCTTGTTGTGTTAGCGGAAATTTGATCTCAAATATGAGGTGATCATCAGTTGCTCCTCCCATGGCTGTTAAAATTTTGTAAAAATGAAGCAAATCGTAATCTTTGTGACGATGATAAATGATTTTTGATGTTTACAACTTCCCTTCTTAATTGAGTAGGTCACAGTAATAATGGACTGATGGTCCCATAATGTGCATCGGTTAAGGTATTTAGTATAGTATGTTCAATGCGCTGTAACCTTGATGCAATAAGTGATAGTTGCATCGTCAGTGTAGTAAAAATTTCAAATATCCTGGCTTTTTCGGATCCCAACACGGGATTTGATTTTATTGACTTGTGTTTGGAAAGTGGCTACTCGTTCTCTAATATCAAGTTCATCGTGTTTGATTATATTTATTGTAGAATCTATGATGGAGGTTTGATTTCTTAGCATGGTCAGTAAATGCGCCTCATTGGTATTAACCTTATCAATCGTCCTAGATATTTCTTCTGCATAATCAGAATCCAATAGTCCAAATAGTGAATGTGCCACATTGCCGATTATGTTGATTCCTCCCCGTGGAACTCGATGCCTTGCCTCATGCCTCATCGTTAGTGTTGTGAAAGGGCCTTACTAATACATTACATGATGCCTTTTGTGGTAACTGATTGCATAGGTACTGAAGTGTGATTGTGCCATTTGCAAATATTTCTAGCTCTAATCGAATCGGCTTCAAGTCATAATATACTATGATTTTCCATTCATTTGTGATTAGATGTGAAGATCCGAGATGTTCAAAGTAGATGTCTGGATTGTTGCTAAAACGTGTAATGTTTATTAAAGATGGGGCTGCCCAAATTAGTAATGATAACACTACGGTAGTCATAGCATGATGCCCTTCTGCGTTTTATTTGAGGTTGTTAAAGTATTTCCGCCGAATCGATGTGATTTGAAAAAGGTGTTTCATCCTTAGAGTCAAGTTCTAATGGTAATGATGTCTCCTGTCTAGCATCAGTCTCGATCGGTAATGGTGCTAGACTTCGAACTGAACGTTTCCAAACTCCTGTTGATGTTCTGACGTCGGCTACGTGGAAAATCCATCATTTCCCGCATATATTTTAATGATTCTTCCAAGTGGCCTGGTGTTAATGCCGTGAGATCGTTTGGATTTGAAGACGCGATTTAAGTATTGCTTCAATCTCAATTGTAACTGTTTCCAGTTCTTCGTATGTGAGTGACGCCGTTGAAATACTTCTAAGTAGCAAATGTTTTTTCCTATTTTACGGCAGCTTCCCATAAGCCGCCAAAGTTTGGTGATCTTGGTGGAATAAAGTTGAAGTTAATTCCCGTGTCGCTACTGGTCTTGATTATCTTTTCTCGAGCTGAATCGGAATGGATCACATCACTGAAGTCTTGTAGTTGCCTTTTAGCACCGACAAAATTTGTGGCGTTGTCGCAGAATATGTTTTGAAGATGAACCTTTTTAATGCTCCTATGAAAACTTCTGTGGTTAGAACACTGACCAATTCTAAGAGCACTGCCTTGGTGGCAAAACAGCAAAACACTACAAGATATGCCTTGTGTGGCCTTTTACCTCGAATCTTATAGAGAACCCAGAAGGAGCGAAAATAATCAATGCCAGAATTAATAAATGGCCGCGCTGATGTAACTCTTTCGGTTGTAAGATTGCCCATTATCTGATTCATTAACGCTGGATTGGCCTTGGCGCAACGCACACAATTGTTTACTATGTTTCATGCATAAGTTTTTCCCTTTATTGCCCAAATCTAAGTAAAGCTTGTGGCCCACAATGTTCGTTATTGTCGTGTTCCATTTTGAATAAAAGTTTTACTAATGGGTCATTATATGGTAACAGCATAGGATGTTTTGTGTCATAGGCAAAGTCGGTAGATTGAAGACGACCACCAACGCGTAATATTCCATCCTTATCCAGGAAAGGTGTCAAGGTGGTTAGTGAGCTGGACTTACAGATGTCCTTGTGATTTTTTAGTTATTTTATCTCTTAAAAGAATTCTGATTGTTGGGTTGTTGTTACGATGACCTTCAGCGCGGTCATCGCGATAGATGTCATACTTTCTTGATAGTAAAGTTAAGATGAAAGGAAAGGAAAGGAAAGGAAAGGAAAGGAAAGGAAAGGAAAGGAAAGGAAAGGAAAGGAAAGGAAAGGAAAGGAAAGGAAAGGAAAGGAAAGGAAAGGAAAGGAAAGGAAAGGAAAGGAAAGGAAAGGAAAGGAAAGAAAAGAAAAGAACAGGAAAGGAAAGGAAAGGAAAGGAAAGGAAAGGAAAGGAAAGGAAAGGAAAGGAAAGGAAAGGAAAGGAAAGGAAAGGAAAGGAAAGGAAAGGAAAGGAAAGGAAAGGAAAGAAAGGAAAGGAAAGAAAGGAAAGGAAAGGAAAGGAAAGGAAAGAAAGGAAAGGAAAGGAAAGGAAAGGAAAGGAAAGGAAAGGAAAGGAAAGGAAAGGAAAGGAAAAGAAATACATATCATTGCAGCTTTTTTCTCTTTGAAAAAGTTCTTTATTACTTCTTCAAGAACTTACTTTCTCTTGTTAGAACAATTTCTAATTCATAAGAATGTGTTTTTCGGATAGTTTGATTCTGTAGTAGAGAGCAATTATCCCGAATTTTGCCTTCGCGCTGCTGCTTAATACAAATGTCTTAGAAATATGGTCAAATTGAGTTGTTCGTGTTTCTTTCTTTTTTCAATTATCTAACTATTTATTTTTAAAAAACTAGTTAGCTATCCCACAGCCCTTATTCATTTTACATTTCTTTTTTAATCTTACAGCACTTGACTTCATGTGAAATAATGCGTAAAAAACATCTTCGTTTTAATCTCTTTCAAAATTCTTATTGTCTGTTGTTGCGAATAGCTCTTGTTTGATGAATGAAGCAAATTCTCTGACACACAAGTACCGGCAACAAACCCAACAAAAAACTAAACTGCCTGCACCTAAGCGCAAAGAATATTAGAAAATATGGTAAGTCAATTAGTTTTCAATTTAACTAACAGCGTAAGTTTAACTTTAGAACGTTGTTAAAAATAATCAATAACTTGATGATTGGCTTTAATGTAGCGAAAAAAAGTTTCGTTTTTTGGGGAAATTTTGAATTAAAATTTTTCAATTTTGAATTAAAATTTTTCAATTTTGTATTAAAGTTTTTCAATTTTGAATCAAAATTTTTTAATTTTGAATTAAAATTTGACCAAATCCATCTCAAACCATGCAGTCGGAGTGACTTCAAATTGTGGAATTGGTTGCCGATTAAATATGTTGTTTTTCAAAGTAATTATGGAAATACATATACCATTCCCCGATTTGATTGAAAATAATTTTTTACGAAGTTATGCCCATTTAAAGCCCATGCCCATTTAATAGCTATATTTGCGTACAATGTTTTTATATATTTCCCATAATAAAATGTTATTACGAAAATAACGGTGAAAAAAGTATGCAGAATGCCAGCAGGATTTGCAAAAAGTAATTTGAAGTGTTGCTGTTGTTATTTGCTTTGAAAATAGTACCGTAGAGTGGCTTGGCAATGGTGAAAAAAAAATTGACATTTTCATTTTGGGGAAAAAAATTTCCAGACCTCAAATGTGGGTTAACAGGCATTAAACTCATGTCATTTCTTTATCATATTAATACAAATCCTTGTTTTTTTCATAAAAAGCGCTATAACTCCGCTAATTTTCAACAATTTTCTAAACTTCTTAAAGATTCTGACAGAGTATCAGAAGTTCTATTAGAATCAAAAGACAAAAGTTAATTATTTTGATTTGGATGAAAATGCGACTATTTTGAAACAATTTTCAACGATTTTTCAAGCTCTGACACTAAAACTTTAAATGGGCATAGCTTCGTAAAAAATAATTTTCAATCAAATCGGGGAACGGTATACACCTAATTCTGTTTTTACACGGTAATTGGTTCCAGGAACCCCGTGCAAAAAAAAAACATGTAAAAAAAGACATTGATCGTATGCAAAATAGGTGATTGGTTCCTTATCTCTAAAACCTATTGAAATTAGTGAAAAACAAGGATTTTTAAGAACAACTATTCAGGTTTATTTTATTAAATCACATATATAATGTGTTTTTACACAAGCATAGTTATTAAAGAAAAAAAAGATATGCACTCTCATTTTTTTTTATTTATGTGAACTTTTTAATTTTGGCGATAGCAAAATAGCTGTCTCCAAATTTTGACATTTCTGGATACAAATATTAGAGACTGTTGCCAACCATGTAAAGAAAAAAAAGTGTGGAAGACATTGCCGCGGAGATACTTCGCCAATGTCGCCAACCGTGAAGCCAATTTTATCTCGGCGACTAAAAAGACGAGATTGTAGCCAACCATGAAGGGGCTGTATATTTAACCAAAAAAAATGTAAGTCCACAAGATTTTGAATCGTGCTAAACGGAATAAAATCGTGTAAAAAAATTTAAAATTTGTTTATTTTCAAACTGTGTTAAATCAAAACCGTGTAAAAAAGGACCGTGTAAAAACAGAATTAGGTGTATTTCCTTAATTACTTTGAAAAACAACATATTTAATCGACAACCAATTCCGCAATTTGAAGTCACTCCGACTGCATGATTTGAGATGAATTTGGTCATTTTACAATTTTAAATGAAAATTTTACAATTTTGAATTAAAATTTTTCAATTTTGAATTAAAATTTTTCAATAAAAGTTTTTCAATTTTGAATTAAAAGTTTTCAATTTTGATTTAAAATTTTTCAATTTTGAATTAAAATTTTTCAATTTTGTATTAAAATTTTTCAATTTTAAATTGGAATTTTTCAATTTTGAATTAAAATTTTTTCAATTTTAAATTAAAATTTTTCAATTTAAAATTAAAATTCAAATCTTAAATTTTATAATTTTTTTTTACTAAAATACTTAAATATATATACGAAAGAAAATCTATGCTGGAGGAAATTGGCGAAAAGCAAGCAACTCATGTGTTGCAGCTTAGACTATTGACTCTTTTCAAATTTTCTGATATTATCAATATTGTTTGGATTTTTTCCACATTTATCGAACCTAAGGGTGTTATTATGAGGCTTAAGGTATGTAAGTAGAATTGATTTCATAATCAAAATGAGCGGGAAATTTTCTTAAGTGTAGTGTAAGTCACACTAAGTTAGTAGTTTTATCATATTTAACTTGTCGATAAAAGTAGTAACCCTACAGATTTGTACGCGAAATTTAACAGCTTCTACTGTAAAAGTCACTCTAGTTGTTTTAGACCAATGCTCAATTACGCTTATGTCCGTGTGTTTGGGCTATTTATCTGCCATCTTTGAACTTGTTATAAATTAATAGAAATCGCATTATTGCGCGTGACTGATTTTCAAATTCAGGGCAGTGCATTGCGTAGCCAAAATCTTTCTTATCCAAGTCAAGCAGTCATCAGCATAACACTGAAATAGATTTTTTCGTCATACCATACCCATCTTCTAATGGGAAAAATGTGATGACCGTCAAGTATAGCAACCAAAGGGTATGGGCATCGCATCTCATGTTGATATCTTTCTTGTGTGAAATTAATAGCGTCGTCTGTTTTTCTTTGTTTCTATTTGGATTTAGGATTTGTTACGACTTAAAGGTCATTTAATATATTTTCATAAGCCATAAAAAAACAGAAGAAGAAGTAACCAAGCAAAGTGCCGACCTGTGTCCAACAGAAAATTCCCTTTTTATCATTAGATTTTTTGTTGCTGTTGTTTTTACTGTGCACAACGCAATCTAAAACGATAAATCGAATCGATCAAAAGTTTCACTCATGCATAAAATTCAATGGAAACTGTTCGTAATAATTTGTTTTCCTTCTACTACTTGCTAAAAAAAAAAAGAAAACCCTTCTCAAGACGAAATAAAAACTTAAGTTATTTGTTGTTGAATAAACCATGTAGAGACTCGGGTGTATAGAGCCCTAAGGAAAAAAAAACAAAAAAAAAGGTTTAAAGTGTCATATCTTATTTTGATGACTTAACTCGAGATTGTTTTAGCGCCATGAATTTTTTTTTAAACTATTCACCCTGTATGCGAAAAAAAAAGTTTAAAGAATTAGCTCTTATTTTGAGAACTAAACTCGAGAGTGTTTTAGCGCCAATCTTCTTTTTCTATGCAAAAATTGCCAAAATCAATATATCGTCATAACTTTTGAATTACAATTATTCAATTTTCTTTAATTCAAATTCAATTCAAAACTAAACAATTTTAATATCAAATTTTCAAACTTCAAATCTTAAATTTAATATTTTTTTTTATTAAAATACTTGAATCAAAATACGCAAGAAAATCTATACTGGAGGAAATTGGCGAAGAAGAAAACGAATGTGCTTACAGCTTAGACTGTTTCACTTTTGTTGTCTGTCGTCCGATCGTCATATAGAAAACATCTTTGGAAAGAATATAGTGCGCAACGAGACTTATCTCAAAATGTTTTGTTGAAAACAAAATTATGACGATTAATTGACGAAGTTTACAGCGAGAATTCAAAAAAAAAAATTTGGTACTGAAACACTCCCAAAGTTAGCTCTCAAAATAAGTGGTAGTTGTTTAAACGTTTTTTTCGTTTACAGGGTGTACAGAAAAAATGTTTGCTCTATTATTTTTTTAAGAGATATTCATTCATATTGTGGCATTGACAATTTCAATTAAAAGTGTTTTAATTTCGGAGCTGTTGGGTCAATGTAATTGCTCGCTTTGGCCTCTCATATCTACAACCATATGTTATCGTACCCAGCTAAAAGTTATTCTTTCTTGTTTTATTTATTTTATCATTGTCCTTACACTTATTTTACAGTTTGTATTTTTTTTAACTAATTTTTTTTATATACATATATGTATTGAGCTAATTTAAGTTTTTAATTTGTAAATGAAGTTTCTAAAAAATTTTTGCTTTGTACTGTAAAAAAACAGTTCTTATTGTAAGTTTTATTTTTCACAAATAAATCGGTCATTCTTTATTAAACGCACCAATTGTATTTTTTGACGTTTTTGAACATTTTTTGAAACCAAATATCTCAAAAACTATAGGAGATAGGAAGAAAAACCATTTAATCATTTATGTTTAAAAATACTATAACTTTATTAAAAAAATTTAAATAAATTCGTTTAAACATTAATTTTTTAAATTAAATAAATTTTCTCAAAATATTTTCAATATAACACCTTTTGTTTTTTTTTTATTATTTTATATGTTATTCCTCAATCAATCGTAAGAATGCATGTGCTTTCATATCGAAATTCCCGCCATAACTTCGGAAACTACGATTTTTTTACTGATGACGCGCATCATCTTTTTTCAACTTAAAATTCGACATAAAATTTTTTTTTTTTTTCTTTTGTAATGTTATTCTCAATCAATCCTAAGAATGAATCTGCATTCAAATCAAAATTCTCTCCAAAGCTTTGGAAAATATGAGTTTTTCATTAAGGCGCGCATCAGTCAATTGTATACATCACAATTTATGGAGACTTTTTGCATAAAATTCAGTTGGTTCTATCCTAATGAACGACAGTGTATGCTGTCTGTACGAAGCACTTTGTAAAATGTGGGCGGGTTTCAAAAACGGGGTGTGGCACCTCTCGTACAACAAAACCACTTAAAGTGCTATATCTTGGTACCTATGGCAGCTACAAGATTAAAATTTAATATATGGAAGTATTTAGTTTGTACTTAGCCACTCGAAGAATGTGGGCATGGTTTGAAAACAGGGTGGGGCACTTCCCTTACAAATAAAGCACCTAAAGCGCTATATCTTGGTACATATGGCAGCTGCAGTTTCGAAATTCGGTACTTGTATCTATACTGTCTTCGCTTAACACCCTGCAATCGTGAGTGGGATTTAATTAAGGGGCGTGGTAGCTCTAATATAACAAAATCACTTAAAACGCTCTAATATAACAAAATCGCTTAAACGCTATCTCGGAACCTATGGAAGCTATTACACCGAAAAAAAAACTTACTCCGTTTAAGGAAAAATGCCTAAATGTAAGGAAAAAATGTCCTTCAATACGAGCTAAAGCCATGGGTTCCTCAAAATAAGTAAGTTGGATTCCTTAGTACAAGTAAATGTTGCTGCTTTGAAATAAGGAAAAGTTTACTCAATGTGAGGACAAGGTTATAAAACTGAGGAAAATTTAACTTTTTCTAAGGATGAAGGTATCCTTAAATGAAAGAAATTTACTTAAAATAAATTCGTTGATTTCAAAAAAAAATTTGTTAATTTTCTATTTCCTCTATTTTCTTATTTGTTCGTTACTTATTGTCAGTCATTTTTATTTTCATTGTAATTACGTTCTTAAAACTTCAAAGAAGAACTTAAATTTTTTTTTACCTGTCACCCGATCAGAGAATTGAAACTGTGTTCTGTGCCATGCCACTTACCCAACTCAGCCACCGACAGCATTTTTAAGACATACTAAAATGATGTTGTTAAACTGCGCATGTAACAACCATTGTCTGATCAGGAAAGCTCCGGTTCAAATCCCGGCGAACCCATAATTTTTTTTTTTTAATTTTTTATTTAAAAAACAAGTAGAGAACTATAAATATATAGGCAAAAACAGAATACTTACGAGAAGAATAGATATTAATTTCAGCGAGTAAAGCAGCGAGTGTTGCCACTCATTTATTAAGGAAAATTTTCCTACGTTATAGTAAACTTTTTGAAGAAACTAACTAAAACTGAGTACGATTTTCCTTAAACAAAACATTCCATTAGATTGAGGAAGTTTTTACTCAAATGAGGAACAAGTTGTCCTCAAAAATTCTTCCCAAAGAAAAATTTACTATTTCAAAGGAAAGTTTTACTAAAACCACACCGAAAAAAAAACTTACTCCGTTTAAGGAAAAATACCTAAATGTAAGGAAAAAATGTCCTTCAATACGAGCTAAAGCCATGGGTTCCTCAAAATAAGTAAGTTGGATTCCTTAGTACAAGTAAATGTTGCTGCTTTGAAATAAGGAAAAGTTTACTCAATGTGAGGACAAGGTTATAAAGCTGAGGAAAATTTTACTTTTTCTAAGGAAGAAGGTATCCTTAAATGAAAGAAATTTACTTAAAATAAATTCGTTGATTTCAAAAAAAATTTATTAATTTTCTATTTCCTCTATTTTCTTATTTGTTGGTTACTTATTGTCAGTCATTCTTATTTTAATTGTAATACGTTTTTAAAACTTCAAAGAAGAACTTAATTTTTTTTTTACCTGTCACCCGATCAGAGAATTGAAACTGTGTTCTGTGCCATGCCACTGTTCAAAGATGCTCATCTTACCCAACTCAGCCACCGACAGTTTTTTTAAAACATACTAAAATGATGTTGTTAAACTGCGCATGTAACAACCATTGTCTGATCAGGAAAGCTCCGGTTCAAATCCCGGCGAACCCATAATTTTTTTTTTTTAATTTTTTTATTTAAAAAACAAGTAGAGAACTATAAATATATAGACAAAAACAGAATACTTACGAGAAGAATAGATATTAATTTCAGCGAGTAAAGCAGCGAGTGTTGCCACTCATTTGTTAAGGAAAATTTTCCTACGTTATAGTAAATTTTTTGAAGAAACTAACTAAAACTGAGTACGATTTTCCTTAAACAAAACATTCCATTAGATTGAGGAAGTTTTTACTCAAATGAGGAACAAGTTGTCCTCAAAAATTCTTCCCAAAGAAAAATTTACTATTTCAAAGGAAAGTTTTACTAAAACCACAAAATCTATATTTGAGGAAGAGCGTTGACTTGCTTTAATGAAACATGAACTCATTTCAAAGGACTCAATTACTAAATGAAACGATATTTTCATCAATAGAAGGAAAAATAGTACGGTATTTTTTTCGGTGTAGCTTCAAATTTGATATTGAGATGTAAATTGCTCACTTTCAGCCACTCGAAAAATGTGATTGTGGTTTGAAATCAGGGTGTGACACCTCCCATACAACTAAAACACTTAAAACGCTATATCTTGGCACCTATGGTAATTTTTTTTACGTTTTAGTAAAAAGTCGTCAATTAAATTGGAAACCAACTGAATGCGCCAGCCACAGGTATGATCTAGAAAGCTGAAATTTTGGGAGTGTTCCCTTCGGATTTAATGCTGAAACATAGGCTAAAATGCCCACAAATTTTTTAAAAAAAAAAAAAAAACTTCGCTTTGGGTGTATTTTGTCCGCATTTTCAGCTAGATGAAAAATGTGGATGTAGTTTGACAACAGTGGGTGGCATCTCCCATACAAATAAAATACCTAAAACCCTATATCTTCGCACCTAAGGCTGACTTTTTCTACGTTTTAGCAAGTCGCTTTTATCGTCAAATTTCAATGAAATCGGACATAAACTCTGTCCGCGCCATATACAGGTTTGTGATAGGAAGCTCAAATATTGCGACAACTATTTTTATTCCTCAAGCTAAAATATAGGCAAAAAAAAATAAAATCCAACTCCAAAACTTTGAAATGACACATTCTAATGTACATTCGGCTATTCTTTTAATAACTGCACACTTTGTTTTTTTATTACCTTTTTGAGCATTTTTTGAAACGAAATATCTCAAAAACTATAGGAGAGAGGATAAAAATTACTGAATCTTTTTTGTTAAGAAATACTATAACTTTTTAAAAAAAATTAAAAAGATTTAAATAAATTTGTTGAAACATAAATTTTTCTCGAAACAACTTAAATATAAAATCTTGTTTTTTTATGATTTTTTTATGAGTTATACCTCAATCAAAGCTAAGAATGCATGTACTTTCATATTGAAATTCCCGACATAACTTTGGAAAATATCATAAAATTCATAGCTTTTTCTATACATATGTACATATTGTAGCGAAATTTGGTTTATGCCAGAAAATTCTCGTAATAATTATTAAACGATATTAGCTAGCATCACTGACCGTAGAAAAATACGTGCATCACTGACCGTAAGAAAATACTTGCATCATTGACCGTAGAAAAATACGTGCATCACTGACCGTAGAAAAATAACACCATCTAGCGACATGTAGCATGTTTTCAGTACTATAAATGATAAAGTGGTACGACATTATCAACGTCGATAATCGCCATCTAGAAGACACTGGAAACGACATTCTGGATAATGGCGGATGGTACGACATTATCGCCATCTAGAAGGCACTGGAAACGATATTCTAAGACAACAGCAGATGGTTCGAGAAAATGATGACTTTAGTATAAAAGGCTGTCATATGAGCAGCAGAGACACAGTTGATATTGAAAAGTGGAACACAGTGGATCTTAAGTGAGAACATTTGAATTTAAGTACTAAAGTGATATAGTGGATTTTAAGTAATAAAATATAACGTTTGTGTATACAATTTGAATGTAAAGATTAAATAAACAATTGTACTGTGTAAAAACTAACGTTTGTGATTTTAATAAACCATTTTATAATTAAATAAAGATTGCGTTTTTCTTGATTATTACACAATCCAGTGATCGAACTCAGAAAAGTGTAAGAGATTGAAATTACTGTCAAAGGGACAGGAAATTTCGTAACAATTGGTGTCAGAAGTGGGATTGTGTAAAAAGAATTAACAATCAAATAAAATAAAAAAATAAAAAAATGGTTAAGTTTGATGAACTAAAAGTGGATCAACTAAAGAAGGAGTTGCAGCAGCTGAATCTGCAATCATCTGGCGGAAAGTTGGAGTTACAGAAACGCTTACGGCAGGCTCTTGAGGCTCAAGGGGTAAACCTGGAAGAGCATGAATTTTATAGTGATGCCTCAGAATCAACAGCGAAAATGGAGGAAGCTTCTGGAACGGCTGCAAGTGGTGAAGTTGTGGATATGGCGAAGTTCGAGAAAATGTTAATGGCGATGACGCAGGCAATGAGTCGGAACGCGCTGCAGATGAATAACAATATCCAGGCCGTTCGGGAAGAAATTGGTCAGAGCTTAAATCAAAATGCATTGCAGATAGACCAGAAGTTAAGTCAGAACGCGCAGCAAATCCAGAACGTTCGGGAAGAAATAAGTCAGAACGCGCTGCAAATCCAGACCGTTCGGGAAGAAATTAGTCAGAACGCGCTACAGATTGATCAGAGGTTGAGTCAGAACGCGACGGAGATCCACGAGGCTGTTCGAACAGAGGTTGCCAAAATGGTAAATGGCCTAGATGCAAAAGTGATTGAGTTACGAGATGACGTTGAATCGTTCAAGGAAAAAGTTCAAAATAATCTTGAAAAGGTTCAAAACAATTTTGAAGACGTTAATAAAAGGATTCAACAGTTAGAAATAAACGAACCAACCACTCAAGTGATAAGAGAAATCAGCGCAGAGAGGCTTAAGGCACCCACGTACGATGGAACAACGCCATTTAGTGTTTTCAAGCTCCAGTTCGAAACAACATCTGCTCATAATCGCTGGGATAACGATAGCGCAGCAGCAGCGCTAATTGTGGCATTAAAAGGCGCAGCTGCAGAAGTATTGCAAACGGTTCCAGTGGCGGAGCAAAAGAATTACAAGGCGGTGATGGATGCTTTACAGCGAAAATATGGCAGTGACCACATGAAGCAGATTCACAGACTGGAGCTGAAAAGTCGTGTCCAGAAATCAGGTGAGTCCTTGCAGGAGTATGCTGCGGATATTGAACGATTGGCACACCTTTCCTATCCTGACGAGTTAAGTGTCGTAGCTGAAAAATTCAAAATAGAGGCGTTTATTGACGGCATACGTGACTCAGAGACAAAACGCGAAACAATGAGGAACCCGAAGACAACATTTTATGAAACAGTAACGGTTGCCCTCACTGAGGAGGTGATTGCGTTGACATGCTGCCCATCATTGAAAACTCGTCGGATGGAGGTGGAGGCTGAGAACAAAAATTCATCGTTCGCCAGCAGTAGCTTCAGCGGAAATTGCTATAACTGTGGCAAGCAGGGACACATGGTACGTGACTGCAAATCACTTCGTAAACGGTCCGCATCACGTTCACCAAGAAGAAAAATTGGAAATAGGGTGAACGATGGTGAAAATGGTAGTGTACAGCAGTCGTTAAAGCGAGTCAGTACAGCGGGGCGTGAGCTGACTTCCACTTATGATTGTCCCAAAGTCTTAGTTTCGAAGCTCTGCCGAACTTCCAACTGCCTTACCATCGGTGGAAAAATCAACGAAAGACCATGTGAGCTGACTTTGGATACAGGCGCATCGCACTCAATTGTGAGGACAGATTTATTTAATAGGCGACGAGTAATGCCATTAAATGGAATTCAATTGAGAACAGCGACAGGAGAAATTGCGCGAATAGAAGGAAAAGTTACAGCGAGTATTCTTATCGGCAACAAAACTGTGGAACATGATTTTATTGTTGCAAACATCACCGATGAGGTTATCATTGGCGTGGACTTCATGATTCGACACGGGTTCAATTTGGATCTTAAGAAAAGACGTTAAGGTATGCCAATGTAGAGTTGCCTTTGGACATTGGCTGTGAACAAAAGTTAACAACTGCAGGAGTCTACATAAGTGAGCCCTGTCGAATTGAACCCAACACTGACGAAACAACAAGTGAAGACTGTGGGATAGGCCATCTGTGGGTAGTGGAAGCAGATGAGAAAAATTTAGGGAAAGACCTGATGATTGAAAAGACCCCAGTAAAAACAAGAGCGGACGGCGAAATACCGGTGCAAATTTTGAATCCAACAAATGAGCCGAAATGGATGCAAAAAGGTGAACTATGTGAGAAAGTTACGGCTGTTATAAGTTGTGAAAATGACCAACAGGACACAAAAGGTACAACTTTAGCAAAATCGTCGGCCTTATTGACGAAAGAATGGACGAAGGAGTTGTCTGCACAGAACAAAAATAAAGAGAAAAGGTTTCGGGAAAAGAATTGGCGGGTATTTGCGTCCAAAGGAGAAAATAATGGCCAAACATCAGTTGTCAAGAATCGCATTGATACAGGTAACTTTCAGCCAATTCGTCAACCTCCAAAGAGGCTAGCACGCGCTAAGAGAGAGGAAGTAACGGGCCTTATAGAGGATATGGCGCGAGAAAATGTCATTGCACAATCAGAAAGCCCGTGTAGTTCACCGGTCGTTCTTGTGAAAGAAAAGTACGGAGTAAACTTTGTTCCAGAAACGACCAATGCTGACGGTTACATGTCGCGGAAAAAGAGGAACAACGAAAACGTGAAATTGAGGCAAAATAAGCGTCTAGAAAAGAATTGGAAAAGGAGGCGCAAGCTGTTGCAGAGAGACTCTTGTTCGGGACGAACAAGTTTAAGCGGAGGGCAGTGTAGCGAAATTTGGTTTATGCCAGAAAATTCTCGTAATAATTATTAAACGATATTAGCTAGCATCGCTGACCGTAGAAAAATACGTGCATCACTGACCGTAAGAAAATACTTGCATCATTGACCGTAAGAAAATACTTGCATCATTGACCGTAGAAAAATACGTGCATCACTGACCGTAGAAAAATAACACCATCTAGCGCCATGTAGCATGTTTTCAGTACTATAAATGATAAAGTGGTACGACATTATCAACGTCGATAATCGCCATCTAGAAGACACTGGAAACGACATTCTGGATAATGGCGGATGGTACGACATTATCGCCATCTAGAAGGCACTGGAAACGATATTCTAAGACAACGGCAGATGGTTCGAGAAAATGATGACTTTAGTATAAAAGGCTGTCATATGAGCAGCAGAGACACAGTTGATATTGAACAGTGGAACACAGTGGATCTTAAGTGAGAACATTTGAATTTAAGTACTAAAGTGATATAGTGGATTTTAAGTAATAAAGTATAACGTTTGTGTATACAATTTGAATGTAAAGATTAAATAAACAATTGTACTGTGTAAAAACTAACGTTTGTGATTTTAATAAACCATTTTATAATTAAATAAAGATTGCGTTTTTCTTGATTATTACACAATCCAGTGATCGAACTCAGAAAAGTGTAAGAGATTGAAATTACTGTCAAAGGGACAGGAAATTTCGTAACAATATGTACTAGAGCGGTTCAAAATAAAAACTTTTTGATTTTTTCACGATGTGTCAGTGGATAACAATAGCCCTATCTGTCTGGACAAAACAACCCATAAGGATTTCCATCAATTTTGAAAACTGAATTGCCGCCGCCTGGTTTAAGTTGCCTACCCATTTTCGAAAATATTGATTTAAAAAATGGTGCAAGCTAAAAAGGTTATCAAATTTTGCAACAAAGTGGGTATGCTTTTCGAACTACTATTGAACGAGAAATTCGAATCCGTGATCAGTTTTTCTTCTTCTTCTTCTTTTCTTATAAAAAAATTGAAAATTGCCCGGACAAAATTAAAAAATGCCGATTTTCTACTTTCAACTTGCAAAATCTTGATATAATATTTTACCGCCGATCTCTAGTGGTACATTATATTTAATGTACCTTTATATGCTTAAGAGAAAACCGTGAACCTCATATCAATATCTTCTTTCAAAACCAAGATATCTGCATTTTTCTAAATTAATAGACATGAAATTTTTCGATTCGGCGTTGACATATATACATATTAAGCTGATTCAAAATTTGTTTTTTATTCTAAACAGCATCCGTGATTAGTTTTTCTTCTTCTTCCTTTTTTCTTATAAGAAAATTTAAAATTGAACGAAAAAAAAACAAAAAATACCGATTTTCTGCTTTCAAGTAGCAAAATCGGCCCATATTATTTTACCACCGATCCCGTTGTTAAATATTTTTAATGTAATTTTATTTGCTTAAAAGAATGCCGCAAACCGCATATCATTATCTTATTTCAAAACCAAGATATCTACATTTTTCTAAATTAACATATCTGGCATAATTTGAGATTTTTGAAAATCCTAGAAAAATCTATAGAATAGTTGAATCTGTTAATTTAGAAAAATGTAGATATCTTGGGTTTGAAATAAGATAATGATATGCGGCTTACGGAATTTTTTTAAACAAATAAAATTACATTAAAAATATTGTACAACGGGATCGGTGGTAAAATAATATGGGCCAATTTTGATACTTGAAAGCAGAAAATCGGTATTTTTTGCTTTTTTCCGTTCAATTTTTAATTTTTTTATAAGAAAAGAAGAAGAAGAAGAAAAACTAATCACGGATTCAAGTTCCTCGATCGATAATAGCTGTTTAGAACTAAAAAAAGATATTGAATCAGCTTAATATATATATATGTCAACGCCGAATCATTAAAAATAATGTACCACTAGATCGGCGATAAAATACTATATCAAAACTTTGCAAGTTGAAAGTAGAAAATCGGCAATTTTTAATTTTGTCCGGGCAATTTTCAATTTTTTTATAAGAAAAAAAAAGAAGAAGAAAAACTGATCACGGATTCGAATTTCTCGTTCAATAGTAGTTCGAAAAGCATACCCACTTTGTTGCAAAATTTGATAACCTTTTTAGCTTGCACCATTTTTTAAATCAATATTTTCGAAAATGGGTAGGCAACTTAAAACAGGCGGCGGCAATTCAGTTTTCAAAATTGATGAAAATCCTTATGGGTTGTTTTGTCCAGACAGATAGGGCCACTGACACATCGTGAAAAAATCAAAAAGTTTTTATTTTGAACCGCTCTAATAGGTACATATGTATGAGAGTTTTTTTTTAGTTTCATAAAATTTTTAATTGTTCGTAAGAGGCGCAAGTCTTTTTGGTTTTTCATTTAAGTAAGAACATATTGTCAATAAAAGTCTATATAAAAAAATTTCCAATGGGGGGAGTTAGAATCCCCAAACACCCCCCTCGTGCGCACGGGCCTGTACCCAAAGACCGAAACATGAAAAAATATGGCATTATTTCAGACGGTAAATAGTGTTATATCCATCCAAAATATCAACTACTTTGTATAGAAAAAATTGATAAACGAAAATAACGATTATTTTTGATCGAAAAAAATGAAAATCCAAAATAACGATTATTTTTGATTTTGAAAATAAAAATCATCTAATATGTCTACGCTTCTCGCTAAAAGAAATTCATCTGTATATTTAAACTCGCTTTTCTTCATTTTGATTTTTTTTAGCTCAATTATTAAAAATAACGATTACACAGGCCGACAAAATTAAGCCGACCCTCTATCCCAGTAACCAGAATATGTATATTTTTCCGAAGGTTTTTAATGCGCTGGATCCGAAGCCGAATTCCAAATCACTCAATTGGCTCTGGTTTTCGAGATAGCTTGACCTTGTGATGCTACATAGCCTCATATAAAAGTCAAAATTGCTTTTTTTGCACTTTTCGGGTAAGATATATCGAAAACTCGAGCCAATTGAGGGATTTGGACCACGGATTCGGATTCAGTGCATCAAAAGCCTTTGAATAGCAAATAAATTCTGGTTTCTGTGCTAAAATCTAAATGAAAAAAAGCACAGAATAAAACCAAGTAAAATTTCTGTAACTCATTTGATTGAAAGTTCTTATTTACTATAAAGATTCTTATTTATTGTATATGATCGCAGCTTATGAAACATAATTATTTTCAAAATAAAATTAATTTCCCTTTAGCATTTTTTTTAAAATGGACCACCCTGTGTTTGCACACAATATAGTCCTTATTTTGCTTTTTTCATTTACGCTCATATTTTGGGCTGTAAGCAAATATCAGTCTAAAAATATGGCTTCGTAATGTTCGTCCATATACTACATGAGCTTACATAGTATGTGAAGTTGTTTGTATGTACGAGTTTAAAATTTATATTTTCTGAACGTTTTTTTTTTTTACTCTGACGCTTGTTTGCTCCTTTTACACTGCTCATAATTTAACGATCAAATTTCATTGTGGCGCACTGAAGACTATGGACTTTTTTCTTTAAACTTTTTTTTTAGTCCTAAGAATGAACGCATTTTAGGCGCGGAAGTGCGCAACCAAGACCATCGCCAAGTTGACTTTTTTTTTTGAGCAAAACAAATATTCAGCTTTAAAATAAAGGATCATTTCTTTAGCCGTCTTAGAACTTTAAATTGGAGTTAAACACACTTGTTTATACCAAATGATGTTTAGTGTTTAAAAATGATTTCGGCCATAAAAAATTTCGCGATAACAAATTTATGGCATTTATTTGTAATAATAATAATAATAATAGAGTTTAGCTACTACAGCTATTAGCTTTCTTAGCAATTTAGCTTGAAGCTTTAAAACCAAGTAAAAAGCTTATATATTAATGGAAATGAAAAAATTATACATGCAATTAGTTTATTATATTTTTATAATATTTTCTTAGCTTTATCGCACATCCTCAACATACCCACCCAGATCATATGTATATAAACATACAATTGCATGAATGCAATAGTATGAATTTATTAATATGGTCCAAGAATAAATGTTAGAAAAAATGTACCCATCATGCTGTGGGGCTCGGACAACACAAACATAAAGACCAACAACCATTAAGCTACAAAATTAACTATAGTTATTTTTCAATCTAAGCTTGAGTTGACCTTTTGACAAGCTAATATCATATACATCGCAATTATTAATAAGAGTAATCATGCGATTAAAAGGAGCAGTAGCCATATAATTAGTTCTACTGAAAGGTTGGTAAAATAATTGATAAGAGTTACGATTACTCCTGCGATTAGTGTTTAAGTGAATATAATTAAGAAGCTCTGGTGCAGCAAGAGACCCAGTCACAAGTTGATGCAGATAAAGCATATCCGCAATATTTCTACGCGAGCTCAAAGACTGCATATGTAGTTACTTCAAACGATCCTCATAAGGAGGAAGGTTTAAATAGTTAATCCAATTTAAGCCATTGAGAGCAAAACGAATAAAATTTTTTGAATTCTCTCAATTCTATTAATATGAATATCATAAAATGGTGACCACACTTGGCTGGCGTACTCTAAGTGAGGACGCACTATTGTATTATATAAAGTCACCGTTAAAGTAAGAAGTATATTTTGGATTTTTATTTTTTTCTATCAAAAAATCGTTATTTTGAACTTTTTGTTTTCGTTAAAAAAAAATCGTAATATTGCTTTCTTTTTTCAGATCAAAAATAACTATCGAAAAAATAAAAATTCAAAATAAGAATTATTTTTAATTGAAAAAAGTCAAAATTACGATTATTTTTGATTGAAAGAAATATAAATCCAAAATAACGATTATTTTTGAAATTTATGAGTTTAAAATAAATTATGCTCCTATTTTTGACTGCAACGCGTATATTGATTAAAATAACTCAAAATTATTATTAACTTGGGTTGAAAATATTCAAATCCAAAATAACGATTTTTTTGATTAAAAAAAAAAATAATAAAAATCCAAAATAACGATTATTTTTGATTGAAAAAATTCAAAATTGCGATTATTTTCGGTGGAAAATATACAGATCCAAAACAACGTTTTTTTTATTGAAAAAATATACATCGGTCATTCTTTTATTAAACGCACACAGAAAATTTTTTTAATTTAAAAAATTAATGATTAAAAAAATTTATTTAAATTTTTTAAAAATTTATTTAAATTTTTTTAATAAAGTTATAGTGTTTCTAAACAAAAATGATTAAATGGTTTTTCATCCTATCTCCTATAGTTTTTGAGATATTTGGTTTCAAAAAAGGTTCAAATACGTCAAAAAAAACAAAGTGTGCTTTTAATAAAAGAATGACCGACATACATAAATCCAAAATAAGGATTGTTTTTGAATGAAATAATAACAAACCAAAATAATGATTACTTTTGATCGAAAAAAATTTAAAACCAGAATATCGATTATTTTTGATTAAAAAAATAATTTTTGATTGAAAAAAATAAAAGTCCATTTACATATAATTATTATGATTGATTGAAAAAACATAAATCTAAAATAACGATTATTTTTGATCGAAAAAAATTGAAATCCATAATAACGATTATTTATAATCGAAAAAAATAAAGATTCAATATAACGATTATTTATAATCGAAAAAAATAAAGATTCAATATAACGATTATTTATAATCGAAAAAAATAAAAATCCAAAATAACGATTATTTTTGATTAAAAAAAACATCCATATATAACGATTATGCAGTGATTTTATTCATATAATTCTTAATAGGTACGGTCTCTGCCAGTGTCCCGTTAGAAACTAGGTCATTTCTATTACTTAAACTAAGCATGCTATAACTATTTGGGTAGATCAACGTAGCTACACTACATCATTAGCATTAGCCGCTTGTTATGCTCCTATGGGTTTCATACTGTAAAAATCTTCATGCATTAATTTTTCTTCCAAAAATGTTATTCTCATATGGGGTCATAACCACTAAAGCGCTCCCCACTATATACGCACATGAGATAAACCAATTTTTCTATGCGTCTTCCTGACAGAATAATGTTTTGTTTCGTTTTTTTTTTTTTGTTTTTTTGTATTTTTGTTCTCGCAATCATTCGTGTGTGCTGCATGAAAATGTTTTTGTTGTTCTATTAACGAAATTGCATTATTTATTATGGTCAGCTTATTTCCAGGTAGTTTTTACGGCATTATTTTGTTCTATTTTGCATTTATTGAAATACAACAAAAAAACTAATTTTCACTCCAGCGAACAATGAGATATTGAATTGTAACATTTTATTTCATAGTGATCTGACACTTCAGCTTAGCTTTATATCGTCAAGGATTTTCCTCAATGAACATTTGTTGTATAGTTGCTGCTGCAAGCAACATTTGTTTTAATAATTGTACTTGTTGTTGTTGGGTAAATAACATTTGTTAATAGAGGTATTTGGGCTACTTTGGATTTAACAACATTTTCACCTTTGCTGACTGGCTGGCATGCTGCTCATGATTCCTTTCTTTCAGTAATTTATATTATTTTTCCTTACTTTTGCAGATTATTTTGCATATTCTGTTCATGGCTCAAACAATGGGGCAATAGCACATGCCATCGATGTTATGATTTAAGTTTTTTTTGCAATTTTTTCATTGTTCTCGATTTTTGCATTAAAAAAAATATTATTATACTATAAACTAATTATAATTTTAATATATGTAGGTGTAAAAAAATCACATTGAAGGAAAAGACGAAATACGAGTTTAAATATACAGCTGTGTTTCTTTTAACGTGAATCGTAGATATTTGAATTTTAATTTTGTGATTTTTATTTTAAAAATCAATATTAATCGTTATTTTTAATTTTTATTTTTTCCAATAAAAAATAATCGTAATTTTTAATTTTATATACGTTATTTTCGACTTAAATTTTTTTCGATCCAAAGTAATCGAAATTTTGAATTTTTATTTATTTCGCTCATAAATAATTATAATCGTTATTTTGGATTTTTTATTTTTTTCCATCAAAAATATTTGATTTAATGTCGTCATGTCATGTCGCACATGCCACCGGATAGCATATTATTGTATTAATCATATAAATATTTGGTAGCAATTACTAAATAATAACTTGGTTAGGTTAGAGTTAAAGTGGTGGCTTCGCAAAGCAGGCTTGAAGCCATAAGTAGCACTAAAATTGACCATTTTAATACCACATTACGTGACGCGGCGAATCGCTGGGTGTTAAGACACTTATTAAAATAGTGAAGCAATGATCCGATTTCAACTACGGCAAACTCGTTGAGGTCATTGAAGCAGGGTTTCCCAAGGTAAGCCTGATGCTGCCTAAGGCTGCACAGCTACAAAGGAAGTGCTCGAGTGTTTTAAACTCGCTTGCATTCAAGCAGCTGCATCCGGAAGATTTGAATATTATAGCTAAGCTTTCAGCAAACTTGCCGATTGCCCAGTGCAGGTCATTCTTCCGATCTCACACCGGCTCCTAGTCAGTAAATAGGTGATGCTCAGTTTAGTATAAGAGTGGCAGATTGAACTGGCTATTTTACATATTTTTAAAGATTCTCCGGTGTGGTTTCATTAAGAGAGGAATCACACCTTGCCAGTTTATCAGCCCTTTCATTTCCCTTAATGTTCCTGTGGCCTGGAACCTATATGCGAGTTCTGTCAAATTGGCGTCATAGCCTGACAAGTTCTTTCCTGAATTGTTCTACGAGCTTCGATTTTATATGTGCCACGCTCAACGTTGGCTATTGGAGCGAATTGCCATCTTCTTCTCTGAATTAATAGTGCCCACAAAACTGCAGGCTTCAAGAATGGCAAAAACTTCAGCCTGGAAAACGCTAGCTGAATCAGGTAAATGGAAAGATTCAGAATTTTGTGGTGGTTCTTTTGAGTCGACTACTGCGTCATCTTAGGCACACCGGTGAATGTGGTGGTATCAAAATTTAAGTTGAGAGTGCACTCTTCCCACAAAGCTCGCTCCGGAAGCTTCAACTGAAAATTTTTCTCAAAGCTGAGTGTAGGACAGACGTAGTACTTTGGGGAAGGAATTTGAGTGTTCGATTGGCAAGTTGTCAAGTATAGAGCAATGTCCATATTGCTTCGAGAACCAGTATCCGGCTTGGATTAGAGGTAGCAGGTATAGTAGATGATTTAAGACTGTCGTGGGACATGATCTCATAGCACTTAGTTCAAAACAAATATTTCTTTGTTTTACTCAAAATATTGTACATATCTTCGACATGACATCTTCTTCTTTTATAATATTTTTATTTGTCGTTCTTCAATCGATCCTTAGCATATATCTGCTTTCATATCGAAATTTCGCGCCATAATTTTGGTAGGTATGAATTTTTCATACACTGAGAAAGCGATTTGTTTGAATACAATAAATTTATATTTTGAGTAATCAAATATTTATTTGAGTCAAACATATTGTATTTGAATCAAATAGTGGTATATGTATGTTGGTTGAAGCCTTTTATGTTTGACTCAATCAAATATTTAATAGCTCTACATTGGTTATATTCAAATTATTCGTTTTCTCAGCGTAGGTTGCTGAATTTAAAGCTCAAATTAACCCTTAATATACCAAACTATAATGAAACATCATAAAGTTCACACAGCTCTGTGATATTTTTTAAAGTTTCCGGTAAATTCTGTAATTTTGAGCAAAAATAGTTATTTTGGGCGAAAAAAGCGGTTCTCGGATTCAAAGAAGTAATGTTAATTTAAGACTTTCAATAAAAAACGTATATTTTCGAAAATAGAGATGGTCATTAATAATTTTAAAACTATGAAAAGTGGGTCAAATCTTGTCATATGGAAATATTTCAGGCATGAAATCGATGTGTTTTCATCTCTACAACATTGGTCTTAATATATTTTTCTACTTGTGGCTTACTTATTGCGCAAAACTTTTTTTGTCGGCCTCTCACAACCAGGCCCACCACTAGTCTGACGGCTGACGCTTATTTCGATCATCTGCTATACATAAGCTATCATTTGCAAAAAAAAATGAAGCAGGAGGAAATTGCTTCGCAAAAAGCAAAGCTGCCTCCCGTACTATCAGTTCAGCTGTTTAAATATCTATCGTTTTAAGATGGTGCAATATTAACTCATACTGAAAAATCTGTTGCTTAAACTACGATCAATTCAAACTGTTATCAAAATTATATGACATACAACTGAATTTAGTTTAAGCGCTCACTGCAAAACTAACACTGAGAGAATATAAATAGATTTGAAGTTTATTACAATTGAACATTAATTCATGGAATTTACAGTCAAAACTAAAGACCGATGTTCTCGTAAATTTATAAATCGATCAATGTTTTTTTTGTATTAATGGCACAATTTAACCTGACAATCGGTGGCATATGTTTCGGCTATTGCCATATATAGCATATTGAACGATTTCTAAATTTACAAGAATATCGGTCTTTGCTATTTTGACTGTAAGTTGCTAATGACTAACTGTGTAAATTGGATGAAATAATTTTCAATTGTAATAAATATTGAGCAGTCAATAAAAAGCAAATGTAGATATATAGTTTAGTGACTTTTCATTTTGAGGTAAATAGTGAGATTTTGTTTCGTTTAAATTGCCGAAATTGTGTGTGTGTTTTTTTTTATATTTTAAGAAATTGTTCATAATATGTTTAAAAATGTATATGATACAAAAAATATTTACTAGTGCTACAATTTGGTTTTTATAACGTACATTCATCATCGTTTAAGTGGTAATACGTTGTTGCAAAATATGACGACGTTGTGGGCGTAGTTGGCGCGTCCGCGGTAGTTGTATCCACTGCAGCAGATTTTCCTGTACCACCGACACCAACACCAACACCACCACTTAGACCACCCAAACATGGCAGATTTCGCATGGCAATACCGTTGTCTATAAGAAAACAGAAATGAAAAATGCAATAGAATATTGTGAACAACCAGACGAATACCAACAAATAACAACATTAAATGTGAAAAGTATTTGAAACAAAAAAAAAATTATAAAATATTGTTTCATAAGTAGAAAATTGTAAATATAACAATAGGCGATTTTCAGACGTCAGCTTCAGTGGCGGATACAAGGGGGGATATAGACTCTCTCTTTCCCAACCAATCTCTATTAACTGTAATTTTTTAATTTGTTTTAGTTCATGTGCTAAAGTCACGAACGCGCTCGAAAAACATCATTTGTTCTCATTTCATGAGAACAGGAAGCAGCAAGTGTGTCAAAATTTTTGTTTAAACATTGTTTCATTCATATAATTAAAGCAAGAAACAACGAGTCCGAAAAAATAAAATTTAAAATTTTTAGAGATGTTTGAAGTTGGTCACGTGCGCAATCGTAAGTGTAAAACTTTTTTGAGCTAGGCAGTCACAAATCGGTTCGATTTTTAACTGCCAGAACACAACATAATCGCTTAGTTTTTTTGGCAAAGTTGTGAAGAGAGCCAGCGCACAAGATAATTTTCTTTTCAATAGTAGGCGCTGCCACGCCGCTAACAGGAAAATATATTTCCACGGCTTATCTAACAAACCGATTTTAATGAAATTTGGTTTGAAGTAAGATTGAACCATAAAAAACATAAGAGACTCTTAGTCCTACAAGTAGGCGTGGCACCGCCCATAATGAGAAAAAAAGCAGCCACAACTGAGTCGCTGCACCAATTTAGATCAAATTTGGTATGTGGATTAACTAAGAAGAGAAATTTATTTTTTGTGGGTCGATGTCACGCCCCTTACAGAAAAAACGTTTTAACTGCAAAAACAAAAATCTCATATTCTTTTAAGAAAAATATTTAATTAATTAAATTAATTAAAATTAAACTCACCAATTTAAATCGACAAAGATTAATATTAAATTTGTTTTTCAATTAATATATAAATCTTAAATACTAAAAATATATATAAAAAATTGCCCAGGAGAACCAATATGTCACGTTCGCAATGTCCCGTATCGAGTCATATTAGACTTTGTATGAAAAAAAAATAGATAAGATTTTTCAATTAAACAAAATCATTGAGCTGCTAGCCAACGAACGTAAAATGGCCTGGAAGGTAAAAACGTAAGGGAACCTAATCTAAATGGCAGGACAGAAGTCAGCGGCAGGTGTACAAAATGACTGATCCCTTGCATAAGAAGATGGTTCAGATGCAGATGCTGATGAAGATGACGCAGAGCACGCCTTCTTCAACTGCAGTCGATGGGACAACGAACGCACAACCTTACAGGCATCAGTTGCCCAGTGCTACGCTGACAACGTGTTAGAATGCAGTTAGCATGATTCACTAAGGATGTTCTCCGAAAAAAGTAGTGTAACCTGGATAGGTCAAATCATGGACTCTGACCTGAAGCAATGCTAATGCAGTCTCAGCGCGTAGATTTAGGCCTGAAAAGATGTTGTAGGTTTTAGTAAATTGACACACTCTGAAGATTATGACGGTTGCTTTAGGTCAATGCAATGCCGTTCCCACAACCTCCACCAAGAAAAAAAAAATTACAGTTATTGAACGAAAAATTCGCATTGAGAAATATGAGTTCATAGGAACCTTTTCTTTGCTATCCTTCAATGCTGAAGAGCTGGGTCTATTGGTATCTCTAGCTACCGCAATGAGTGCGGTATCATAGGTGTCATATTCTTAACCGCTCGTAAAAGTTCGCGGATATATGACACCATGAATCGTTAGTTGCAAAACAAATGAAATCATGCAAAAAACATGTTCCAATTACATTTGAGAGCAACTTAAACTCATGAACACTATAAGGTACATTGGTAGTGAAAGGGTTAATAGTAATAATAACTAAATTATTTTGTTATATTATGAACCACACAATAAACTTGAAATTTTCATTTTATATTTTTTTTGCAAAAATTTTAATTACCTTTATGCGGCATGTCATCTAGCGTCGGTATCCTATCAATCATGGAACCAGACCAAGGTCCAACAACGGCACCCATCGGTGGCGTTGGTTGCAATGCGAACATATCAAAAAAAGCTGCTGGATGTTGGTTATGTTGGTGATAGTAATAATGTTGCTGTTGTTGTTGTTGTTGCTGGCTCTGCTGCTGCTGCTGAAAGTGAGGTTGTTGTTGTTGTTGCTGTTGGTGTTGTTGCTGCTGCTGCTTTTGATAATAAAATCCTTCGTCGTTAGCAGCAACAAGTGTGAAATAATTTGTTAGCTCCGTTGTTATTTTGGTTAATTAAATATTTTGTTGTTTGTAACTCATTGTAGGTACAAAAATTTACGCTTCGATGTTTCTTTTATTTTTGCTTATTCGTGAGATAACATTCATTTAATAAACTAATAACTGACATTTTTGTTATTGTATTTAGTTTGCTGTGTCATCAACTTACTATCGGGAAAATTAAATTTCATTGCGCTTAATTTTTTTCAATTTTTAAATTTAATTTTTATTTTATTTTTTTTAATTCTTTTTTCGGCAATGTGAGTCCACAATTCTCACTTTGGCTTAGAATATTCTGCCCTTAGAAACGACAATTCCTATTCGTGATTCTTATGGCATCGGATAGCTTAAGAAATTAAATATTTAATGAACTACGCATAGTGCCGGTATCTTAGTTTAAGCCTCTCAATAAAAAAAAATTAAAAAAAATACGTATTTAAAGTGTCGACTTCAATATTTTAGCAGCACTTCATTCCAAATTTAGTTTGATACAACGTCGTTGCAAGGATTATGGCAAGGGAGATTGAAATTTTTTCAGCTCAAAGCGGTTCCTACCTCCAATACAAAGGTGAGATGTGATTGAGACTTTTCCTTCAAAATGGGTAACAATTTCCATTAACTTAGCAATGCTGATTTCAACAATGTTACAGCTTTTATAATTTACAAGTTATTGGAGAAAAACAGTTTCGAAAGCTTATCTCTGCTGCTATTGCACAGCATTCGATTTTATAGCTTTTATCGAAAGGGGGATTGAAAGCCGAAATAAAACCCTTACCTGCTCCCTTTCCATGCAGGAAACTCACTTCTGAATTTAAGCAACTTCCTTCATACTTTAAGCTTTTACAACTGATACAATTATTGTAAAGCGTTGCGAAGTGTGAAGAAATAAAAATATTTTTGCCTTCAAATGTTGCAATAAAAAAAAATTCACAAAAAAATTAATGAAAAAACTGAGACTTTGGATTTTGGCTAACCATACTTTCTTACATTATATTTAAAAAAATTAAGAAAATTCGGAAATATGTATATTTTTTGTAACTGTTAAAGTTTGCATAATTTCTCAGTTATTGTCAATTAAGCGCTTATATAGAATACAAAACCTTAAGCAAACATTTTTGGAAAAGTATAAACTTTTTGCCAATATGCAACTTTGGTAAATTTCGATGCAAATAAATTGCTAAGATCATTTCATAAATGTCAATATATTTTGTTTCTTCTAAAACTGACGATTGTCTTAAGACTACATCAGGAAAAACTTTTTAAAAAATTATTAGAAAAAACAGCTGAAACTTTGGCTTTTAGCTAACCCTACTTTCTCAAATTATATATAAAAAAATTTCCGAAAGCAGGGGATATGTATTTTTTTCTCTGTCAAACTTTGCAAATTTTCCACTTTTACCAATTTTCATTTTAATTTTTTAAAAATCCGCACAATAAAGGCGATACAATAAAAATAAATTAATTTTTATGAAGTGAAAACAATGTACTTAACGCCAATATTTTATATTATTGGATTTTGCTTCAAACAAGTCATCTGGCGCTCGCACTATCTAACAATTGTTTTTATAGAAAATTTCGTGGAACATTTTTGGTATACAAAGTTCAACTTTGAGCCCACTGTGTCACTGAACTTAAAACAAATTTAAAACTTTTGTAGTTCATGCTTTCCACCAGTTTCTCGATGAATTAGTGCGAAATAATGGACACACTTAGTTTGAACCTGGGACCAAAGCTCATCTTAGTCCTTTGGTGGATGATCGTGCCAGTCGTTTTTTTTTATTAAAGATCACAAATTATCGATGGGATTCAGATCTGGGCATTGAGCTAACTCCTGCATCGTTTGAAATATTTGGCTATTGAGTCAATTTTAAGCAATTTTAACGTTGTGCTCAGGGCCTCCATCCTACTCAAATATGATTTCGTCCACTGGGTAAGCACTTCCGACCACAAATTCTAGTAAATTCAACTCCAAAATACGGAGATAATATTCCTCTTTCATACTTTTCAAATTTAAAATAGCTCAGCTGGTTAAGGTCAGCGCTCGGTTCGGGCCACGAACCAGCGCTGTATTAAGTTATTTGCTAAGGATTTCGCTAGTGTGTAATAACGGATCCCAAGCCCAAGGGCCCAAGATGACAACAGGGGAACGCTTTTTTTTTGATCACACTGTCAAAAAGCGGGCTGGGGGTCTCATTAGGATTTTTTTAGTTGCAGTGGAAAACATTATTATTTTATAAACTCTGGAAGTCTATCAAAAGGCTGAAGAGGCCAATCATACAAACACCTCCAATTAAAAACATGGATGGCAGCTGGGCTAGAAATAACGAAATAAAGCATCCAGATTTGCTGAACGTCTTGTAAAGATTTTTAAACCTAATACGGTGGATGAAATATTTTGTTACCAAACATTACTGAACAAGAAGCTATGGCAAAACCATTTGTCACTCCAGCTGAAATCAAAAAAGAAATTAAAAACGTAGACCCACAAAAAAGCTCCTGGTCTTGACTTGATCACTGGCCAAATAATAAAAGAACTACCAAGGAAAGCATTGGTTAAAATAACTAATCTGATTAATGCATCATTCAGACTACAATATGTACCATTATTGTGGAAAATGACAGAAGTTATTATGATACCAAAACCTTGAAAGCCACCCCATGAAACCACATCATATCGACCGATTTCACTGTTGCCGATTATGTCCAAATTGTTTGAAAAACTTCTATTGAAAAGACTTAAACCAATCGTCGAAGGGAAACATCTTATCCCGGATCATCAAATTGGCTCCCGGAACCAACACTCTGCGATTGATCAGGTTCATAGAATGACTAAATCATTAGAAGAAAAGAAAGTGTGCTCAGCAATATTCGATAAAGTTTGACGATAAAAAGGACGCTTATTCTGATCTGAAATAAATCCAAGCAGGAGTGCCATGTCCAGATGAAGCACAATTTGAATCTGGCAAGCCTAGGTGAAAGCCACATGTCAAAAAAAACATGAAGAATTAAAATTAAAGTACAGAAAAATGTACTGGCTATTGGGTAGACATTCTGCCTTGTCAATATATAACAAGCTGCTCTTGTATCAACAAGTCCTTAAACCAATCTGGACTTATGGTATTCAGCTCGGGCTGTACCAGCCAATGCAACAGATTAATTATTCAAAGATTTCAAAATAAAGTACTTCGTGGTATTGTTAATGCACCCTGGTGCATTCATAATGACAACTTGCACAGGGATCTCAATGTGGAACAGCGCCGTCTCTAGGTGTGTGCGGGCCCCTAGGCTGAACATATGGTGCGGGCCCCCCTATGAGGATTTTTATTAAATACCTAGCAAAAAAAAAGAGGTTTAATACGAATTCTTATCTACTACTTTTACTATAACCTGTGTATTAAAGAGGAAAATATAAAAGGCAGACGTCCATAGCTACATTCTTCACACCACCACCCAAAAAAAGAAAAAGACCAACAGTTCTATTTTAGCGACCGAATCCGTCTTTTTTTTAAATCACACGCACCGTACTCACGCAAAACAGCGACTTACTTTTAAAATTAAATGGAAACTTAGACAGTTAAAGCAAACAAATTTCTTAAAACATGTTAAAAATATGGTCAATTTCAATAATTCTTCGGAAACGCTCGAAATTCGAAAATTTATTCATATTTGAATATATCCTCATTTAAAAAAAAAGATTAAAATGCTCCTGGGGTTACTATCGGAGTTGCAAAATTTGAATTTTTTGGATTTTGCGTAAAAAATTAAGAAAATTAGATTTTTTTCTTTATAAGATAACGGTCAAAAATTTAAAAAACAACTCGGAAGTGCTGTTATCTCTGAAATTGTAATTGGATACAGCCCACAACAACTGTCAATCTCAGTATTTTTGATATGTAAAAATATATTTTATTGGTCAGATTTAAATTTTCGGAAATATTAATCGCTAAGAAAAAAATAATGCTGAAGTGGTCCCAATTTTCTATAATTCAAAAAAAAATGGGATACCAAAGTAAAAGAGCATACCTAAGCAAATACACTCTTTCGTTTGGTGGTATCAAAACTTTATTGAAATCCAATAGTTCATTCCAGCTATATAGACGAAATACAAATAATTTTTTGCCTGCAGTGACATCTATGACCATATATTTGAAGTGTAATACAGGAGTTTTGGTAAAAAATATAACACTAGCGTGAGCGGTCGTAAACGTTAGCGCGTCATGAGCTGTAAGGATTCAGCATATCCGTTTTTCCATACCAAAAAGAAATGATATCATGTCTGTTTTGGAAACCTTATACTAGTAAAAGGTTTCTTCATAAAAAACATTAATACTCTTTAAATCACAAATCACAGACTAATTAACTTTTAAATGCAGTTTTCAAGAAAAATTGTTTAAGAAATATCAAAATTACAAAAGAGCAAAAATTGCTAATACAGCTTCAATTTTGGAATCAAACTCTTTTACAAATGGAATCAAAATTTGGAATTGAAAAATTGAAATTCAAAAAAGGAGTTTGAAAAATTTTATTTCCATTCTACATATCTATTTTTAAAAGATAAAGAATTCTGTGGAACAGGTTTACTTCAGCATCTATTGCCGAGTTTTTGTTTTCGTGGTAGTAGGGGGTCACAAGTAAAAAAAAAATGAAATAAGCTGTCGCTCGGATATGGTTTCAAAGCTATAGCCATCGGAATTTGCTTTTGTTAAAGTCATTATAAGTCGGGAGCCTCTGTAAAAATTTAAAAATATGGGTGTCATAAGAAAGATAACTTATTGCGCATCGATAATGGTGTATAAAACTTTAAAATTTGATATGATATGACGATTTTTCTGAAATTCTGACCAACTAAATTATCTTTTTTAAGACATATGATTTTAACAAAAGCATTATCCGCAACTTCCGATGGCTATATCACCGATACCAGATCCGAGTGACACTTTTTGATTAAATATTTATTCTTCAAATAGAAAATTACATACAAAAAGTTTGGTTTAATATGAAGTGGCGAATGGGAGCAAGTCAAAAAAGAGAACGGTACCAGGAGTGACAGCGTATGCAAATATGAAACGATATCCATTTAAGATGCTTGAAATATTGAAGCAGTTTGCGACAAATCGATGGAGCTTTTTTTTATTCAACTCAAAATTTAAAATGTTAGAATAGATTTTCTTATGGCGCGGGCCCCCTTGTGGCGCGGGCCCCTAGGCTGCAGCCTATACAGCCTATGCTTAAAGACGGCCCTGATGTGGAAACTGTCGACAATGTCATCAAAGAGTATGCTCAAAGTCATGAACAACGATTTCTCAACAACATATCAACATTGAGGCTCTCCAGCTCCTTGAGAATGATGGTCTAGCCAGAAGATTAAAGCGAGTCAAACCTTTTGAACTTGTGTAAAACAGTATTTAACTATAAATAAAATAATAAGTTCACACTAAAATAGTGAGCGAAATAGAAAATTGTCCGAATCGAAATGGATATCATAGGATAAGTATTTTGTAATTTTAAAACAGTATTAAATTAAATTAAAAATTAAGTTACTAGATTGCTATAAAATAAATTTACCAATGGGTGTTTTATAAAAAACAAAAAAAATAAATGAATGATGGCTTTCTATACTCTATTTTTATTAAAAAAATTTATTTTTTTTTTTTAAATTGAAACTTTTTTGTTTAGTCACTAGTGGCCCTTTTCCAGGTTTTAGCACTGGGCTCCGCAAAGTCTTAACCCAGTGCTTCTCAGAACAAAAGAATTTTTTAAATGGTTTTTTCTCTGATGTGGAAAGTAAAAATTATTAATGGAGCTGTACATATTTCAAAAATGTTCGTACATATTTGAAACTTAACATATTTAAATTAAATACTTCCGTATTCAAAATAAGCTCAGAATTCACTTTTTAACTTTAAAAATAAACTATGTATGCTAAGCTTAACGCTTAAGTTGAACTTTATTTGATCAGTGTTATTACCTGAAGTTTTATTTTGAAACCGATATCGATAACTTTGTAAAATAATTTACATTATTTCCCTTAACTATTTCTACTGCTAACAAAAGAAATTAAGACTCTCAAAAAATCGTCTTATTAAAATGCTGAAAATATATAGAAAATCAATTGATTACGTACGATAATCCAGTGTACGGTATGATTATCTTATTCTTAATAAAACGTGCTCATACACTCAGGAAAAAGTGGTATGCATTGCAAATTTAAAAATTATGTTTTTGATTCAAAGCTGAAAAAAGTAAAAATAACAACTTTTCCGTTAATTTTTAATGCGATCAGCTTTAAATTTATTTTGTATGTGAAAAGTATTGAAAATTACATTGTTTTCATTTTACTTCAATCGTAAAAAACTCTGAATTGCATTTTGAATTTGCACTTTTGGATTTTTTTATTAAATACAAAATTCAAATCAAAAATGTATTTTCTCAATTTAAACATTTTCGACTTTGGCGCTAAATAGTAAGCGTTTATGATTGAATTCAAGTTTTAAATCATCCAAGCTGAGAACATCTGACAATAACTAAATACAACGGCGGTTTAAAACACAGCGGGAGTAAATTGGCCTTAACTAAGACAAAAATTTTATGATCACAATGGAGAAAAACTTGTATATCCTACAAATAAATAAAATAAATATAAAATTACATACTGATGAACAAAAAAAAATCTTAAACTCCTAGCAAATAGCTTGAGGCTTCAGCCCCCTTTAGTCCTACCTTAACATCCTGTCCTGACTTAATATCCGATTCATTCGAAAATTTTTTTGTGAAATAAAAATTTACCTTCTGAGGAGAAGTTCGTGCCCAAATTGATAAGGAAAAACATGTACAAAAAAATTCTATTGAATATTTATATCCTCCTTTTTCTACTTTTGGCTCAAACTCAACATCATTTTGAGGCCATTCCATGTTTTTTTCTTCTTTTTATAAACCAATTTCCTTTTTAATATCTAAAAGACACACTAAACCACAAAGTAATGAAATTGAATTCTTCCTCTTGCAATTTACTAACTAGAAAATTCTCAGAGCTGGCATAGAGTTGCATATGAGCATGATTTTTAAAGATGAGCTGAAGTAAAAATTTATAAATTTTTAAAGAAGTCTAATTTTATATAAAATTAACTCTTCTCATCAAAGGGGACTTATGCCCATTATAGCCCCTTGGCTACGCCAGTAACTCAACATGGTTTGCTGAAAGGCAAATCACATCCACAAATCTCCGAAAGGGCGCTCTTTCGTGACAGGCCCCATGTTAAGGTTTTTTTTTGCTTTCTTCGGGAAACAATTTGAAATTCATGAATTTTGAGCTCGTAAAATTGTTTATGATATGATTTATGGACATTTTAAGAAGGTTCGTACCACAAACGCTATAGATAGAGTTTTACCCGACATTGATGACCTGTTGTTGTTTCTCGACTTTGGTATTCACTTGTAATGGTTTTCAAATGCCGGCGCTCGAAAATTTCTCAACAGGGCGCCTATTATCCTCGACCCACCAATGACGTTTGTTATTAATGAACCTCAATTAAGTCATCAAACAGTTGCTATGTATAGAGATTTCAGCAAGGCCCATGCTAACGTAAATCATATCATAATGGGCTATTTTTCTCCCCGGCAAATTGTTTTGTACATACTGAGTTTCCAAATATAAATCTTTGCTCTCTAAAATATTTGGGGACAATGCGCCTCAAAATATTTGTTGGGTGACAAAAGTGGCACGCCCCCATAGTCGCCGCCTATGCCTACTTGCTATGAAATAAGCCTGTTTAACGTCACCTAGCATGTTTTTTTTTAACTAAAGAAAAGAGTTATTTTAATTTGGCGTTTTCCACAAATCGAAAAGGTAATTAAAAAAAATATTTTAAAATTAATAAAAAAAATATTTTAAAATTAACAAAAAATTGGCATAAACATTTTAATTTTGTAGAAAATAAAAATAATTAAAAATAAAACTATAACGGTATATTAATAAATTATAGTAGATACTTAAATAATTATAATAATAAATAAAAAAAATTGACTTGTTCCCATTTAAAACTTGTTTCACATACAAGTCAATATTTTTCTTTTAATAGAAAGTCTTCAATGACTCTTTTCATCGCTACACTACATATTGTCTTTTTTTTCATGTTAATTAAACCAGTGTTCTGCTTTTTAAATATGTTGTTTTTTATTAATAAATAAGTCTTTTGTTTAAATTTTACTAAAAAGAACTTGCGAATTAAGACGATGATGCCTGACTTGCAAAACTCCACAGGTATCGCACGGTGGGATAGTATTCAGTGTACCGCCACCATACGCTGTTGGGCGTCACGTTTACATAGGTGACGATTTCATTTCATTTTTGCTCACTTTGTTTTTTTGCATTTTTTGATGAAGTAATGTTTTTAAAATTTTTTTTTTAATTTTTTTTAAGCTTTTTTTTCTTTTTTTTAAGTTCACACTTTATATATTAATATTTCGACAAAATCAAGTTTTATATGGGATAGTTTCTTTTATTAGTTTCATACTGTCATATATTAAACAGAGCTAAACTGAGAAAAAAATAGCAAGCAGAGCTTGTCAGTTGATTCAGAAAGCCAAGACGACAAGCTTCTTAGCTTGAAACTGAACATTAAAGAATTTGCTTAATTTAAATTTTGTTGCTTAAAATAATATTAAATGTTTTTGAGATCCCGCCGACCCAACTCAGCAGACAGGTGAGATGAGGCCACCTTTTCACATGAGTTTTCTATAAAAAAGCTTTAATTTTAAATTTAACAAAATTTAGAAGTTTCGTTCAAGACATTCATTCATCATTTTGCCTGCCCAAGCCTTTGCGCCCGGGTAGATAGCCCCCCTTCGCCCCGCCATAGCTAAGCTAATGTGCGTCATAGGCAGGCCCAGATTTACAATACATTCAGAGTAGGCACGTGCCTAGGGCGGAAAGAATTAAAGGGCGGCAAATATTGGCGGAAACTTTGAAAAATTGTTTTGTGGAGCGGCTCCTCTAAAATTCTGAGTATCAATGCTACTTAAAGTGACATGCCGAGTAACTAGTGTCATCGAAATATCCAATAGCTGTCGCAATTCATTGCCAGAAGTATCTCTTTGGTTGCAGATGACGCGATTAACGACCACACTACGATCACGCAATAAGCTGCAGATATCAGAAACCTTGGCATGGCTTAAAAAATAATACGCAAAATAGCAGGCAACAAACTCAGACAAAATCAGCCAATAACAAACAAAAACGGTAGCCAATTAACAACTATAGATGATCAGCTAATCCTTTGAATAGAACATTTATCGGAGATCAATCAACCAGCATAGTTAACGAAAAATAGAATCGCTTGTCCGATAATAACAGAAACTACCTACCAGGAACTAACCGTCCCTTTATCGTCGAGCAGATAAATTAACGACAGGATTCGTTACATTCAAGCTTCATCGATTTCAGTAGCGCTTACGATAGCATCGCTACCATAATTGCTGCTGGGATGCATTAAACCAGCGATGGACACGCAGTGGCACTTTCCGCCCTCATGGCCCGAACCGTTATTCGACGCACAAGCAACCAAAAAAAAAACAATTCGCAGAATTTCAACGCTATTGACGCTTAGCGTTGACTTGAGTTCAAATGAAAACAAAAACAACACGCAAAGGCATTAGCTACGGTGCCTCATTGTGTCTCGACGAATGTAGCAATTGTTTTTGTTTGTAGTGCAATTTGGTTTTTTTTTTGTATTATTGGTAAATTCGGAAATGAAAGCAAAAAAACTTTAAAATTTCGTTTTTTGTAGCTTGATTTTGTAGCTGCTCCCTTTTGCTAGACTTTCATGCCCATCGCTGCTTTAAACAGACGAGGAGCAGCAGCAAAGATCATTAAACTCAACAAGCTCAAGCCGAAAGTTTCAAATACAGTGCAGTCGCGGTAACGTGAACTAATTAAAACTAAGGGTGTTCACGGTAGCGAAATTGTTCACGTTAGCGAATATGAAAATTTAAACCAAAATTTATGCAGCGCAGTCGCTGTAACGTATTTTGCTTCAAATTTTATTCTTCATATCATTTGTAACCATAGGCGGCGAGTATGGGGGGCAAAGCACTTTTTGCCCCCTCAAAAAATATTTTGAGGGGCCTCGCCCCCCCAATATTTTAGAGAGCAAAATGTTTTCTCACGTAGATGCCATCACTGCCATTCAAAATAAACAATTTCATTTTGGTAATATTAAAATACTGATCGAAAATTTAAGCGAAACTATTGCAAGCTTGAGAGATAAATTCGCAGTGATTCGGAGTGAAATTGATAAAGAAAGAGTTTTCGTAGGCATTGAACTACCACAAGAAAAACGCAACAGAAAAGTTCCAAGTTAGATGATTCGAATAATAATGCTAAAGATTGTATCACTTGAAAAAATTTTTTAAGTTTTGCCCCCCCAATATTTATTAGAACTTTCCGCCTCTGTTTGTAACAACAAAAACTTTAAAAGAAACAAAAAACTTCTTTACAATTATAAAAAAATTAAAATAAAAATACATAAACAGCCTTTTGCGTATGGCTTGGTTGAGTTATGTCTTGCTACAAGATAGTCAATTTCGTTCACGCTACCGCGTTGTTCACGTTAGACCGTGGTCACGTTACCGCGACTGCACTGTATAGAGTTTTACAAAACGCGCATTTTTCTAAGCATCTTAAATCCAGTTTGTTCGCTGTCACCAATCTTATTGCCGATAGTACTGGACGATATTCTCAGTAGAGTTCTAAACTCTGCATTAAGTAAAGTTTCAGTGAGCATCTGAAAGATCTCGCTTATGCCCGATGGCATATGCCTCTTCAGAAAAAGTACGTCTGGAAGTATTAAGAAAACAAAATGCATGTCCATCCATAGAAGAAGTGAATAGCTTTGTTTATTTAACACCCCGGTGCAGAGAAGTTATTTGCCACCCTTCACCTAAAGGAAATTTTAACATTCAAAAATTTTATTGACGTTACAAAAAAAAAAAAAAGTCAGATCAAAATCCCTGCCAAAATGAGATATACTTCACTTTACGAAATCCAATTTTCATTTACTAAAAATAAAAAGATGCCTTACTTTTGACTTTCAAAAATCCTAGCAAAATGAGACCATTTTCTCGCCCCCCAAGCGTTGCGCCCGGGGCGACCGCCCCCTCGACCTTCACCCGTAGGCACGCTACTGCCAATATGCAGTAAATAAATAAATAAAACTCATTTTTAAGAGTTTTACTTAATTTTAAGCCCTGATTGTAGCAAAGAGTTTATGGTAACACAGGGGTCCACTGTGGTCTATGTGAGGCTATGTTAAAAGACGCCAACCTAGCAAAAGCCCTATTTTCACAGACTTTCACAAGGATCAAGACTTTGTTTCTTTTTTTTGTGTACTTTTTTTAGAGGCCAATTGTACTTTTTTATTGTCTTGAAGACCCAATTTTACTAAAATTTTGAAGGTTTTTCTAAAAATGACTCCTCAAAAAAAAAAGGACCTCAAGGTCATTATAGTTCATTATTATAAATTGACCAAGTGTATCGAAAATGTACTGAAAATGTACCGAAAATGTACCGAAAATGTACCGAAAATGTACTGAAAATGTACTAAAAATGTACTGAAAATGTACTGAAAATATACTGAAAATGTGCTGAAAATTCGCCAAATGTACCGAATATACTAAAAACGCGCCAAATGTACCGAATGCACTGAAAACTTCACGAATGTACTGACCACGATTTTTCAGGATGCAAATGTACCGATAAAAGTACAAATGTACCGAAAAAAGTACAAATGCACTGAATAAAGTACAAATGTACCAAAAAAAGCACAAATGCAGGTACCGAAAATCCCAACACTGATTGAAAAATCCTTAAATTAGTGCTTTCCAAAAGTATAAGTTAAGTTTAAAATGGCACGGAATGCAGAATCGTACGGAATGTTTGAAGAGCATTGATGGTATTCTTAATTCTTGAAAATGCTAGCACCGAAATGATTTGATGTATCGGTATGATATTCCAAAAACTGTAATTTTTAAGCAACATTTTATCTGTGGAATTTTTCTGCTAAATCCAAGCAGTGTGACAATTATTATTTCTATTATCCAATGGCTTTTGTGTAGACATTTGTCGAACTTTTTCTAGAATTCTTTATTGAATCTTTTTTTTTTTCTTTCTTTTTTTTATTTTTTGCAAGTAACTTTTTACACTTAATATGCACTTTTACACTATAGCACAACGTAATTTTTTTTTGTTGAATTTAATTATTAAAACAAAATTACGTGTTGTTCGAAATTGCTTTCCAAGTTGACTTAAACTTTTTAAAACTTGCAATAATAACAACGAATATTTTTTGTGTCGCTTTCGAAAAAGCATTTTAGAATTTCAATGGCAAATGGCGATCTTACGTTAAATTCACATAACGCACGCCTGCACTCTACCATAGGAAGGCAGACTTGCAGAGACAAACAACGTACGAGCAAATAAAACCAACCCACGTTCGCACGCACGCACGCAACTAATACGAATACGCACGAGTTGCCGATTTGGTAGATTTACGTTACGTTGCGTTTAATATAAATAAATTCAATGTCGGTAACGGTAACACACACGTCTAGAGCGTAGAGAAATTGTTAATGTTGTATTTTTTTACAACCTCTTTCACGAACGCATTTGGTTGCAATGGCGTGCGTTTTGCGATGTTCGATGTTTTTGCCATACTGGCTATAACATCGGTTATAAAAAATGCTACGTTTTGTTTTTATTGGTTGCATCGCTGATTGGCTAAATTTTACGAGTCGGCTTATTTGGTCGTTTGGACAGCACACAACATTGCTGGTAGTGGTGTCTCGGCAACACACATAATATCCATGCTTTATTTGTTTTTGTTTCTGGCAACATAGCGGCATTAGTAGCAAGCAACGTTGATTGGGCAATAACTGAAATTGTCTCACTCTTGCAGCTTAACTGTATTGATGTGGTAAGTGCAAATGAAATGGAGTTGTTGTTATTTCGTAAACGCCTCAAAACTGTAACGTTTCGTTTATTCGTCCATTCGTTCGTTTACTCGTAAATTTCGTTGTATGACAAGGCGGTTAATGTGTTCGTTCGTTGGTTTGTTGGTTCGTCGTTTGTGCTGAAATCAACACACAACAGCAACAGTTACGTGTGCGCTACGCTTTGTTCCTGTTGGCTCTTATCGTTGTCGTTGTTTTTGTTCATAGATGTGTGCACATATTTCAAGTGCACAGTAGGAAACGGCATTAAAAAATGTAACGATTGCGTGTTCAAGAGTAGGTGATTTTTCTAGTTAATTCATTGGCTTCATTTGCCGCTAAATATTATTTTTTCACCGCTCAATATTATTTTTATCACCCACCGAAAAATTTTCTCAAAGAGTGCTTGCTGAAATTATTTTTTGGAGTGGAACCAACGTAAAACTGCTCTCTTAGGTTTATAGAGACAGAATTTTATAGTCCTGGAGGCAATGTTGCATTTTTTTAAGGTCATTTCCTCCCGCTTAATTTTTTTCCAAATTGATAGTTTAAGTAAGGCTGATAATGGAAATAAGCATCATTCGCCAGAATCGTGGTGGGCCTGCTTGTGAGAGGTCAATAAAAAAAATTTTGCGCAATAACTCGGAAAGTAAGCCATAAATAGAAAAATAGATTTTGATCAATATTGTAGAGGATTGAATGCACATTAATTTCATGCCCGAAAAATTTCGGTATGATAAGATTGGATCCACTTTTTTTTTTTTTATGACCATCTCCATTATTGAAAAAAATACCATTTTTATTGAAAGTTTTAAGTGAACATTACCAGTTCACATCTGAAAACCACATTTTTCGTTCAAAATAACTATTTTTGCTCAAAATTACCGTATTTATTGAAAACTTTAAAACGCTGAAAAGTGGGATAGATATTCTCGTTTGTGGATTTTGTAGGCATGAAATCAATGTGGTTTTTCTGCTCTACAACATTAGTTATAACATATTTTTCTAGTTGTGGCTTACTTTTCGAGTTATATCATTGGCCTCTCACAACCACGATTCTGGCGACTGACGTTTATTTCGAGTATCAGCTATGTACACTTGAGCTATCATTTGCAGAAAAAATGTAGGTGGGTGGAAATGAGCTCGAAAAATGCAACGCTACATATAAATGAAACTTTGGCATATTTAAGGGTGATAAATTGAACTTTGATTATGAGTTTATGTATTTTCAAAGAGATAATTTTTTCATAGGATTTTAATTAATTGTTTAAAAACATGTTGATGTGACCTCTCAAAAATCTGAAAAAAATATCAGTTAACATCAAAACTCTAAAGAAAACAATCCCAAAATTTTTGGACCACCCTTATTTAAGAAGTTTTTTTTGATTCCACGAGATGTTGTAGCAAAGCATTAGCCCAAATCAGTAACGTACCGTGCACATTTGGCGGTCGTGGCTAAAGTTAACTTGCCGCCCCTACCCCGAGTAAAGATTACTGCCAGCAAGCGCTATCATAGGCTGCTTTGGATCTTGCTAGGAATGGCGAACTGGCTAGAAATGGCAGACTTGGTAGGAATAACGGACTGGCTAGGAATGGCGTACTCTCTAGGGATGGCGGACTGGCTAGGAATAGACGAACTGGCTAGAAATGGCGGACTGGCTGGGAAAAGTGGACCCAATATATTTTTCCAAACGGGTATCTCTTAAGAGACTACAATGTTGATTGTCGTTTTTGCAATATGCATAAATTATTTTTATCTCTATTGTTTCTGCTATTTTTTTTTGTAGGTTTTTGTTTATTACAGTTTTGGCGCGGCGCGAAAAGATTAAATTTTAACGTTTTAAAGTATCTACTAGATATTATTAAACGTGCCAAAAATTGTAGGATGTTTGAAATGTTTAGTTCTCCTTGTCTGAAACGATTCTACAACATCTGAAGTAAATCTCAGCAAAATTTCAGCCAATTCTATTGAGAATTTTTGTGTTATTCTGAATTTTTCTTGGGAAAAAATCGAAAGAAAAAAAGTTTTTTTGTCAGCCTAAGGACTTGCGAAAACTTTTGTTTTTTTTCTTTTGTGGATTTTAAATATACCAGTAGGTATTTTTGACTACAAAGCCCACAAAAAAATAAAAATAAAAAAATTTATGTACGTATGCATTATGGATGTCAATTTTCTGACTTTTTCAGATCCCGGGATTTTCGGGACCTAAAAATGTAATCCCGGGATCTCGGGATGATCCCGAAAGTTAGGCTTCTCTAATTAAATTGAGTATTCTAATGTAGTATTCTGAAATGAAAATTTCCTTGTGTGTCAGCTGAGTTGCCAGGTTAAAATCAAAGAATTAACGGCCTGGCAAAAAAAAAAATTTGATCTTTTTTTTTTTTTGCTCATCAAATATTTGAATGAGGTCGAATTTATAAAATTTTATAATTTTTCGTAACATAAATATCTGAGACCTTTCGATAAAATTAACGGCCATTAACGACTTAACGGCCTCCTCCGCAGCCAACGGATTTACCATTCAATTAACGGCCACTTGGCAACCTTGTGTGTAAGTCATTTTTGGTATTATTTTTTTGCGTTCTAAAAATATTGCTGCGTTTACGCACGCTTTACCACCATATTTAAAGTTTTTACAATATGGTGTTGCCAACGCTTTATTTAAAATGTTGTAAATTTACATTTTTTTGCAAATAAAAGGGAATATTTACGTCAAAATTTATATAATTAAACTTCTTTGCTAAAAAATTTGTTTTCATAAATCCCGGGACTTGCGTCTGCTAATCCCGGGATATTCGGGACTTAAAAAAGTCCGGGATCCCGCAGTCCCGGGATCCCGAATTACATCCCTAGTATGTATGTACATTAGGGTGGTTCAGACATGTATGGGAAAAATTAAAGTTGCTCCGATCTTCGCTCCCCGGGCACCAAAAGTTTCTTATTGGTGCCAATAAGAGCCATGTAAGTTTTGGTCCATTTCAGAAAACATTTGATGGGCGCGCGACCGTTTTGAAAACTTTAAAATGGTCCTTAATCTGTCAAAAATCATTAATATCTCCCCGAAGCTACCTCTTAGAGGCGTCAAATGTATGACAAGGTCCTATTATTTTTTTCCTCTAACATTTTTTCCGAACATACTTACCCCGTATCACCACCCCTTAGGGGGGCTCCCCTGCAAAAATTACATTCTTGTGAAATTATGAAATTGACTCCCCCCTCTCCTCAGACGCCTCTAGAGGGGTAAAATGTTAGACCATTTTCTATTATTTTTACTCTCCCAAACTTTTCTCTCGATACACCTACCCCTTATCTGCCGCCCTTTTGGGGGTCCCCCTACAAAAACAAAAAATTTCGAAAAATAGTTCATAGCTCCCCCGGAGTTACCCCTAGAGGGTTTATATGTATCACCAGGTCCTATTATATTTTCTTTTCTAATATTTTTGCGGAATATTCCTACCCTCTATCTGCCACCCTTTTGGGGATCCCCCTACAAAAAACACCAAAAATTAGGAAAATTTCGAAAAACTATTCATACCTTTCCCGGAGTGACCCGTAGAGGGGTCCTCCCTATATTTTTCCGAACATACTTACCCCCTATCTCAACCGCTTTGGGGGGATCCCTTTGAAAAAAATGAATAGCTCCGGGGGAGCTATGAACTATTTTTCGAAATTTTTTGTTTTTGTAGGGGGACCCCCAAAAGGGTGGCAGATAGGGGGTATGTGTATCGAGAGAAAAGTTTGGGAGAGTAAAAATAATAGAAAATGGTCTAACATTTTACCCCTCCAGAGGCGTCATTTTCTTAAGTTTAAAAAAGCTAATTTAATTGGCAGGAACTTATTTTTCCAGACCTATGGAAATGCATAAATATAACTTAATGTGTTACCAATTCAGCTAGCAGAAAAAATTGAAATCAAAATTAAAAAATTTTTAATTATTTAAAAGAAATGGCTCACATAGCCATTATGAGATGTTCATATAAATAGCACAAATACTAAAATTTAGAAATTTTTTATTTCCAATGTTGAAATCTAAAAAAATCTGCTTCGCATCTTCGGCTCAAACTCTCCGCAAGCCTTTGAGACCTCTCCTTAGGAATGAACACCAAGTTTCTTGAACTACAGTCCACAAATCGTCAAAATTTTTGATATTCTTATTCCAAAGTTTTGCCTCTACATCACTGCATAAATTTTCTTTGGATTTATGGTCCGGACTTTGAACTGGCCAGTCCAAAACACCATTTTTTTTCTCGCTGAAGCCAGGGTTTGATTATATTGGCCGTATGTTTCGGGTCATGAAGGTCCATAATGGCTATGTGAGCCATTTCTTTTAAATAATTAAAAATTTTTAAATTTTGATTTAAATTTTTTTTGCTATATTGGAATTGGTAATACATTAAGTTAAATTTATGTATCTTCATAGTTCTGGAAAAATAAGTTCCTGCCAACAAAATTAACCTTTTTAAACTTAAGAAAATGTGTGATATGATCATGGCTGTAAATATTGTATTTAGTGTTACACTTCCCTACAAATTTACATACTTACGCCACAACGAATGGCGTTGACATTTTCTATAACAAAATTTTCCGTAGCGTCCGAAAGTCCTAATGATTTTTTTCGATTGCCCCCAATTTTTTTCACGTTTTCATGTCCCTTGCGCGATCAAAAAACGTCATTTGTTCTCATTTATTGATGAATAACAGCAGCAAGTGTGTCAGAATTTTTATTTAAACAGAATTGCATTCATATAATTAAAGCAAGAAACAACGAGCGCAAAAAAATAAAATTTAACTCTTTTAGAGCTGTTTGAAGTTGGTCACGTGCGCAATCGTAAGTGTAAAACTTTTGTAATCAAGGCGGTTAGACCCCTTTCTAACTGCCAGAACACAACATAATCGCTTGTTTGTTTTTGTTTTGAAGAGAGCCAGCACACAATATAATTTTCTTTTCAATAGCAGGCGGTGCAACGCTCTTAATAGGAAAATACGTTTCCACGGCTAATCTAATAAACTAATTTTAATGAAATTCGGTTTGGAGTTAGACTGAAAGGTTATTAGACACTAAGTTCTTTAAGTAGGCGTGGCACCGCCCATAGAAAAAATAACGCTACCACGACTGAGTAGCTACACAAATATTGATCAAATTTGGTATGGCGAAAAACTGATTTCTGAGAAAAGAAATTTGTTTTTGGTGGGGCGATGTCACGCCCCTTTCCAGAAAAAACGTTTTAACAGCAAAAAAAAAAGTTTCATATTCTTTTAAGAAAAATATTTAATTAAATTTAAATTAAATTAATTAATATTAAACTCACCAATTTAATTCGACAATGATTAATATTAAATTTATTTTTTAATTACTATATAAATTTAAAATATAAAAATGTTTTGCACAGCAAAAAATATATGAAAAATTGACCCGGTGTATGGCAAAATATGTCATTTTCACAATGTCACGTATCGAGTTATATTGCAGTTTGTAAGAAAAAAATTAAATAAGATTTTTCAACAAACGAAATTTAATAAAATATGATATTATTTCTTATCATTTTAAAATTAGTTGCATTAAAAATGTTGTGAGATTTCGCTTTCTGCTGCTTTTCTATATATGACGGTGAAAAATAATTAAATTTTTTGTCACGTGCGAATCGCTTTTTTTATTGCATTTACCTTGGAACCTGTATTATGTCAGGTATCTAAATATAGTGCTATAAAAGGGCTATTCTTTAAAGTAACAGAAGGAAAAAAAGTGTTGTTTACTCTTATTACACTTTAAAAGTGTCACGTTCGACACTATGGAAATGCCCATATCGCATGTGACCAACATTTTATCTATTTTGAAGAAAGTGTAAGCGAAAACTGAGCGATAAAGATTATTTGACACACACACCCCCCTCACCCACTAACCTAAGTTCTTAAGATGTTGCCACATTTTTATTTACTCACCAGGTCACGTGAGTTATTCGAAGTAAAATGAAAATATTAAAAACTTACTGCGAAAATAATTAAAATATACAATAGAAACGACTTTTTTAGAAAAATAACCAGTTTCTGCTCATTGCAGTCATTTTGCGTTTTTTATGCGTGTTCCGTTATATTCCGTCATGTTGCCTCGTCGTTCTTGTGCATCACAGCGGGACAAATGACGCGCCGGCTTAGGTCCAAATTCATAGCAGGACCTGATTTTGATTTTTTTTTGCATTATTTCCTTACGCGCAAAGGCAAATTTTTGAAGAATATTTTGGTAAAAATGCATTCAAGCGTAAGGAAAGGGAAAGCAGAGGAAAATTGCAGCGACAGCATCAATAGTACGAACAAAGGAACAAGAGACCTACAACCAAAATGCAAAACAAAAGGAAAAAAGCAACAACCGAAGAAAACAAAAAAAAAGCGATAAATAAAGAACGAGCAAATTAATTGAGAGAAATCCAGCAGCGAAACAACGGCGTTGGCCATTGAACCGTACAAATTGGAGCGAAAGCAAAAGGAACTTCTTAAAAAAAAAAAACATTGCAAATCAAAGAAAAAATGCAATTAAAAATATTAGAATTAAAAATGAAAAAATCTCAATCAGCCAACATTTAAAGTAACCCAAAATAAACAGTAACAATAACAAATGGTAATCAAAATTAAATTTGATTTTTGAGTCGAATGGAGGAATGGAAACTGAAGTGAATTGACGGAAAAGTAACACACTAACTAGCTAATATAGAACTGGGAAGTGTTGACCAAGAACTCCTTCTCGGACCACAGATGGATACTTTTTAGCGTTAGCTTCAAGATAGAAGCCTCTCCACCCTTTAGAAACATCTGGAATATTAACTGGACCTCATTTGATAGGATAGTTAAAACGAAGCTCAAAAAACACCCTATACCATTATTGAAACTGACAATGAACTAAAGACTCATGTTGGCTCTCTAGAAAGCGCCTTTCAGGTAGCTTATAGAGCTGCATGTCCTATAAGTCACGTGCGTCAAAAAAAGTGGAATAAAGAACTAAGTGACCTCAGAAAGGCTACTAAAAAGGTCTTAAATCAATGCTACCAGCAGAAATCATGACAACCATATAGAAATTCTCTAAAAAGTTATAAGAAGGCTCTCAAGGACGGCAAAAAGTGGTCCTGGGAGAATTTTCGCGTATCCATAGATAATATTAAGGACTCTGCTAAGCTTGGCAGAATCCTCTCTAAGGAACACTCAAGTCCACACCGAAAAAAAAGACCGTACTTAATTTGAAGAACTGCTTTCCTCCGATTTAGTGTAAAAATTTTCCTTAATCTAAGTTATTTTTCCTCATATTGATGAAAATATCGTCTCATTTAGTAATTGAGTCCTTTGAAATGAGTTCATGTTTCATTAAAGCAAGTCAACGCTCTTCCTCAAATATAGAGTTTGTGCACCGAAAAAAAAGACCGTGCTGAATTTGAAGAACTGCCTTCCTCCGATTTACTGCAAAAATTTTCCTTAATCTAAGTTATTTTTCCTCATATTGATGAAAATATCGTTTCATTTAGTAATTGAGTCCTTTGAAATGAGTTCATGTTTCATTTTCCTTTGAAATAGTAAATTTTTCTTTGGGGAGAATTTTTGACGACAACTTGTTCTTCATTTGAGTAAAAATTTCCTCAATCTAATGGAATGTTTTGTTTAAGGAAAATCGTACTCAGTTTTAGTTAGTTTCTTCAAAAAATTTACTATAACGTAGGAAAATTTTCCTTAATAAATGAGTGGCAACACTCGCTGAAATTAATATCTATTCTTCTCGTAAGTATTCTGTTTTTGTCTATATATTTATAGTTCTCTACTTGTTTTTTAAATAAAAAAATTAAAAAAAAAAAATTATGTCGTCGCCGGGATTTGAACCGAAGCTTTCCTGATCAGACAATGGTTGTTACATGCGCAATGCTGTCGGTGGCTGAGTTGGGTAAGATGAGCATCTTTGAACAGTGGCATGGCGCAGAACACAGTTTCAATTCTCTGATCGGGTGACAGGTAAAAAAAAATTTAATTTCCCCTTTGAAGTTTTAAAAACGTATTACAATTAAAATAAGAATGACTGACAATAAGTAACCAACAAATAAGAAAATAGAGGAAATAGAAAATTAACAAATTTTTTTTGAAATCAACGAATTTATTTTAAGTAAATTTCTTTCATTTAAGGATACCTTCTTCCTTAGAAAATGTAAAATTTTCCTCAGTTTTATAACCTTGTCCTCACTTTGAGTAAACTTTTCCTTATTTCAATGCAGCAACATTTACTTGTACTAAGGTACCAACTTGCTTATTTTCAGGAACCCATGGCTTTAGCTCGTATTGAAGGACATTTTTTCCTTACATTTCGGCATTTTTCCTTAAACGGAGTAAGTTTTTTTTTTGGTGCATGCTTTGTCAAGAACTTAAACGGAGCATGGACAGAATCCACAAATGAAGCACTAGAGCTGTTAACTCACACCCACTTCCCTGGCTGTGTAGACTCTCAAGAATTTCCCAGAATTGTAAATTCACGTGGGAGTCCATCACCAGATTTACTTAGCTCAACACACAAAGGAAAGAATCCGTTGGTCACTAAATAACGCCAATAAGGCTGCAAAAGCTACACAGGACGTAGTAGCTCTTTGGCTTGTAAAAATTTTTGAGAGCTAGCATTACTCATCACCACATTCCTTCTAGTTGAAGGAAAGTTAAGGTTCCCAAATTAGGTAGAAGCGACCATGGATCAGTTAAGGATTTTAGCCCAATCATTTTGTCCTCGTTTGTATTAAAGGCACTAGCAAGAATACTTGATGCCCCTTTATTAGAGAAACACTGGACAGCACCTCCATTTGTACATCGCAGCATGCGTACCTCATGATTCGCACGATTGAGCGGTCTTTATACTACCGTCCAGGGCCGTTTTTAAGCATAGGCTGTATAGGCTGCAGCCTAGGGGCCCGCGCCACAAGGGGGCCCGCGCCATAAGAAAATCCGTTATAACATTTTAAATTTTGAGTTGAATAAAAAAAGCTGCATCGATTTCTCTCAAACTGCTTCAATATCTCAGGCGTGTACAAGCACCTTAAATGGATATCGTTTCATATTTGCATACGCTGTTAACCCTGACACCGTTCTCTCTTTTGACTTGCCACTTCTTATTAAACCAAACACTTTGTATGTGGTTTTTTGTTGAATAAATATTTAATTAAAAAATGTCACTCGGATCTGGTATCGGTGATATAGCCATCGGAAGTTGTGGATATAGCTTTTGCTAAAATCGTATGTAGTATGTCATAAATTTTAAAGTTTTATACACCATTATTGTAGGACAATAAATTATCATTCTTATGACAACCATCTTTATACATCCGTTCAGGGGCTCCCAACTTACAATGACTTTAACAAAAGCTATAACCGCAAATTCCGATAGCTATCTCTTTGAGCAACACTTTATTTAATTTTTTTTTGCATTTGCCCCCTCCTACCACGAAAACAAAAACTGGGTGATAGATGCTAAAGTAAACTTGTTCCACAGAATTCTTTATCTTTTAAAAATAGATAGAATGGAATCAAAAACTTTTCAATTCCAAATTTTGATTCCATTTGTCAAATGAGTCTGATTCCAAAATTGTAGCTGTATTAGTAATTTCCGCTCCTTTGTAGTTTTAATTTTTCTTAGACAATATTTCTTGAAAACAGCATTTAAAAGTTAATCAGTTTGTGATTTGTGATTTAAAGAGTATTAATGTTTTTTTTATGACGAAAACCTTTTACTCGTATAAGGAATAATACGCCTGATCCAAACAGAAATCATTTCTTTTTGATGCGTGATCATATTTAATGGCGGGTATGGAAAAACGGATATGTGCATTTCCACAGGAATCGGCATTTTAGCTGGCCTCGTTTTCGATTTTTTTTTTTGGAGTACATCCTTCAGACATGGTTTTCTTGCAGCTAAGACTGCCTTGAATTAATATTCAAGATCGAATTATTAAAATTCCGATAGCTACTTAATTGCATTTAAAGTAAGAAATATGTGTAACTTTTTAAACCCGGTTCGCTTCCAGCAACATCAAGATCGGAAAAAATTGTCAACCAAATCTGACAATGCACGATTATTATTTAGTTTCCGGAGAATCCAAAAATATAATCCGCAAAATCGTGCCTGATCATTTACTTGTTTTATGGCCATTTTAAGGTAAGCACTTTCACCGATAATTTTAATAACATCATAAAGCGAACCGTGTACAGTTTTTGATGCTTTTAAGATCAAGTGAAATGTAATTTACTTTTAAAATATGCTGTGACAATTGTTTCTTATGTATTTTGAGTGGCTGAACACGATAACACCACTAAATTTTGCAAATATGCAAATATTTTTGGGTTATTCACCATTTTTCATGGAAAAAATTCGATACAAAAGAAAAACTATTTTTTTTGTCGACCTAAAAACTAGTGAAAAAAAAACTTTTTTTATGTTCTTTTGTGGGCTTTAAAAGTATTTTTGGCTACAAAGTCCACAAAGACAAAAAAATAAAAGTTTTTTATATATATTATGTTATTAATCATTTTCCATGGAAAAGAATTGAAAATATTAAAAAAAAATTCTTTTAGGCCTTAAAATAAGTGACAAATAATTTAATTTATAATATTGTTTTATGGATTTTTAAGGTAATTTTGACCACAAAGCTCGCAAAAAACCATAAATAAAAAAACTAATGAAAAATAATTTATATATATTTTTGTCTTATGGGCTTTAAAATTATTTTTGATTACAAAGCCCACAAAAAAATCAAAAAAAAAAAATTTAAATTTTTAATGTCTTATTCACAATTTTTCAAGGAACGTATTTTTATTAAAATTATCGGTAAAAGAGTTTACCTTAAAATGGCCATAAAATAAGTTAATGATCAGGACGATTTTGGGAATTATATTTTTGGATTCTCCGGACACTAAATAATAATCGTGCATTGACAGATTTGGTTGACAATTTTTTCCGATCTTGATGTAGCTTGAAGCGAACCATGTTTAAAAAGTTACACATATTTCTTACTTTAATTGCAATTAAAAAAAATAGCTATCTGAATTTTAATAGTTCGACCTTGAATATTAATTCAAGACAGTCTTAGCTTCAAGAAAAACCATGTTTGAAGGATGTGTTCAAAAAAAAAAAAAAAAAAAAACGAAAACGAGGCCAGCTAAAATGCCGATTCCTGTGAAAATGCACATATGCTCAATCCTTACATCGCAGTGTGATCACACGACGCGCTAACGTTTACGATTGCTCACGCTTCTTTTATATTTTTACCAAAGCTCCTGTACTACACTTCAAAAATATGGTCATAGATGTCCTGCAGGCTAAAAATTATTTGTATTTCGACTATATTGCTGGAATGAACTATTGGATTTTAAAAAAGGTTTGATAGCACCCAACGAAGGAGTGTATTTATTTCGGTATGCTCTTTTATTTTGGTAGCCATTTTTTTCGAATTTTAGAAAAGTGGGACCCCTTCAGCATTACTTTATTCTTAGTGATTAATATTTCTGAAAACTTCAATCTGACCAATAAAATATATTTTCACTTATCTTACATACTGAGATTGACAGTTGTTGTGGGCTGTCTGCAATAACAATTTCAGAGATAACAGCCTTTCCGAGTTTTTTTTTAAGTTTTGACAGTTATCTTTTAAAGGAAAAAATCTAATTTTCTTCATTTTTTACTCAAATTCCAAAAAATTAAAATTTCGCAAGGAAGTAATAGATAAGAATTCGTATTAAACCTGTTTTTTTTTCGCTAGGTATTTAATAAAAATCCCCATGTGGGGCCCGCACCATATGTTCAGCCTAGGGGCCCGCACACACCTAGAGACGGTGCTGCTACCGTCAATTTACGCTGGCAGCCTTTCGAGATATTGAAGGTGCCTTTAGCAACTTTTGTATTGAAGCTGTTCAGGAAGCAGTTATTGGACTCGGGGTAGCGTAGGGTTGTCAGATTTTTGAAACCCAAAATCAGTACATTCATCTATATTCAACACAAAAAATCAGTACAAAATTTTTTACTTCATTAATTGATTTTATTTACTAAAAGATAAAGTCAGAACTTTTCGGATTGCACAATGCTCTAGCAAAATAACAAAATGAATTAAATATACTACTACAAAACAAGGACCATTTTATTGACTCCTAGGTACGCTACTGGTAATAATTAAATATTAAATGTAAAAAATATTTAGTAATTCAAATAAAATCTTAAAATCAGTACAAATCAGTACTAATTGCTAAAAATCAGTACATTTGCGTACTGATTTCAGAATCTTGAAAAATCAGTATTTTTAAAGAAAATTTGTAAAAATCAGTACAGGTACTGATAGAATCAGTACGTATGACAACCCTAGGATAGCGAAAAAGGTCTTATTACTTGGATAGTGTCCATTAGAGGTCTGCACTGTTACCAAAAATTTACTTTTCAATTCAGTTTTCTGTTACCATCATTACACGTATACATTTATTGTGAGTACCATAGCGTAAAGCAGCGAAGGGCAAGCACAAGCACTTTTTGCCCTCGGTGCCCGTTCCGTTATTCGGCGCACAAGCAAGCAACCAAAACTTCGCAGAATTTCAACACTATCGGCGCACAGCGTTGAGTTGAGTTCTAATGAAAACAAAAATAACACACACAGGCGTTCCGACGAATGTAAGTAGCAATTGTTTTTGTTTAAAGTGCAATTTGGTTTTTTTGTGTTGTTGTCAAATTTGGAAATCAAAGCAAAAAAAACTTTAAAATTTAGATTGTTGTTGCTTGAAGTTGTTGTTGTGCCTTTTGCTAGATTTTCGTGCGCACCACTGGCGTAAAGTAAGAAAAAGATAAATAAACATCATGTATGTACACGCATAACAAGGCAACATAATCCGACTGAAGGAAGTGCTCTATCTGTTTTATGTATTGGATAAAAGTGAGAGAGAGAGAAAAGTTATAAAAAAGGACAAGCAAATAAGACATGTTCACTTTAATATTTCACTCATATTTGATTTCAAAAACTCTATTTTTGTTATATACATACATAAATCTAATGACAAAAACATGCACATCACTCGCCTACTCACACAAAATAATGACTAATCAATGATCATTTTTTATCATTATTATGCATTATTGCATAGTAAAAAACATCAAATGCGCAGTAGCAGAAGTATCAGTTTACGCGCAGTAGGCGTACGTGTTATAACATATCGCTCATTTACTTCAAGAGTGGCATAACTCAAAAAACGTAATTTTTGAGTTAATGATATTCGCCATTTCATGTTTTATTTTGTGTCAAAAACTCAGAAAGATGTCTTATAAACTTGCCTTGTGAGAAGAATTTATGTAAACATACTTTTTTGAATTCTCATATAAAACGTAACTTATTGAAAACTTTAAATGCGTTTTTCTCCCACTTTGTGTTTTTTGAGTTATGCCACTCTTTAAGTAAATGAGCGATATGTTACATATGCAACCATATGGTTCATTTATGTACTTACAGTTTGTAACAAGTAAGAAGAGAATATTATCATGATGGTAACAGCAACACGAACAAACGCTTGTATACCTATTGAATTCAATAAAATTGCCTTCGGTAACAGCTTCGTAGATTAATGTTTATACTGATGCAGACCTTTAGTGTCCATGCTTGAGTGCAGAATCATTTAAGCTAGTATGGGTGGCAGTCAGATGCTAAAATCTATTAGCAGTAGAACACCTCAGCCTCTACTGTGGCTGGCTTTTATAAACACCATCCTCCTGGTTTTACTTGTATCAGTTTTGTTTCCTGACGTGATTAGCAACATCATGGAAGGAGCTCTGGCTAAGCTGTGCTCTTGGACCACTACTGGTTGTGGCCTACAGAAAAACTCAGCAAAAACGGAACTGTTGTTTTTCACCATTAAGACCAATATACCAAGTATCTGGGAGTCATAATTGATTCAAAGCTCAATTGGAAAGTTAACTTTGAACAGAGATGCAAAAAAGCCTGTAGAGCTTTGTATGCGTGTAAGAAAACTTTTAGTAAAAAATGGGGTTTCCAAACAAAAATGATACTGTGGATGTGCACAGCTGTAGTTCGTCCGAGTCTTACTTACGATGCTTCAGTCTGGTGGCCAGCTATTAGGAAAGGCTACAACCAGTTAAAGCTAGAAAAAGTGCAAAGGACAGCTTGTATCGGTGTGACAGGGACTATGAGATCATATCCCACGGCATGCCTTAAATGTCCTTCTACACCTGCTACCTTCCAATTCTTTCATCAAAGCAGCTGCTGCGTGCCGTGAGATAAGGCTCAGGGAAGTTGAAAATTAGTTTTCGAAGCAATATGGACATTGCTCTATACTCAACACCTTGCCAATCGAACTCATAAATTCCCCAACGGACTACATCTGTTCTACACACAGTTTTGAGAAAAAATTTCAGTTGAATTTTCCGGAGTTTCACAGGAACATTGAGGGAAATGAAAAAGCTGATGAAAACGCTGTCGTTTTCTACCTTTCATGCACGCCAGTAAATGTATCCATGCAGCAAAATTTTCCGGAAATGGATTTAAGTACTTTTGGCATGTGTGTATCTACTGCACTTAATATGTTCTCTATCGGGAAAACTAACTTAAAAGTGAGACCAAAATTGATAAGTTAATGAAAAGTTTTATAACTCAAAAACGAAAAAAAAATCATATTTAACAGATCCTTAAGCAAACACCAATCACACGCATTCACAAACATTTTGTTGACTTACAAACATTCACAAATTGTTTGCCAAATTCATTATTTGTTGTTTTTGACATCATTTTTGTAACCACTTTGCATTTGTTTTGTGGTTGTGGTTGCGTTTGAGGCTGTATGATAACATTTCTCATCATTGCCCAAAATAATGTGTGGCATTGAAAATAATCAGGAAATGCTACCCCGCCCTCCCCACTATTCCATTTTTTTTGCTTTCATAAGTTTCTTATGAACGAAAATATCGAAAACAATGTACGTCCGAAAAGACCTCATTACTGTAAAACTTCATGATATTTATGATTAATTCTTACTACCAATTTTTTGTAGTGTATTCGGTTTAAAGTATGTGTGTTGCAAATGATATGTGCGTGTGTGCTGTTGTTGTTTTAAATGTCATGTAAACATTTTAAGCATTACGTTGCAGAACGCAAAGAGATATCAGTGAATTGTGGTGGTCATGAGCAACGCCCACCAACACAACAGCACTTATACCAGACACCACGAACAATAATGTTTTAAGTATCCCAACGGGAAACTGACCGTAAACAATGGTCATCAGTTGCCAGAGGCACAGAGGCGTACCGTGCATATCTGCCGCCTGGGTCAAAAACATTATTTGCCACGCCCCTACCGAAAAAAAATTTTCGTGGTTTTTTTTTATTTTTAACTCACCAAAAAAAAAAAAAATCTCACTTTTCACTTTCAAAAACTCTAGCAAAATGAGATATATTTCACCCTCACATTCAAATTTACTACATCGATTTAGTTTATTTCAAAAACTTTAGCAAAATGATAGATATTTCACGACCATTGTGCTGCCCCCAAGCCTTGCGTGATAAAGAGTTTTCAATTTAATTTGAAATTTAATTCTCTTTGGGTTCGTGCTAACATTCCATTCGAGTCCAACTCAACAAGTTGGAACGTAGAACAAAATCCTTTAAAAAAAAATCAAAAGGGATTCTTTGAAGTTTTGCGACCAACCAATTGGTTCGAACCAAATGACAGTGAGACTAATGCAAGAAAAAGCTTAAAGTAAATATTTTTAATTTTGTATTTTATTCAGCAAAACCGGACAATTTGAAGTCGAGATATGTCGCATTATCTGAGACCACTACCGAAAGAATAAATAAAACTGTTTTTGAAAAAATTCTATCTACAAGAAAAATTTTTAGTTCAATTTTCATGTTCATCGGACCGAAATCTTCAAGAAATGTATAATGGAATGTCAAATTCAGAGCCATTTTTTTTTCATTTTGATGCCTATTAGGAAATTTTCCCAATCACAAAAAATCAATAATAGTTAGTTTTGGGTATCTGGGGAAAAGTCGATAAGTTTTAAAAAAATCGGAAAAATTATCGAAAATATACAAAATTTCGTAAAAATTTTTGTTTTTTTTTTTGAAAATTTTGAGGACACCATCAAAGGTACCACTTTCATTAAAATAATCTACTGGTAAAGGGATTAGGAAATAATACCCCAAAAAATTTGTTAGTGTGATAATAATATTTTCAATTTGCCCCATTTAACTGGTTCAAATGAAACAAAGCACACACCCACACCAAGCCAAACCAGCGGCGGATGCGTTGTATGTTAAGTAAAATTGTAACGGAACAATGAGCTCAAGCATAAATGAATTGGCGTTTCCGTTTTTCCACTTTTCCTTCCTGCCCCCACTGTGTGTGTGTGTTACTGCTGTAACGTGTTAATCGTTTAACACAGCGCCATTGTATCTTAAGTTCTTGAATTTTTGAAACTTTAATAAATCATAAAAAAAAATGGTGGTAATAGTTAAGTTTAAGGGACCGATTTTCTTGTAATTTTAGTATGTTGTAGAATTAAGCATGCTTATCATATATGAGCGCGAAACCGCCTCCTTCAAATTATTTTTAAGCTCTTCTTTGTTGATTTATCTTTGCTTAGTGCAATTTTTTTTTGGCACTCACATTCTTAAGGAAAACAAGAATTTATTAAATTATTACGTTCTTAACCAAATAACAAGAACAATTGAGGAGTGGGCGTATGAAACGGCAAATGTCCATAAATAATATTTGTAAAAATTTATATTGAACAAATTTGCTAAGATATCCATTTTTAAATATAATTTGTTATATAATTCAAGTTGATTGATCTACGTACTATTGTATAGTTGATGATCACTCATACGACAGAGGAATAAAAATACTATGGTGATGATGATGAATCACTCATATGACCTTTGGTACGTAATTATTACACAGGATTAAAAACACTCTTATCATCACTCATACGACCTGTCGCACGTAATTATTACTTAGGAATAAAAATACTTTCATCATTAGTCATACGACCTGTTTTTTTTTTGGGGGGGAGGTTGGTGGAATGCATTACGCATCATCAGCCAGATCGTCACCAGAACGGTGTGTTGGTCTCCCGTGTTGGTATACCGACTAAAACATCTACTCTTATTCGCGAATTCATCCCCCCTGGGAAACTTGTTGAGCATTACTTCAGTGGGGTTCCCTTTACTTTGGCGTCCTTTGCCATCATCTGGCCTGTCTCCAGGCCCCCGTTACCTCAATTTATTTCAGTTCGGTAAGCATCTAGATCTCTTTTTTTCCTGTAAAGTACGTTTTCTACGTATCGTGCAATCAACATCCAGTTTCCTTCGCATATCAGCATGGTCGGCATTAGATTTTCCGCTGTTCATGGACCGACTCGTCTCTGTAGCTCACATCTACTTTCTGTCCAGTTTCTACAATTGAAAAACGTGTGTTCCGTGTTATCAATTTCTACATCGCCGTATATGCAGTCTGGTCTCTCAGTTTTTCCCATTTTATTGAGGTATTTTTGGAAATATCCGTGTTCAGATAGAAACTGTGTGATGTAGAAGTTTACTTCGCCGAAATTTCTGTCTAACCAGCTGTTCAACTGAGGTATTAGTCACGCTGTCCAGCGTCCAAAAATTTCATTTTGCCACCTTTCTTGCCAGCTTTGTATAGTGTACGCTCTGGCGTCTTATTTTGTCAACCGGTTTTCAGTTTGACTTTTTTCGTAGACCAGTGTTCTGTTTTTTAGGTAGTTTCGTACCATCCTCCTCAGATATTCTGGAACCTGGAATCGGTTTTCTAGAGCATCTATCATGCCGACCCACCTAGCACTGTTAAATGCGTTTTTTAGATCCAGGGTTGCCAAAAGGACCATCCGTTTGCTGTGGTGATTCCCGCTCTGCGCTATTTGGACGCTTTTTATAACGTCCGCTATGGCATCAACCGTAGATCTACCAGGTCGGAAGCCATATTGTTTGTTCGACAGGCCTCCAGAGTTTTCTATTGCCTGTGATAAACGTGGTTTTATGAGCTTTTCTAGGAATTTTCCTGTTGTATCCAACATACATAATGGGCGATATGGGGATGGCGCTTCTGTGGATCGCCTTTGCCTTTGCTGATAAGAACCAGCTTTTGAATTTTCCAAACTTCGGGAAAAAATCCTTTCGTCAAACAGGCGTTGTACATTTAAAGCAGTAACTGTGGTCGCTCTTTTGCTATCATACGAAGTATTTCAGATGGTATCCCGTCTGGGCCCGGTGCTCTTCTGTTTTTCATTGAGTTGGCACCTTTGATTAGCTCTTCCCCTGTGAATAACTCTTGGGGGTCGTCGCTTGTTTGCCTATTTGTCTCAGCGCGTCTAACCTCGTGTATTGGGAAGAGAGTATTTACGATGTTTTCCATCTTTTCTTCCGACAAGTTTGCCATGGGGTGCTTTGCGCCAAGCTTCTGTGGAACTAGTTTGTAGCCAAGGCCCCAGGGGTCGTTGTTAATATCGCTGCGAATTTCCTCCCATTTTCTCGTATTGCTTGCAAGTACGCCTGATCGGCGTCGCTCCGTCTTCTTGATCTTGTGTATCGTCTTCGGCTGCGGATGCAAGCTCTACGTAAACGGCTTATTACATCTGTCCACCAGTAGGCCTGTCCACCTTCGTACACTTCCAACAGCTCTCGGCATCAGGCTCGGATTTAGAAATCTGCCGCTCTTAGGCCAGTCAAAAATTGCCGCCCCCCTTCACTAGTAAATATAAAAAAAAAATTTTGTAATATGAAAAATGAGGACCTTTTTTTTTTTTTCTTAACATTTTTAGGTAATTTAGTGCTTACAATCCCAGTATTTGCACTTTTTTCCCCATGTGTAAATAAATTTAAAAAACTCAAAAAAATAAATTTCAAAGTTCCCAATATTTGCCGCCCCTAAGATCGTGCTGCCTTAGGCACTGGCCTAGTGTGCCTCTAAGGTAAATCCGGCCCTGCTCGGCATTGATGCCTGGCAAGCTTGGGTGCTACATAGCATATTGTCTTCTCCGTGTCACTGGTTTCTTGTAGGGTAAGGACGACTGCATGAAGGCCTGAGCTTTTATATGTTCCACTTTCTTGTTTCTCTCCTTCTGTGATCAGTGTCAGCATTTTTTTTATTTATTTTACTTATTTATTTAAGAAAGTGGTAGTACAAATAAAACTTAAGTCTCTTAAAGTACCTTGGCAATTTTTTGGATATCAATAAAAATTAAAAAATTGAATATTAACTTACATATAAGTGTGTGTGATTCTGTAGTAGAATTACTAATATTAATAAAACGATACATAATTTATAAATGTTAATTAATGCTCTAAAAATAATCGAAAACATATGAAAAAAAGTAAATGACCAATTAAATTTATTTATTTTCCAGCAAAGTTAAAATATAAACAAAAGCTATTTGGTTAGAAAATTATATACTGCTCTTTTAAACCACAACCTACGTTTCTCGATTTTGATATCTCTAGGTAAACAATTCCACAATTTCACAACACTAACAAAAAATATCCTTGAAGTAGACAAAAATTTAAAATTAGGTAATAAAATGTTTAAGGTTCGACTAGATTAAGCAAAGGCAAGTTTTCGGTAAAGGTACTCGGGTGCATGTGTGTAAGCAAGCTGGTGCAAATATACGAGATTACAAACCCTAAAGTAAGTGCTTACATCACAATTGAGTATCTGAATAGCACAGATATATGATCGTATTTTCTTCGTTCGAAAATGTATCTTGCGCAACAGTTGATCATGAGTTGCAGTTTGTTTTTAGATGCAGAGTCAATATTGCCGTACACAAGTGCACCATATGACATTAAGGGGACAATATAAGTTCGGACCAGCTTCATCTTGGTGCTTTGAGGAATACTCGACATCGCATACCATACCTTTCTCAAAACGTAATACATTTTGCTAACCGTCGCGTTTATATGGTTTAAACAACTCAAATTTGAGTTAATCAAAAATCCAAGATTTCTAACACACTTAGTAAATTTTATATTAACACCTTCAAGAGTCAATGACGAAAGATTTTCAACTTCAAACGGGCGATGTGAAATAGTTATTGCTTGGGTTTTTTTGTATTTAATTTTAAAAAATTTTTCTGCGCCCACGTACTAATTGAATGTAGGTCTTCATTTACTTCTTCGTAAAGCCCTATAGGTTTGGATTAGTAAATTTGAGTGTCATCAGCATATAAATGTGTTGATGTATTTTTGCAAGCAAATACAATATCATTAATAAAAATGCCATTCAGTATAGGGCCGAGTATGGAACCTTGAGGCACACCAGACTGAGTATATTTTAATTCAGAAGATAATTTGTTGGAAATAACCCTTTGTTTCCGATTTGTTAAATACATTTTTAACAAATTTATAGCTGAGTTACCAAAAGCAAAATAGTTTCTTAATTTTTTTAACAAAATATTGTGGTTGACGGTGTCGAAAGCGTTCGAAAAGTCCAACAAAACTAAGACCGTCAGTTCCTCCATGTCACATGCTTGACGAATATCATCGACGATTTTGAGCATAGCTGTAGAACAACTATGACCAGCTTTATAGCCAGATTGATTTTCTGTAAGCAGCTTATTAACAGTAAGATGACTGACGATCTGAGCAGCCAAGAGCTTTTCGAAGGCTTTAGACAGCGAAGAAAGAATGCTTATGGGTCGAAAGTCTTCTGGTAATGTTGGAAAATTTATGTTTACAATTGGCGTAACATTTGCTATTTTCCATTAGTCAGGAAAACATGATGATGGTTATAAATATGTGTAATAGAAGGAATAATAAAAGGTAAAATAATTTTGATGAACTTTAAGCATATCCTATCATCCCCAATAGCATTTGACTTCACTGGGAGCAATGATTTGACAACATCTTTTTCCGATACGACTTCAAACGAAAACTCACGCTCAAGATTATGTAGAAGGCTTTCGTCAACAATATAAGAAGAGCTATTATCACAGACGTTAGATGAAAGGAAGTAATCGTTCAAAGTGTTAGGATCTAGGTTACACTCAACTGTATACTTTTTTAATCCAAACGATTTTAAATTATTCCAAAACACTTTTGGAGGCAAATTAGAACTTAATTTGTTTTCGAAAAAAACCTTTATTGAGTGTCGCATAACGACATGAACCCGATTTCGCAGGACACGATACTTTTACCAATTTACAGAAGTTTGGTTTCTTTTCCATAAACAATAACTTTTATTTCTGTCTTTATTGCTTTTTTAACCCTAGGAGGTTCAGGGATTTTTTGGCGCTAACAGGTACAACTAGGTCTGCGCAGACCTATGTGGGATTTGTATAGGCAGGTGTATTAAAAGTATGGGTAAATGTGCTAAAAGCTCAGAAAAATAGGTTCTCCGTCACCGCTTATAGGAAGTCATGAACGGATTCGTCTCTAACACGCAAAACAAAAAAGTTATGCACACATTTATATTTAAAGGTCTGTACAGACCTGGTTGGTACGTATGAACCATTTCGTTTTTAAACATGACCCACTTCGTTTGCAAACACGAATAAAACCGAACATAATCACATATGCGGTCTGATTTTGTGCTCTTTAGGTTCTCCGTATCTTCTTCTAGGAAGTCATGGACGGATTCTGCTCTAACAAGCAGAACAAAAAAGTTATACACACATTTATATACATAGGTCTGCACAGACCTGGTTGGTACGTATGAACCATTTCGTTTGTAAACACGAATAAAACCGAACACAAACAGATAAGCAGTCCGATTTTGTGATCATTGGGTTCTCCGTAGCCGCTTTTAGGAAGTCATGGACGGATTCGTCTCTAACACGCAAAAAAAAAGAAGTTATACACACATTTATATGCAAAAGGTCTGCACAGACCTGGTTGAACCTCCTAGGGTTAACTGCATCGGTATACGAGGGTTGTTGAACATTCTTTATTTTCATTAATTTAACTGGAACATATTTATCAAAAAGATTATTGACAAATATTGTAAAATGATCCAGCTTCTTACAAACATCAGGATAACACCAAATACATATCATTCCGATGTATGGTACGTGCTTCGTTGAACAGCGCTTCATAACACAGCTCAACAAAATTAACTTTTTTTTTTGTTGCCCTGGATCTCTCTGCGGATTTCTATAGTTTCAGGTACCCAGTTTACGAATATATTCATGAAAGTACTGAATTGGCTCTAGTTTTTAAGATATTGATGAATTTATATATATAAACATGAAGCAAAGTCGGGTTAGTTACACTCTGTATGGCTCAAGAACCGCTGGACCGATTTTAATGATCTTTGATTTTTTGGATTTGTCTTTGCCCCAAAAATAACATAGGCTATAAAAATTTTATTTAAAGTGCATATATAGTGTGGCCCTTGTACAAAAATATTTTTAAAATAGCATTTTCACAAAGACCACGCAATCGATTTACACCGAATTTACACCACGTAGCTTTTATGTCAAGTGGCATAGCTTAGGATATAAAACTTTTATTTGGGGTGCATATTTAAGGTGGTTTTCATGCAAAAATATTTTTAAGATAACATTTTCACAAAAACCACGTCATCGATTCACATGAAATTTATACCACATGTCTTTTATATGAAGAAACATACCTTAGGCTATACAATTTTTATTTAGGGTGCATATTTAGGGTTGTCCTCATACAAAAATATTTTTGGTTTGGAGAGAGATTGAACCCTAAGGAAGGAATAGAGATGGCAACATGATCTTTATTTTTTAAGCATTCTATATAAAAACGTTATAGCTTAAGCTATGCTTCTTGATATAAAAGACACGCAGTGTAAGTTTCATGTGAATCGATTGCGTGGTATTTGTGAAAATGGTATTTTAAAAATATTTTTGTATCAGAATATGCACCTCAAATAAAAGTTTTATAGCCTAAGCTATGCCACTTGATATAAGAGCTACGTGGTGTAAATTCGGTGTGAATCGATTACGTGGCCTTTGTGAAAATGCTATTTTAAAAATATTTTTGTATAAGGGCCACCCTAAATATGCACTTTAGATAAAATTTGTATAACCTATGTCATTTTCGGGGCGGAGAGAAATCCAAAAAATTAGAGATCATTGAAATCGGTCAAGCGGTTCTTGAGTTATACAGAGTGTAACTAACCCGATTTTGCTTCACTTATACATATGTATATAGATAAATCCATCAATATCTTAAAAACTAGAGCCAATTCAGTACTTTCATGGACATATTCGTAGACTGGGTACCTGAAACTATAGAAATCCGCAGAGACATCCAGGGCAACAAAACCACTGTTGACCAGTGTAATTAATTCGCGTATAATCTCTGTAGTAAATGCTCTTGTTAAGGTTTTCGCTACTAAATTGTATGTTGTATGATAAAAATAATAAATCGTGATCTGAGATACCAGCAAGCACTAGCGCTGTGATCGAGATCACAGCAGTGAATTAAGTCACACAGTGTTCCGGACCGATTGTCATCTACAAGCATATCGACATTAAAATCGCCGCTTAGCATCATGTGTTCGTATTTAACGGATAATTCCCCTATTTTTGAAAATAAGTTTTGCAAATCATTTGATCGATGAAGATTGTAAACGCAAAGCACCAAACATTTGGCCTTGCCATCACCTACTTCTGCAAAAAGATACTCTACAATATCGGTTTCACTCGATTGTAGAATCATCTTACACTGCAAAAACTTCTTGCAACATAGCTATTCCTCCACCTCTAGACCCTGATTTTCTGTCATGTCTCAAAATTTTAAATTTATCAAGCATGTAAACATTGCTTACTATTTCAGACTTGCAGAACCCAGCTACAGATTTAAAGAGCTGGTTTCGCTCATGTGAAGAGTGGAGTTTGCATACAGTACGTCAAATATTGGTGGTCGCTGCCAGTATAATCCTCTAGAACTTTCCATTGCTTCATCTTGTTGGCAATTCACTCGGATATGAGTGTGATATCGGGGATTGTGCCCTCGCATCCTGATCTTCTGAAATTTGGTGTTGTTCCTGTATTTGCTACTACTAGCCCTAGCCTGGCAGCCATGTCAAGGACTCGCCTTCCTCTAGAGTTTGTTGTGGACGTTCCCCATTTCGTTGCCTTGGAGTTAAAATCTCCGGCGATGATGAAATTACCACCAATACGACGTGCTGCGTCTTCAATTTTATCAAGTTTGTCTTGAAATTCTTGGATAAAGTTGCTTGGAGTGAGGTAACAGCTGCTACTGATCTAGAAAAAACCCTCGCTCGTTATTTCGTTGCTTGTACTCTGAAACTTTGCACTATTCTTTACCCATATAGCTGAGGTTTTGGAAGTATCTTCGACCCACAGTCCATTTTTGGCCTTGTTGTATTGCTCACTAATGATTGCTAGATCAGCGTTATGTTCAATCATTACTTGTGTCAGCAATGCATCAGAGGTCGCGTTTCTGTGTAGATTGGCTTTTAATATCTTCATTTCCGAGATAGTTTTTTATAGGACAAACACCTACTCGTTCCAGGTTGATGATCCGTCGGTTCAGAGCCTTCGTCTGAGTAAGTCAGCATATCGGTGTATTTTTACAGTCTTTCATTTTGTGGCCTTGGTTTCCGCATCGAATGCATAAGCCCTGCCTTTTCCTGTCAGGTCCTTTACAGCTGAGCTGTGTATGACCTTATCGGAAACACCTGAAACAGCGTTTTACATCGTCCAGCTGTTTTACTCGGCAGTACATCCAACCGATCTTTATGCGTTGCTGCTTAATAATGGTGCTTGCTGCCTCTGTCGACAGAGTAACAAACGCTCGGCGGTATTCTCTGCTGTTGCTATTTGTCAACCTTACTGTAACATCTTCATTTTCGTTTTGGAGTACTTTTTTGTTGGCAGAGACTACCTCTTCTAAGCCAGTAAGAGCGTCCAAATCTCTGATCTCGACTGTTGCTTTAGTTTTCAGTTCAGTCACGGTTGCAGTTTCTTTCAAGGAGTGCTTCCCGAAACTGTTCCGTTTTTACCGCCTTCTGCTAGTTCTAGAAGGATAGCTCCGCTCCGCCTCTTGTTTTCCTGACCGACCTAATTTTTACTTCCGACTCTTCCGGTTTCACTGCTTCTTTTAGGTCTCTTAGAACATCGGCGTAGCTGCTACCTTCTGCAGGCTTCACCAATACCGCTTCCGGTCGTTTTTGAGTCGTGTTTTCATTTCTTTTTATCGGTTTCTTCCTCCCATTTTCTGTGTTGTCCGCTACAGCAGGCATTTTTCCGGACTTTTTAGTATCCTCTTTCTTTCTTGGATTTTGCTACTTTTTATAAATTATAAAGCGGGAATCATATATTACAATATGAAATATGTAAAAATTTTAATGTCGCAATTTATTGAAATTTAATAAATTCTTTGTAAAATTTCAAAGTTTTTTGGTGATAATTAAAATGAAGAAAATAATTTTTAATATGCACTTATTAGAAGAAGAATTTTTAATAATGATTTTTTATTTATTACTATAAATGTGTAATACATATTTGTTTTCACATTTTAATTTTTATAATATCTTAATTTTTAATAAAATTTGAGCTGGGGTTTTTTCCGTGTACAATGACGAATTTCAACCATTATCTCAAAGAGCCGAAAGGATTGAGCCATTTATTCCACCACAGCTTTTTATTGATAGATTACCAATCTCAAAATCAAAATATGAACATTTGCAACAGTTAAAAATTGTTATACCTATGGATTGTCATGAATTCTATGATAACTTGCCTTATAAGGGTAATTAATTTATATTTTATGAAACTAAAACTGCATAAACCTTTAATTGCAATATTTCATTTTTTTTTTGTTGCATAGCTGAAGAATATATTATTTTGTTTATTATATAAGTTCTTAATAACGTAATTGAAAATGCTTATACAGGCAGAATAAAGTAAGAGTTAATTAATCTGCTTTATCTTATTGTGAATTTTTGTCTTTCTAAGAGATTTCGGAGAAAAAGTTGCTTTTTGATTTTGTTGTATTGATTTTATTTTGTTCTTCTAAGAGATATAGCTTTTGAGAAGATATATTTTGTTTTGTTGAATAAATATTATTTTGTAACATTATAAAGTGTTTGATTTCAATACCGCGTAACTTAATACATTAGGTTCCATTTTTATAAGTTGGAGGTCAAATCAAATCCGCGTAAATGTCGTGGCGACTAAATCAATTATTTTAGCAGGAACTTATTGTTACCAATCCATAGAACACATGAACTGACACTCTCAGTGTAAAAATGAGCCCAGTAGCCGTTGAAATAAGATAGCTATGAAGTTTTTACCTTCCCCTGTAAAATTAAGTCCAGTGTAGATACGCACTTTTTACCAATGGTATATTCGCGGATTTGCACTATCCCCGACGATATGGGCTTAACGTGTCACGGAATCTAATATAATCTAACAGCTCTGCGAAGTAAATCTGTATGGGCGTATTGCTAGAAAAAAGCCATTTCTGTCAAAAAAAATAACACGTGATGCTGCTTTTGTGTATACACTTGCTCAGAAAAACCGTAAGAATAACATATTTTAAGCTGTAGCGTACCTAGGGCGGTGAAGAAGGCGGTCACCCCGGGTGCAAGGCTTGGGAGGCGCTAAAATGGTTAGGAAATATAACTTATTTTGGTTGGGTTTTTGCAAGTGAAAAGTGAGAACTTTTTTTTTATAGGACATGAAAATAGTTCGATGTAAATTTTAATGTGTAGGGGGAGATTTTCGCGAAATGAAAGTAAAAGATATCTCATTTTCTAGAGTTTTTGAATGTCAAAAGTGAGGACATTTTTTTTTGTTACTCGACAAAACGTTTTGATAACGAAAATAAATCCTTTTTCGGTGGATAGGTGGCGGCATTACAACTGTTCACCCCGAGCACCAAATATATACGGTACGCCTCTGATTTCATGGTCAAAGTCAGGGGCAACGTATATCATTTTTCGAACACTTTCTCTCAATTTCCAGTTCTTGTATCTCCGAAACTAAAGTAGATAGTGAAGAAGTAAAACGAACTTCAAAAAGTTTGTTCAAATAACAAAAAAAAAATTAATATTTGAAACACAATTTTTTTTTCTTTTCACGCATTCTTGAGCCCCCAGCTGCTCCAAACATTGCACTATGAAACGTTGCTGGAGCAGAGTATCAAAAAAACAACACGTTTTTTTATAGCTATTTTATTGAGCTAATCAGTTCAATAACTTTTTTGTGTCAAAAACCAAAAAAAAATATACTATATTACACTACGTTTTTTGTCGAACTGTGTAATTTTAAATATTTTCTTGTAGGCGTATGTATGTATGTTCTATATGTGCAGCGAGTTTAAAATATTTAAGCTTTGCCAGTACAATTTCGCTTAGGAAAGATGACATTTTTTATTAGCACTCGTTGGTACTTTGTAAGAATTTTCATGAGACAATATGACACCATCGTTGTGAAGTGGGGGGATAGCAGATAACGGCATGTTTACTACGTTTTGTTGTTGTTTGTATGTTTTTTTTTGCTTTTATTTTCATTTCTCATCTCTTTTGAAACAAAGGACGGCACTTTTTTAACAGTTGTAAACACATCGTTAAACTCTGAATTTGAATAGGCAGGCTAACATAATTGCGCCGTTTGGCGTAGATACTACTCATACAGTGAGATATGCAGATACAAACAAACAAAAACAATAACGACAACTCAAATCTAATATCAAATAAATAAACAACAACAACAAAAGAAAAAACAAGTAAAGTGTTGTTTTCAATCTGGGCAAAACTTTTATACCCTACACCCGGTAATTGTGTGCAATTGGAACTCTCATGACGACTAATAATTTTCCGTTTGTTTTCAAAATTTCCAACCAATCGTTTTCGTACTTACCCATAAATAATTCCCACAAAGTTTTCGTTTGGTATCGTTGCCAAAAAATTTAATGTATATTTCTAAGTTATTGGTGACCCTATTATTTTGTCCACAACTGTATATCGCATATGTATTCGTTCGACTTTTTCAACTATTTTCAACCTCTTTAAACTTTGTTCGTCATTTTCTTTATCAACTGCCAATAAACAACGATACTATCCAAATGAGTTTCCACAGCAGCAACTTAATCAGTTTAATTCAAGAAATGTGTGCTAAAAAAGCCCCCGGGTGTGATAACATCACTCCCAAAATGATTAAGGAATCGCCTTATTCAGGCATTATCTTTTTGGCCCGACTTTTTAATGGTCTAATTCAGTACAGATATTACGCAAAAGAATGGAAAAACTCTGTGATAACCATGATACCAAAACATAAGAAAGATCGTACATTACCATCATCGTATAGACCCATAAGTCTTTTACATCGCTTGTCAAAATTATTTGAGAAATTAATTCAAGCAAAATTAATTCCTTATGTTACTGATAACAATTTATTTATGCCTCACCAATTCAGCTTCCGAAAACATCACGGCACAATCGAACAGGTTAATAAGACCACAAATGAAATATGTAAGAAAGGCTTATGAGCGCAGTGAATACTTCTTGAATATTTCTTGATGTCGCACAGGCTTTCGATAAAGTATGGTACGATGGCCTTATCAATAAAATTAAACACTTATTGCCTCTCAATGTTCACAAAACGTTTACTTCTTACCTCGAAAGCAGGCTCTTTAAAATAAAACACAGAGATTTTATTTCAACTCACTTCAATACCTCAAGGTAGCTTACTAGGACCGTTTCTATATGTATTGTATACCTCAGACTGTAGTTTTAAATTATAACCGTTGCCCATTAGAAGCTTCTCGAAAGCTCCAGCTTCATTTAAAATCTATAGACAAATGCTTATCGATATGGCGCATAAAATTAAATGAGCAAAAATGTAAGCAAGTTACTTTAACTCTTAGGAATGTCCTCCAATTGTCCTAAATAATTCTTCAGTCCCACAAAGTGAAACTGTAACATATCTAGGTATTCAATTAGATCGACGGCTAACATAGTGTAGGCATATTGAAGCCAAAACAACTCAGTTAAAGTTAAAATCCTCTAGTCTTCACTGGCTAATTAATCATCGTTCCCCATTGAAGCTTGAATATAAAATCCTTTTATACAAAACCATTTTTAAGCCAATTTAGCTGTATCGTGTCCAACTTTGGGGTAACGCCAGCCCTTCAAACATAGAACTAATACAACGGGCTCAGTTCAAAATATTAAAAATAATTACAGGTTCACCATGGTATATAAGGAATGAAAATATTCACCGAGATCTATGCATCCCCTTGGCAAAAGATGAAATAAATAAAAATAAACAAAGTTACGCCATAAGGTTGCTGCATCATCCGAATCCATTGGCTCGTAATTTAACAATCACTCCAGACTGAAAAGAAATTATCGTCTTTATATGGAAGTCGTGAATACTGTACAGCACCGAACCGAACTAATCAGCTCTAACGTTTTACCAAGGCACTATATGCAATCAAGGCACTATATGAAATCATAGTGAAGCAGATGAGGACTCTGTACTGAGACCTAGTTCGTCTCGGGCAGTATCCTCCAATACAATCCGGCCTCAGTAACTCATCGCCGCCAGCTCCTCTTCTGATAAGGACGCGAGACCGAAACCTAGCTCGTCTCAGCCGCTCTCCGATGAATTGGAGAGTGCAGCAGGAAAAGAGTTGGAGCAGCGAGCTTTTCGTCTTCTTTGGGTGCTAGACCGGGACCTAATTGACTCGGTGCCCTGGAGGCACTAAGTACCCCCAACGTGGTCGACCGTTACCCAGCTCGTCTCGGCGACCATGAATACATCGTTTTTGTGGTATACGCAACCCCCATTCGGATAGACTGGGACCTATCCCGTGTCACCTACCAAGCCAAGACCGGGACCACGCTGGTCTCGGCTGGCAAAGAATAAGGGGAAACGCAATCGTTATTGTTATGCACTCTAGTGCACTTGCTGTGCGTGAGCCACATGCAAGCTGAACCTACTACACAAGAAGTATAAGTCCCTCACGGTGTGCTTTAACCAAGTTTAAATGACAAGTTGAGTTACTACAAAAATTTGAATGGGGAATTATTTGGGATGTGATTTATAATCAATATACATCAAGACGATAAAAATCCTTAGAGCTTTTTTTTTAATTCCATATTTACTGTTTTTTAGTAATATTGCATGCGTATGAAATACGTGCAACTCACGTGTGAAATTTAAAAAACATCCGATTTTGCACAAATTTTAACTCATCAAAGAACCTTGAAATTTAACCCCACAGCACAAATTTCAGCTCCCTAAGTAGTCGGAGTCCCGAGTTCTGTAAGGTCAAGGTTTGGAAAAAACTCAATTTTTGCGAAAACAGTCGAATTCAATGTCTAATATCTCTGAACCTGGTTAACCATTTTCACTGTGTCTCATTTTGAAGTCTATAAAAATGTTAAGAATATAAAGTATAATTTAAGTATTATGAGTAAGATCTCGATATGGGGCACCATTTACAAAGTTGTCATATTTTATTAAGGCCTTTTTCACTTAATCTGGTCGCAAATAAAGGTCTTAAGGTCTAGAACCTTAAAATTATTTTTTGTGTATAGAAGATGACATAACAAAAAAAAGTGATATTCATAACTTTAAACTTAGATTTGTGGGCTTTTAGAACTAAAATTTTTAAAACGGTCCAAATACGGCTATTTCAAATATCAAAATATGGCTGTTTTTTTAGGTCTCCGACCACCTAGAGAGTTGATATTTGGACTGTGGGGCAAACAAATAAAGTACTTTGACTTGTCAAAATTTGAACAAAATCGGAATCTTTTTAAATTTCATACGTGTGTTATACATATGTATGTACATATGTAATATCATTGAAAAACAGTAAATATGGATTTAAAAAAAAAGCTCTAAGGATTTCTTATGTTTTTCATATATCGACTCCAAATTACATCCCAAATGACTTTTAACTAAATAATACGCCACACAGTTTTTGCTATCGGGATTTTAAACATATCAATTATATAGCACTCGAGCAAAAAGTTAGAAATATTAACTGGGCTATTATTTATAATATGGATTCGGTTAATGATCAATTGAACTTTTTTCAAAATAAAATTAGCAGCCTTTTTGAGGAGTTCGTGCCATTAAAAAGAAAAAGTTCAAATAATGAGAAAAAACCTTGGTTTAACAACGTTATTAAAAATTTGATAGTTCAACGAAACACCGCGTACAATCACTGGAAGCGGTACAAAATACCTGAGTTTTACATGAACTTCAAGCAATTAAGGAAAAAAGCTAACAGTGAAATCAAGACATCCAAAATAAAGTTATTCAATGATAAATTCAAATATGCAATAGGTACTAAAAAAACTTGGAGGGAAATTCGCAACATTGGTATCGGGAAAGGCCTTTCTGAAATAAGTGATCTGGACGAGGTTGATGACTTCAATCATAAATTTATAAATATACCGATTCCAGCAGTCTCCGGTAACTCCTACGTCAACTCTACTAGCACTCTGAGTCAGAGCATAAACTTCAGTTTTAGATGTGTTGACCAAGCTGACGTTCTAAAAAGCTTTTTGAAAATTAAATCCAATGCTACAGGTTTTGATGAAATTCATCCTCTTTTCTTAAAGGCTTTGCTTCCTATTCTACTTTTATAACTTTTATATTTAAAACTATAATAACTATATCAACATTTCCCAATAATTGGAAAAAAGCAAAAATCATCCCAATTCCTAAGTCAAGTGCTGAATACCGTCCAATTACCATTTTGTCATTTATGTCTAAGGCTTTCGAATTATTAATAAATTATCTGATTAGCGAATTTATTAACGAAAACGGATTATTAACTGATTAACAATCAGATTTTAGAACTGGGCGTAGTTGCGTGACTGCTTTAATTGATGTATCTGAAAGCATCAGCGAGGGCCTAGATAACAATGAAATAAGTTTCTTGGTTCTTCTAGACCACTCAAAGGCATTTGATAGTGTAAATCATATTATTGTATATACAAAACTGCTCAATATGTATAATTTTTCATTATCGGCTGCCAAATTAATTCTTTCGTACCTGACTAATAGATCACATGCTGTTTGTGCAAAAAATGAACGTCCAAATTTATCCTTACTACAAGAGGAGTTCCCCAGGGTTCAGTCTTGGGACCGCTTCTTTTCTCAATTTATATAAATGATTTGCCGAACAATCTAAGGAAATGCAATATTCATATGTGTGCAGATGATGTTCAATTGTATATTAGTTGTGATCGTTTATCTGTTGTTAATTGTGTGGACAGTCTTAATGAGGATCTGAATCGTGTTCTGAATTGGGCTAATAGAAATGGTTTATGTCTCAACTCTAGCAAATCAAAATGTTTAATTAGCAAAAAAATTATAGATACTTTACTAATTCCAAAATTGTTCTAAACAACTATAATATTGATGTAGTAGACTCAGCAAAAAATCTCGGGATAATATTTAATAGAACGTTGTCTTGGAACAACCATATCAGCTGCACTATTGGTAAAGTTTATGGAATGCTCCGAGTACTATGGCCAACGCAATTTTTCACGCCGACGAGGATAAGACTTTTGCTGGCAAAAACATATATACTTCCCACTCTTTTGTATGTGTGCAAAATTTTTGCCAATTGCGATTTTTCAACAAAGCAAAAGCTTAATATTGTTTTTAATAATGTAGCTAGATATGTTTTTGGATTAAGACGTTATGACCATGTTTCATTACACGCTAAAAAGATATACAATATGACTCTTGAAAACGTACTGAAATATCGAACTTTACTGCTACTGCATAAACTGATATACACCTTGCGACCAACCCACCTCTTTAGCAGATTGTCTTTCGAGATCTACTCGAACTAAAACTATCACAATGATACGCCATTCATGTTTAACGTCAGAATGTCAATTTTTTATGTATGCAATTCGTCTTTGGAACGCTCTGCCACAAAGTTTAAAATCTATTCCCGATTTCGTGCAATGTAATAATAAACTATTATCTCATTTTTCACAGTTGCAATAATATTTCATATGTTTTTTTAAATTTTTTCACACTTGTTGTTTTACTGTCGTATCATTAAGTATCTAAGTATGTATAATAAAATTTGTAAACTACACCTAAGTAGTAGTAGTATTCTATCTGCATCTATCGTACTATATTTTAATATGTTAATTCCAAATATTATTTAGTTTTAAGCTATTATCTTGATTGCATTTGTAACCACTTGTCGCCATGTAACTACACAATTAGAAATTTTGGATTACATTTTAATACTTTTGTACATATATGACTACACCAGAATTGTATTAAAATTTAATACTGCCTAAATATTAAAATTAATTTTTAATACTTTTTTGTATTAAAATTTAATACTCGTTTTTATTAAGATTTAAAAAAAAAATGTTCATTTCGAATGGGATTCGAACCGGGTTCCTTGTGAATTCAATTGATGCACACGCTGCTTAACGACATCAGCCACCGTAGTGTTATTTATTGGTTGGCTAAATGTTTATTTATATTGACAACAACATAAAATGAAAGTTCAATATTGAAGTACATATTAAAATATAATACAGCAAGGTTTAAAATTCGAATATAATACTTATACATTAAAATTTAATACAAAATTTATTACAAAATTTTGTAATCTATTGAAAAGTATTAAATTTAATTAAAATTGTATTAAAAATCCTTGTAATATTTCGCTTGTATTTAAATTTAATCCTAGATTTCTAACCGTGTAGTACTATAATTATAAGATATATATCTTGTTGTGCTAGGAAATATATATACATATAAATAAATAAATAAATAAAGCAATTAATTAATACAAATAATCTCCAATTAAAGTTTTTGTAGTACTCACACTTTTATTAAAAGTTGGTTAAAGCCCACCGTGTCCTGCTAACGTTTTGTTTCTGGAGACAAGTTCATTATTAAATTATATATTAACTATACATAATAATAATCTATAATAATGTTACTTAGTTTAAAATTTTAAAACTTCTTGCTAGTCTCTTAAGAGAAGATTCAATAAAAAGAAATGAAATTATAAAAAAAAAAATTTTTCTTTATTTCCTCGACTTTTTCATCGATTTTGAATTGTTTCAATATTTCTCAACCACGCGCAACTTTTTCTTCTTCATTCTTACAGATTTTTCATAGATTGAAAACAGAAAGTGAAGAGCATCATATTATGGATATAGAAACATGAAAGAAAATCTACACTGAAGCAAATTGCTTGAAAAGTAACGCTTATAGCAAACGCTTTATTCTTTTATCGACATATGCTTAACTTTTCAGCATTTTTTTGACTGTTCCAAAACTTATTGACCTTGCACACCACCACCACCTTGCCGCGCCAACATGAGTCAGGCGGCTCAAACCGCCCCAGCCTATCAATAACATAAATCCACTGGCATAATGACAAGTTTTTCTTCGCTAAAATTTATATAGCCTTTGTAACATAGAATTAAATTTTTGCTTGCGGTTGTATGTGTGCTTATCAGAAAATTGCAAGAATGCTTTCTCAGCAGCTAAAAGCTAAGAAAATTAATATAAAATAATGGAAAAATATCAAAAAGAAGTGAAAACTTTGAACTTGCAAAGAATGGATAAGGTTCAGGAAAAAAATAATAATAAGAAATTTATACTGTACATGGCAAGAATATCTACGCGACATTTTAAACACAATAGCAGAAGCAACATCTGTGTGCCATTGATAATCTCGAGTCGATGATGAACTGACACACGCATGCACGCGCGTTTTTTTTTTAATTTTTTACCACGCTTGTTATTTTGATTTTAATATTTATCACTTAAGAAAGAGATTCTTAAACTGTGTGAAACTCGGCTGCTTTTTGATGGCTCTAAAAATCAGCTTCCAAAAGTATTTTCTGTGTCCTGCTTCTGTTAACGATGGGATGAGGGATCCATTTAACACAGATGTTAGTAATGCTAAGCAATTATCGACATTAGAGCAAGATATGCGCGTGGATATCTCTTGCGATATGTCTTTGAAACTAAAATTCATTAAAATTGAGCTAACTAATTTTTGGTTACTCTTAAAATCCGATTACCCTGCAGTTGCAAATAAGGCCCTCCAAAACTTGTTTCCGTTTTGGGCAACGTATTTGTGTGAAGAGGCTTTTTTGGTACTATTATACATAAAATCATAGTATAGAAATAAGTTTAATGTAGCAAACCTGAGGATAAAACTTAAGAATATAGAGCCCGACATTGTGGATTTGGTTTCAAGAAAACAACATCATCCATCTGATTAAGTAAAAACTTCCACAGAAGAAAATATAACAAATTTCGCTTATAAAATAACATAAAGTTACCAAAAACATAATTTTTATTATAAGCTTTGTTATTATTATATTCTTTATTAAAAAAGATTTGAAAAAAAAAACAATTTATTTTTTTAGCTTTATTTTGACCAAGAAATATTTGTCTGAGTTTAATTTACATACATACTTTGACTTGTAACTTTTTTAATTCCTTTACATTTCCACAATTTTTATTCATTTTGTGTTTTAATTACATGAAAATCCTAATAAAAAATGTTTGCCCTTATAAACGAGTAAGTAGTGTCTGTAGGCTTGTCAACTTTAAGACCTTAGGAAACCGGACATAGTGTTCAAAATACCTTTAAAAACCGGAAAAATTAAAGCCAAAAAAATTTAATTCGTTCCCTAACCTCGTCAGATAACCGGACATTTTATGCTTGGTTGAGTTTGACAACCGGACCAAGCTCTCAAAAACCAGACTGTCCGGGTGAAAACCAAACGGTTGGCAAGCCTGAGTGTCTTTGTCATTATTGAGCCCAAAATTAAGCTTAAGAACGATGGCAAATGTCTAGGGTTGGGGTGGGGTCCGCAAAAAAAATTTTGCTCGATAAGGGGTCCTCGGACTACATAAGTTTAAGAACCCCTGGCTTAAGAGAAGTGGTAGAGCAGGGTATTTTTCATATCGCTTGCAGTCTTTCCTGATAGCTTCCTCAGCAAAAAAATTCTCGAGTTTTGATGACATCAAAAAACTTAGTTTTCTATTTGTTTGAAAAATTTCGAAATTTTTCAATATTCGAAATTTTTTAAATTTTTTAAATTTTTGCTAATTTTTCGATACTTTTTGAATTTCTTTCGCAATGTTCTATAGACCAAATCCATCTCAAACCATGCAGTCGGAGCGACTTCAAATTGCGGAATTGGTTGCCGATTAAATATGTTGTTTTTCAAAGTAATTAAGGAAATATACCGTTCCCCGATTTGATTGAAAATTATTTTTTACGAAGTTATGCCCATTTCAAGTTTTAGTGTGAGAGCTTGAAAAATCGTTGAAAATTGGTTCAAAATAATCGCATTTTCATCTAAATCAAAACAATTCTAATAGAACTTCTGATTCTCTGTCAGAATATTTAAGAAATTTTGAAAATTGTTGAAAATTGGCGGAGTTATAGCGCTTTTTATGAAAAAAAAACATAAAACAAAATTTTTTTCGCTTAAAATTTTACTGTGGATTTGTATTAATATGATAAGGAAATGACATGAGTTTAATGCCTGTTAACCCACATTTGAGGTCTGGAAATTTTTTTCCCCAAAATGAAAATGTCAATTTTTTTTTCATTATTGCCAAGCCACTCTACGGTATTATTTTCAAAGCACATAACAACAGCAACACTACAAATTATTTTCTGCAAATCCTGCTGGCATTCTGCATACTTTTTTTTCACCGTTATTTTCGTAATAACATTTTATTATGGGAAATATATAGACAATTTCTTCAAAATAACACCACTATGCCACCAAAACAGCCATTTTACAAGCGAGAACCGTTATTTTTGAAAAACCGACACAATGGGTAAAATAAAAGATATTTGTGATGCTCAAAGATCACGGTGGTTGAAAAAGGTCAAGCTACACCGTAATATATAAAATTATTGAAATATCAAAGTCCTCTGTGATCAGGCCCGGATTAAGAAATCTGCCGCCCTTAGGCCAGTCAGTCAGGCCAGCCTGTCTGTGATAAATATTGCTAAAAGTGTGAATATGTCTACTATTTTTTAAATGTACCCCGAAATAATCGTCAAAATGTCCAAGAAAACAAAAAGAACTTCAAAAAATGACCAAATAATTATGCAGAAAACCATAATGGAACGAAGTGCATCAACGCAATCAGTACTGAACGACCTCAACGAAGCTGGAGTCGACATTTTGCTCAATTCATTGTGACGCCGATTTAAAGAAAATGGCTTGATAGGTATACCGACGTCCTGAAAAAAAGCTAAAACTTACAAATGCTATGGGCAAACGGAGGCTGTATTGGGCTCAAATTCCGCGTAACACTCCCAACGACTACTGGAATATAGTGACATACTTTAATTCAGTTAAATTCAGTGACGTCAACGTAAAATTCTCAGAAATTTTCTTTTGAATAATTTCTTTTATGTTTTTATTTTTTTAAAGGTAATTTTTAGTGCCTGCTGGAAGCAGTATCACAAAGGGTCAAATTTGCTGGCAGAAGGCCTCAAGAGAAATACTCAGCCAGCTATCTAGTTCCAACTACGAAAAACCCACCGTCTGTTATGATTTGGAGATATGAATTTTAAAGTGAGAAGAGGTCGAACAAATTAAAAAACCACAATATCTCAAAAACTGTACCATAAAAAAAATTTTAATTTCATTTCCGAACTCAGCGCAAAAAAGCACATAAGAAAAGTAACCTCTCCTCAAAGGAACAAAACAAAAATTTTTTTGTATCGATTGTTCTCAACAAATTGTCGAAAAAATTAACATACACTCATACCTCGACTTACGCGGTGGATAGGTTTTTGAAAAAACCGCGTAATTCAAAACCGCGTAAATCGAGACAAGAAGTCCATACAAATTAAGTGGATTGGTTTTCAGAATTTAAAAATCGCGTAAATCGAGCTATAGAACTCAAAGAAAATAGCATAATTGGTAAAAAAATCCACGTAAACTGAACCCATAATGTACCTACCTAATCTTTTTTTATAGTTCATAAATTGAATGATTTTTAAAATTTTTTATTCTAAGTAAACTTTCAAAATGAACTTCCACTTGCAAAGGCACAAAAATAACTAAAATAAGAAAAAGATGTATGTACTTGAACATAGGCACGTAAATTATATCGCGCAATTCCTAGAATTAAATTTTTGAGAAATATTTTCAAAAAATATTATGTGCTTTTAACTGAAAAACATGTCTCATACGTGTTTTTAACTGCAAAAAAAATGTAATTATTTAAAATTTTGAAACCGCGTTATTTTGAAACCGCGTAGAACAAGTACCGCGTAAATCGAGGGATGGGTGTATTCAGAAAATGTGGCATTGGATTCTCTCATTAAAATCGCTTCTAACGTTGTCATTTTATGGTTGATTTTCTTTTGGTACATCTTAATGTTTGCGTAAATGTATCAGCTCTACGAGCATGAAGCATAATTATTTTTGTTTATTTTATTTCTATCTTTCCGTGGCCATAGAATCAAATGTAAAATTTGATTTTTTTTAAAATCTGGCCTGTTTTCATCGATATCTTTTGAACCGCTTAGTCAATAGAATATGTACATGTTTACTTTTCATTTCAATACCTTTAATTTGGTGCTAAGCACGATGAAATTGGACATTTATAGCTCAAGATATGAATTTTAAAGTGAAAGAAGGTCGAAAAATGAAAAAACCACAATATCTCGAAAACTGTACCATTCAAAAAATTTTTATTTTCATTTCCGAACTCAGCAGGAAAAACTACATAAGAAAAGTAACTTTTTATCAATGGAACAAATAAAAAAAATCATTTTGCAAACTAGTGATATTAATTTTTTTTTGTTAAACTCTATGAAAATATCCAAAATAAACAAAACAAAAATTCATTTTATTTATTTTATTTGAGAAACACTGAGAGTTTTTAATATTTTTTCACCGTCCAAAATCAATGAGTAGATACTGTACACAGGCATGGGCTTATGTGATTATGGCTTTAATAAATTTCTTTCATTTTAATCTTTCCACCTGAGCCATTTGTTTGACATTTTTTGGTCAACGTTTTGATATGAATGGGGTTTCACTGCCCATATTTCAAGCTTATGGGTATTAGCTTAAGCGTTCAACTCAATCTCGGGAAGATGCAGTGTTAAATGGGTGTATGCTGCATCAACCAGTGTCATAGCCAATGATTGGCACCAACATGCATGCAAAACTTCGTTTCCATGTAGTGGTACAGCAACCATATGGAGTTATACTTCTGCTGAAGAAAAACTGAATCATTGTTGTGCGCTCACATTTGTATACGTATACACAAATGCTCTCTCGTTACTATCATTTGCTCTCTCGTTAGAACTTGCAGAAGAACTTGTGCCCATCCATGGTCATAGCCAGGACCGAATTTGCCTTAGAGGCACACTAGGCCAGTGCCTAAGGCGGCACGATTTTAGGGGCGGCAAATATTGAGAACTTTGAAATTTTTTTTGTAATTTTTAAAATTTATTTACACAGGGGAAAAAAGGTGCAAATACTGGGATTGTGCGAACTAAATTACCTAAAAATGTTAGAAAGCAAAAAAAAAAAAAGTCCTCACTTTTGATATTACAAAATTTTTTTTCTATATTTACTAGTCATAGCTCTTGTTATCCTTGGAGCATTAATTTTCACATAAGAGTACGCAGGCATGGGCATAAGTGGTTATGGGTTTGATAAAATAAAATTGTTTCCATATATTCTTCCAAAAATTTTCTTCTTCAGTTTGTTTTTTAATTTTATTGTTCAATTCTTCTGCCTATGCATCACTCCAAGATACTTATAGATATGTTCCTGATTCATCGCTCCAATTTCAAATAGCTCTGATTCATCCAGTGATGTTGCTTTACCTCTAGTTGTTGCGATTATTATGCATTTTTCAACACCGAAGTTCATTTTAATATCGTCGCTGTGAAATTTCGGTATAGTTAGTAGATGATTGAGGTATCCTTTGGTTGAAGCATGGAGTACAAGGTCATCCATATGTAGTGGGCAATTGATCTTGTGTGTGACTTTTTCATTCAGTTTATTTTAATGCCACAACCAGACCTGTTCAGTAGATTGCTCATTGGATTCAAAGCTATGCATATGTTGGGTTTCATACATAAATATATTTAGTATGTACCTTTGATAGCATTATTCAAACCTTACAGAGTTTTTCTGCTCTAATCTTAACATATTGGAATAATGTTGTTTTTAAGTTAAAATAAGCCACATCAAACTTGAAAAAAAAAGTTTTTTTTGTGAAAGGGCCCTTCATAGAACATACACGCAATAACAGAGAGTGCACAGTAGGCGGCTAACTTCACTGCTCTTCACGTCTTTTTAATATTTTATTTTCATTTTAATACAAAAATATGAAATGAGGAACAAAGTGCTGCGTTTTTTGCTTTTGAAAAGGTTAAAACAAAACAAAAAATTAATTAAAAAGAACATCGCACTCGTACGAGTAAAACAACTTATGTGAACAAACATTTTTCAAAAGGTACATATGGAGCATTCCACGCGAAATTGGACAACATTTTGGCTTTGAATTTGATTTTTTTGTATTTTTTTTTCTTTTAGTACTGGTTGAGAGTATTCTATCCCTGTAGGTGGGCCACTGCGCAACAGCCTTTTCAAAAAAAAAAAATTTAATCACCCTAATGTACATATATATTGTATATGTATGTATGTGTGAAAAAATATCCTTATGTGGAAAAGTCGAAGTGTCAAAAAAATCTGGAATGCCGAAGAAGTCCATCGGAAGCCACAATTTTCATCCCATCTTTCTGGCAATTTATGAATTTCGGAGCAAAAAACTTTCTTGTCTTTTAAGCACAAGAACGTATCGAGCCAATTTTCGATTCGACCTCGACTGAAGTGAAGCATAAGAGCATTATGCATCGATCGAAGTATGTATGTGGCATTCGGATGGCGCCAATTCTGGACTATAAGGCCGTTGAGGCAGAATTTCCCATCCCACTATTATCCAAATAGCTTTGACCGACCGGTCGCAACATGTGGCCGAGCGTTGTTTTGATGAAAAATTACGGACTCGTGCCTGGTCTCATATTCTGGCCGGTTTTTCCTTCAATGCCCGCATCAAACGAATGAGTTGGTTTCGATACAATGGTGCTTTGATGGTTTGAACACTCGGAAGCATTTCGTTGCTATAGTACCACACCCTACTGATCCCACTTAAATCTACTTAAATATTTCGCTTTAGCATGGATTTTTCAATAATTCGATTATACACAAGGGATAGTTTGAAAAAGTAGAGAAATATCGAAAAAAATATCAGAAAAGTCAAAATAATGGTAAATTTTGAAAATTCAACATGAGCTCTGTGACGCTAGATGTTAGCGTTACATTTAACATTTTAGTCAATTTCCCGGCAAATACCCGCAGCCAATAGAGTTATTCACACATCCCAATACTAAGCATATTGCAAGCAATGCCGTTTAGTTTACAAAAATGTTTGTGCTGTTGTTGTTGTTGTTTTTTGTTTTTACTGTTGCTGCTGCTGTTGGCCCCTGAGCAAATCTCAAAATTTAATTTTCCGCTTATTTTCATCGTGCATTGCTTGGAATTTTCTGCTTCAGTTTTTATTTCTTTTTCTTCTACAGAGACCATAAAGTTTTGTTCTTGGTTTAGATAAAAGCGTATTCAGAGGGTGCCCAGAAAAGGGATAAACAATCCTATCTTGCAAAACGTAAGCTTCAGTTTATTTTTTTTTTTTATTTGCAGGAAATACATGCAAATGTATCTTGACGCTCATTGTAAAAATAATATAAGATAGAACAAAGTGATTTGGTTTTCGAGATACACGACTTGTAACTTTTAACTTAAGAAGAGGATAAAAGCACGATTTCCGTGCAATGCAATGCATAAATATCTACGACGTCCAAAATAAGCATGTAACGATAATGGAAAAAATCGATTTATTAATGAATCGCTGTTTCAAAATACCGGTTTTTACATAAATCGATTTTTCAAAATATCGGTTTTTATATATGTACATCGATATTTCAAAATATCGGGTTTTATATAAATCGATATTTCACATTATCGATTTTTATATAAATCGATATTTCATTATATCGATTTTTATATACATAGGTAAATCAATATTTCAAAATTTCGGTTTTTGAATAAAGGGCTGTTCAAGTATTAAGTAAAGCAATTTTTTAAGATTTTTACCCCCCCCCCCTCTCTCTCCCTAAAAGTTACGGTATCACCCAAGTGACCATGTTTACCTAAAAGTAACAATTGTGTTGTGCAATGTACCGGAAAGTTATATTTGCGACTTTTGATGTTTTAGTTGCGTTTGCGATAGTAATAAATAAAACAAGTGATTTTTAACTCGCAGCGTAACGCGTTGTTCGAACCCCCCTCTAAGTACGTTACGTTATACTTGAACGGCCTCTAAATCGATATTTTAAAATATCGGTTTTTATAATCGATATTTCAAATTTTCGGTTTTTGTATAAGTCAATATTTCAAAATATCGGTTTTTATATAAATCGTTATTTCAAAATATAGCTTTTATATATGTAAATCAATATTTCTAAATATCGGTTTTATATATGTAAATCAATATTTCACAATATCGATTTTTATATAAATCGATAACATCGGTTTTATATAAATCGATATTTCACAATATCGATTTTTATATAATTCGATATATCAAAACTTCGGTTTTTGTATAAATCGATATTTAAAAATATCGGTTTTATATAAATTGATATTTCTAAATATCGGTTTTATATAAATCGATATTAATAAATGCCTTAGCGGCAAAACAATATTTTTACCGCCAAATACATACACAGAAAAAAAAGATTCGCTCAAATCAAACAATTTCGGGTCCGATTTCAACGAATGTGTGTATGATTTTCAGTCAGAGAAACAGTTTCGCTGATATAAGATAAAAGATTTGTTGAAACTTAAAATAAATTAGTTGATTTCAAAACACATTTGTTCATTTTCCTAAAGTTTTTGTTGAAACTTAAAATAAATTGGTTCACTGGATTTGTTTTTTCTGTGTACATACATAATTTAGTGATTATTAACAAAAGTATGTTTGCAACAAAGAAATATTTGTTTCAACCTAAATATTATTTTGTAATTATTATCAAATACATACATATATGATTGACCCAATAGTATTATTCAATTCGGTGGAATTTGAGACATTTAGGATGGGACCTACTTTGAAATAAATTTTGATAAATAAATAACTTAATTAACTTAGCATTTTCGGAAACTTTTTCCATATAATATTTATAGTATATTGCCCAATTCCCAACTCCCTCCAACCAACTAAGGATTTATGCAAAACTACGCCACATTGATATTTCAAACAACAACAACAATAACAGCAGCAATTACAACAAGTACAAAATCAACAACAGCGGCAGCAAGCAGCATTACACAAACTACGCTGACTAAACGCTCAGAAAATATCCTCCATCCTACGGCACTTTTCCATACTCAAACGAATCATCATACAGCCCAATCATTCGTCCTTCTGAAGCACCGCAACAAACCGTTTTTAAATCGCATCAAACTCAACGAAGCGAAATATCAAAAATTTCAGCCGCAGACCCCACACACACACAAACACACTCAAGCGCCGAGTCAAAATAAATATTGAAATGCGCGCGTGGTATCTCTGGATTAAAATCAAATTTGAAAATAAATATATATTGCGTTTACAATACACACACACACACACACACAAACAGCCCTCTCTCCCAACGCAGTAGTAGTATCTCCTATATTTTCCCACCCACACTCTCTTTTAAAACCCTTTAATGCTTTACTGAATGAATCCAAGCGAAAGCAATGACAACAACAACTTACAACCCACAACGCGAAGCGATACATTGTGTTACAAAAAAATTTAAAAAAAAATGCTCAAGGTATGAGCGCAAAAAGTTTTACTGGGTTGGGGAAAATTTTATTTTTTCATATATAATATATTTCCAATGCGATCGACTCTAATTATAGTGAGAAAAGATAAAACCAAAATAAAGGATCTTAAGTTAATGAGGGTAGGTACTTATGTAGCACTAATAGACTTAGAGCAAATATAATACAAACAAACTCTTTTGAGGAACCACGACCTCTTGTAAAAATGCGGCCACTTATTGTCCAGAGTTTGTGCATGAAATTTACCTGCACTACTTCAAATCGTTTTCTCACTGTCGCGCATTTTTTGTCCATTTGTGTGTTATTGTAAAACAGTTAAAAAGTTGACAAATGTTGAAACACGAAGCTCACGAATGCTCGCCACATTCTCGCTTCTTACCACTTAAGTATTATATCAGAGATTTTCATGATGTTGAATACTCACCATTAGCGCTTGCTTAAGATTTTTCGAGATTACTGTGGTGTGCATATATGTACTTACAGCTATGGACTTATATATAGCACATTTTCATTATATGTGCTTTCTTATGCTATCCTAAGCATTATTAACAAACAACAAGTGTTTGGTTTTTTTGCAAAAGTTTATTTCATTAATAAAAATACAAAAATTATCAAAATGCAAAAAACCGATGAAATGAGTTGGACACATAAATAGCACAGTCTGGAAAAAAAGTGCAAAATAATGTTAAAATTGCATTTATTGACTTTTTGGTACGCACAAACATTTAAAGTATTAATATTTTGTGCTGTAGCCTCTGAATTTGATAACAGCTTCACACCTGCGACCCATGGTTAGATTAGGTTTGGGTTGGCGGCCATAGGCTTGCAAATGCCACAGAGGTCTATAGTGTTACCACAAACTCTCTGCTACAGTCTTATTAGTAAATTCTGGTCCTTCCATTGTGGTACACGTTCAACATGAAGGTATCTGTTGTTGCAGCGAATCTTTTGGTTTCACTCAGGTGGACTTTATTTAGTTCATTCAAGGATATAAAGAATAGCTGCCCGAAGTATTTTTGTCTATACTTGCCAAAACTGGTCAAGAGCACAAAAGATGTTCAATGGTTTTCTCTTCATCGGTTTTATGACAATTTCTACACCACTCGTTGGATACTATGCCCAATCTAAAAGCGTGATGCCAAATAAGTCAGTGGCCAGTCGCAACTCTGGGTCAATAGCCTGTATTTACTCCGAGCTTAGTATATTAAATATTTTGTGTCCCTTTTATGAAAATGGGGGCCAAAAATGTTCTTTTCGACTGTCTTTTAATAAGTAGTAGTGCTGAAAGGGTACAGTGCTGTACTTACAGCTATGGCCATATAAATAGCACTTTTTTTTATATGTGCTTTTTTTTGCTACATTATCCTAAATATTATTAACAAACAACAAGTGTTTGGTTTTTTGTCCAGATTTATACTTCATATTCAATAATAATACAAACTTCAGCTATAATTACGGTGACCGTCGCGTATTTCCCGGGACAGTCCTGCATTTCAGTATGCTGTCCGGTTTATTTATTTTTTTTTTTGATGAAAAACGGGTATTTAATTTTTAATCCCGTATTTGGAAATTAATGTTTTGTTGTCAGGTAGAATCTATTTTTTTACTAAGTTCCTAAGTCAACTATTTGCAGCAAAAGAAACTTGGTTGTGAACTTTTTCGCAAATTCAACGAATGTTTTTTTTTGTCCCAGGTATAGCTCCTAAAAATATGGTCACCGTAGCTATAATACATCATTAATAAAAATTCCAAAATTATTAAAATGTAAGGGAACCGATGAAATGAGTTGGACACATAAGTAGCACAATTTGGAAAAAAGAGAAAATATCGTGTTAAAAAAGCATTTGTTGAGTTTGTGGTATGCATTGACATTTAGATCATTAATATTTCGTGCTGTAGCCTCAGTTTTTGATGGCAGCTTCACAAATGCGACCCATACTATCCACGATTTTTAATATTTTGTTTTGGATTTAGCATGTGCGACAGACCAAAAATCGTCCATATTTCTAGAATATTTCTTAAAGATTTCAACATTAACTTCGTTCTACAGTTTCTGTATTGGTTTTAAATTAGATCTGGCCAACCCAAAACGTCGTTCTTCTCCACACAAAACCAATTCTTTACAACTTTGGAATTGTGTTTGGGGTCATTATCTTGCAAAAATATCTACTTAATTGGCATGGAATGGAAGGCATATGGTTCCATATGTCCAAATACTGAAACTTATCCATTTTTTTGTATTAGATATTTTTGACAATGTATCCGAAAAAATATAGCGCTTAGCTATCTAAGCGTTCAATGCTACGACTCACAGTGGGAGAAAAATCGGGTTTTTTTGGCATTTGGTGTTCAAAAATCTGTATCTTCTAAACGAATAAACATTATTTAATGCAGTTTTGTGCAACTAAAAGAGAAAACATAACTCACTAATATAAGCCATCGTTATGAATTTCCAAAAGTTTCCGAGATCTTCAGAAGTTTTATTTTTTGAGAGCGGTCAGAACTCTCATGGAAAGGTTTCGTAGGTCTGCCCCACTTGGTTTGCTGTACGTCTCTATCTTCATGATCGATGTCAGAATCACTTTGCTGGTCTAATTCATACTCGTATTCCAGTATTTGTTAAATTTGGAATTCTATCAATAAAAAGAGGTAATTAATATGTTGTAATACAAATATGAAAACTACAGCAAAAGAAATACATTTGTTTCATAGCAGTGCCATATAAAAGCAGATCTGTTCAGATGAAGTACCTACCAAATTTTGAAAAAAGTGGGACATGGCGCGTATAGTATGTTTGGGAAAAACTTTCTAGATACTTTTAGCTACCTGAAAAACTTAAACTAACTACGCCGGCTTTCGCCGGCCAGTAGTTATCTCTGAATTAGTGCATAAAAATGACACTTACAAAAAAAAATCCCAAAAATATTAGATAGCATATATTCTGACAACATTTAAAATTATAAAGAAGATATTTTATTAAACTTCATTTAAAAAAAGAAAGTTCAAAAGTTACACAACTCAAGATTTGAAAAAAATTCGTAAAAAATAAAAATATACAAAAAAAGGGAATGGACTTGGCACGCCTATCAATATATTCCCGTCCACCTACGAACTTGAAAATTTTCATTTTTCTTAATCAAAGTACGCGTAACAAAACTGCATCATTAGATTTTTGATATAGCGAAATATGAAAACGGATTTATGGCCACCGAATTTTCAAGATCTTCCACTGTGCTACTGTACATGGACATGCCCTCGCAATACCCATTTAGTATGATGCTGGAGCTTGATGGCTGCTTAACGTATACCAACTGAAGACAATTGTGATAAGCGCCAACGAACTTTATTTCATCACAAAACAGCATAAGGTACTCCCGACCACGAATTTGTGAAACCTGCATATTAAGTAGAACGAATCTTCAGTTTCAGATTTCGGAGATTCATAACTTTTAACAAGACTCAAGATGTCAACTACTTCCAAGTTAGTCTAGCGCTAGCATTTTTTTTTCTTTATTTTTTTAACATAACTTTTATATAATTCCTATGTAAAGTTAACATAACTTCTACCAGGCGCTGATCCAGGATCACATTTTTGGGGGGAATAATCGGTTATATTAAATTTATGTCCAAAAAAAGTTTACTATAGAAAAAAAAGTTTATAAAAAAGTTTATATATTAGGGTTGTTCAGAAAAAAATTTTTTTTTCGAATTTCTTGATGATACTTTGGAATCACGTTCTACATCATGGAAGAACATCACATGAATTTTTTCAGATTTTTAAATGCATTTTTTAAGGTTTCTCAAAGCAAAAATATATTTTTATTATTATTATTGTTAGCATTAATTATAAAATGTCGTCAAACCATTTGAAAAAGTTGTTCTAGAGTAACTTAAAAACATTCACTTTGTTTGTTTTTTAATGAACTTTAAAACCTACGTTCTAATATTGACAACAAAAAAATTTTAACCCTCTTAAATAACGAAAAACTGCTTTAAAAAGGCGAAATTTAACGGTTTTTTAAAGGAAAAAGTCATCGTGCTTTAAATAAAATTATTTTTTTTTAATATACAAGATCTCATTCGAAATAGCTTTCAAAAGCCTTTAAAACAAGACATGGTAAGACTTTTTTGGTCCAACAGGCTCGATGATATAACGTTTGAAACATAGTGATGAAGCTTTTTTTTTTCAAAACGAGCGGGTCGGTTATAGATTTAATCGACCCCTGATGTGTGTTATGTTTCATATTCATCTTTAAATGAATACTTACCTTATAGCTGACATTAAAATCCACAATTTAAAATTGTGTAGACCATTTTAGGCCATTTCGCAACAAATTTACAGCAGTTTTAAATTTGAGAAAAATATCAAGTATGAAAATAAGACTAGGGTTATTCAAAAAAAATTTTTTTTTTGAAATTTCTTGCTGATACTTTGGTATCACGTTCTACATCATGAAAGAACATCACATGAATTTTTTCAGATTTTTAAAGGTGGCTCAAAGCCATGAAATTGTTACTTATTATGTCTTATTTTTCATGGTCTAATAACCAAAAGCGGTGCTTTTTGCACTTTTAGGTTAGGATATCTCAAAGTGCTGATAGAGCATTTTTGACGCCAGATTTGGATTCAGTGCATCAAAAACCTTTGAAAATATATAGTCTGGTTTCTGGGTCTGAATGTTGGTTAAATTTTGTCGGCCTGTGTTATTGAGTATATGTATCGTCGCTTTCGCAGTGCTTAAGGGTTCCAAGCAGAGCCTGGTAGTTCTCTTTTTGTCCAATTTTTTTGCCAAGGACTTTCTCCGCCAATTTACATACTATATAACACGGTTCGGCAAAATGAAATTTTTTGTTGCACCCATAAATAAATTTCAATATACATATTCTGATAATAAACGTTAAAAAAATATACGTTGCTTGTTGGTTTTCACCAGCACGTCAGATTTTTTTTAATCAACTTTTGAAGTTTTTTTATGATTGAAGTTTTTTATGATCACTGCCTGCTATCGCTTTTAAATAACGAAATAACGCTATAAAATATAAAATAGTAAACCGATCATCAAAGAAAGCTTTTTAGAAATTTTATTAACAGAAAATAAGTACCATATGGTTAATACTGATTGTATCATTTGATTTTTATTTTATTTTTAATGTTAATTTCTGAAATTTTTCTTACAAAAATTATACAGGTCGAAAAACCTTAAATATCTGAAACCCAATTACACTTTCCCGAAGGAAAAACGCGCTGATTTCGAATCTGAGTTCAGAATTTTCCTGATGGTTTCGGTTTTCGAGATATTCTAATCTAGAAGTGCGAATATCACAATCTTAGGGTTGTCATATGTACTGATTTCATCAGTACATGTACTGATTTTTACTAATTTTCTTTAAAAATACTGATTTTTCGAGATTTTGAAATCAGTACGCAAATGTACTGATTTTTACCAATTTGTACTGATTTGCAGTGATTTTTAGATTTTGTTTGCATCACTAAATAATTTTTACATTTAATATTTAATTATTACCAGTAGCGTACCTAAGAGGCTGTAAAATGATACTTGTTTTGTAGCAGAAATGTTACGAACATTCGCCTCCGCAATTGCGGAGCTTCCGCATATATTTGGACATCTGCATCCGCTTCCCTAATAATCAATGCGATTAATAGTAGCGATGAGTCGGTGGCAGGATTTCGGCAATTTGTTCAATTTTTGAGTGTATTGTGAATCTGAATATACAGTCGGACAAGGGACATCTGGCTATGATGTTAGATTCATCAAGTGATGATGAGAGTGAAGAAATACCAGAAAATTATAGTGCTGAAGTTATACTCAAAAAAGAATTAATTGCTTACCGCATTAAAAAAAGGGCCCATTTAGATGAAAATCCTCTTAAATGGTGGAGCGTTCATCGAAAAGAGTTAAAACTGCTAACATCAATAGCGCGCAGATTTTTATCGACACCACCAATCAGTGTTCCTAGCGAACAACTGGTTAGTAGCGCGGGTCTAATTTACAAGTCTATGCGCAATAAGCTTGACCCCGAAAAAGCGGCAATTTCACTATTTATTAAATATAATGCTCCAATTTTTAACTTTTTCCGCGGATACGGATCTTAAGATTTTTATAAATTTATAAGAAATTTTTATATATGCACGGTTAGAAATTTTGGATTAAATTTAAATACTTTTGGGCTTACATATATGACTACACCAGAATAGTATTAAAATTTAATACTGCCTAAATATTAAAATCCATTTTTAATACTTTTTTGTATTAAAATTTAATACTCGTTTTTATTAAATTTAAAAAAAAAATTTCATTTTGACTGGGATTCGAACCGGGTTGCCAGTGAATTCAAGTGTTGCACGCGCAGCTTAACGACATCAGCCATCGTAGTGATATTTATTAGTTGGCTAAAAGTTTATTTATATTGTTACAAAATTTCCTGTTCCTTTGACAGTAATTTCAATCTCTTACACTTTTCTGAGTTCGATCACTGGATTGTGTAATAATCAAGAAAAACGCAATCTTTATTTAATTATAAAATGGTTTATTTAAATCACAAACGTTAGTTTTTACACAGTACAATTGTTTATTTAATCTTTACATTCAAATTGTATACACAAACGTTATACTTTATTACTTAAAATCCACTATATCACTTTAGTACTTAAATTCAAATGTTCTCACTTAAGATCCACTGTGTTCCACTGTTCAATATCAACTGTGTCTCTGCTGCTTATACCACAGCCTTTTATACTCAAGCCATCATGTTCTAGAACCATCGGCCGTTGTCTAGAATGTCGTTTCCAGTGCCTTCTAGATGGCGTTATTTTTCTTACGGTCAGTGATGCACTTATTTTTCTTACGGTCAGTGATGCACGTATTTTTCTACTGTCAGTGATGCTAGCTAATATCGTTTAATAATTATTACGAGCATTTTCTGGCATAAACCAAATTTCGCTACACTGCCCTCCGCTTAAACTTGTTCGTCCCGAACAAGAGTCTCTCCATCTCTAGTATAAGGTACCTCGATGTGGACTACCTTTAATTTACCTTTGTTGCTGGGGTATTTTTGGATTCGATACACAACATCATTAATTCTTGTGACGATCCGATAAGGTCCCTCCCAATGAGTCTGTAATTTAGGAGACAAGCCTCGTTTTCGTTGTGGGTTGTGTAGCAGTATTAATTGACCTTCTTTGAACCCTTCAGTATTTGCTCGCAGATCATACCGAGCTTTCATCTTGTCGCTAGCCAATTGAGTACGTCTCCTGATGAGCTCGTTTATATCTGCTAGTTCTTCTCTTTTCTGCGATATGTAATCGTCAGCATTGGTAGTTACTGGGACAGCGCTTACTCCGTACATCAAATCTGCTGGAAGCCTTAAGTCCGTACCAAAAATTGCTTTTGCTGGCGTGACTGTAGTGGTATCGTGTATTGACGAACGATAAGCCATCAGAAATATTGGTAGATGCTCATCCCAATCTTTTTGTCCTTTGTCAACAACCTTTTTCAGATGCTCCTCTAGAGTACGGTTGAACCTTTCGACCATGCCATCGGACTGAGGATGCAATGCTGTGGTACGTGTCTTCTGTATTCAAAGCATGTCACAAACCTCATTAAAAAGTGCCGACTCAAAGTTTCGTCCTTGGTCGGAATGCAACTCAAGTGGAGCTCCATATCGGCAAATCCAATTTTTGATGAAAATGTCTGCCACTGTTTTTGCTTCTTGATTGGGAATGGGATATACTTCTGGCCACTTACTGAAGTAATCAATTACCACAAGGATGTATTTATTTCCTGCATTGCTAATTGGAAAAGGTTCCGCTATATCCATGGCTATCCTCTCAAAGGGAGCTCCAACGTTATACTGATGCATTTTTCCCTGAGTGCGGTGCCTTGGTCCTTTAGCAATTGCACATTGGTCACAACGGCGGATCCAGTCAGCGACTGTTTCTTGGCATCCAACCCAATAAAACCGTTTCTTTACTTTCTCTGTGGTTTTTGTTACGCCCAGATGTCCACCACTTGATCCATTATGATAATCCTTGATTATTTCCTTAAATTTGTCCTTTGGAATAACCAGCAGTTTTGAGCGAATTTTACCATCCTCGCTTTCCCAGATTCGGTAGAGGCAACCATCATGCAACTCCAAACTTTGCCATTGTGCCCAGTATGCTTTACAGATTTGACTTTCACTTAATATTTCTTGCCATGCCGGTTTCCTACCCAGCTCTTTATACTTAATTATAGTTGCCAAATCTGTATCACTGCGCTGGTCCCGTTGTACCTCCTCTTTTGTCCACTTTTCTTCAGGCAAAACGTTCAAAAAGCGCACATCAATTGTTCCAGCTTTACTTTCCATTCGGGAACAATGACCGCATTCAATTTTACATGGACGACGGGAAAGTGCATCCGCATTTCCATGCTGGCTTCCTTTGCGATGTTCTATGGTAAAATCATAGCTCTGCAAGTGCTCTATCCACCGTGCAATTTGACCTTCTGGATCCTTGAATTGAAGTAGCCACCTTAATGCCGCATGGTCTGTCCTCAGGAGGAAGTGCTGTCCATATAAGTACTTATGAAAGTGTTTCACGCATTCCATTACTGCCAGTAACTCTCTCCGAATTACACAATAATTCCTCTCAGGTTTTGACAGAATTTTGCTGAAATATGCGACGACTTTTTCTTGTCCATTGATGACTTGGGACAAAACTCCTCCAATACCATGGCCACTCGCATCGGTGTCCAATATAAATTTTTCGCCAGGTATTGGGTACGCGAGTATTGGCGCTGTAGACAATAATTCTTTCAGCTTTTGGAATGCAGTTTCCTGTGCACCACTCCATTCAAATTTCCGATTTTTCTGTGTCAGTTCATGAAGACTGCCTGCGACATTTGCGAAACCAGGAACAAAACGTCTGTAGTAAGTGCATAGGCCCAGAAAACTTCGCAACTCATGAAGATTAGATGGTCGTGGCCAATTTTTCACAGCTTTTATTTTATCCTCATCTGTGTGTATTCCTTCTGACGTAACCTTGTGCCCCAGATATTTGACTTCACGCTGGAAAAGTGAGCACTTTTTCGCACTTAATTTTAGTCCAGCTGTCTCCAAGCGCTCAAACACTTCCTCCAGATTTTTCAAGTGGTCATCAAAATCTTTTCCCATGATGATTATGTCATCGAGATACACTAAGCAGGTCTTCCAATGTAGTCCTTTGAGTACTCGTTCCATTAACCGCTCAAACGTAGCTGGAGCGTTACAAAGACCAAACGGCATGACGTTAAACTGCCATAGACCATTCCCAATACTAAAGCCAGTTTTCTCCTTGTCTTTGTCATCTATTTCCACCTGCCAATATCCACTTTGTAAGTCCAGGGTGGAAAACCATGTTGCTCCAGATAACGTATCCAGTGTTCATCGATTCTGGGTAACGGGTAGCTGTCGTTTTTGGTGACGTCATTTAATTTTCTGTAATCCACACAGAATCGCATACTTCCGTCCTTTTTCTTGACAAGCACGACCGGTGAACTCCACGGGCTTTCTGATGGTGCAATGACCTTTTCTCGCGCCATATCCTCTATAAGGCCCGTTACTTCCTCTCTCTTAGCGAGTGCTAGTCTCCTTGGGGGTTGACGAATTGGCTGAAAATCACCTGTATCAATGCGATGTTTGACAACTGATGTTCGGCCATTATTTTCTCCTTTGAACGCAAATATCTGCCAATGCTTTTGCAGAAACCTTTTTGCTTTATTTTTGTTCTGGGCAGACAACTCCTTCGTCCATTCTTTCGTCAATACTTCCAAGGCCGATGATTTTGTCAAAGCTGTACCTTTTGTGTCCTGCTGGTCATTTTCACAATTTATAACAGCCGTAACTTTCACACATTGCGCTATTACTTCACCTTTTTGCATCCATTTCGGCTTATTTGTTGGATTCAAAATTCGTACTGGTATTTTGCTGTCCGCTCTTGTTTTTACTAGGGTCTTTCCAATAATCAGGTCTTTCTTTAAATATTTCTTATCTGTTCCACTACCCACAGATGGCTTGTCCCACAGTCTTCACTTGTTGTAGCCCAATTAATTCCTTCGGTGTTGGGTTCAATTCGACAGCGCTCACTTATAAAGACTCTTGCAATTGTTAATTTTTGTCCACAGCCAACGTCTAAAGGCAACTCTACATTGGCATATCTTAACGTGTTTTTCTTAAGATCCAAAGTGAACCCGTGTCGAATCATGAAGTCCACGCCAATGATAACCTCATCGGTGATGTTTGCAACAATAAAATCATGTTCCACAGTTTTGTTGCCGATAAGAACACTTGCTGTAACTTTTCCTACTATTTGCGCAACTTCTCCTGTCGCTGTTCTCAATTGGATCCCATTTAATGACATTACTCGTCGTCTATTAAATAAATCTGTCCTCACAATTGAGTGCGATGCGCCTGTATCCAAAGTCAGCTCACATGGTCTTTCGTTGATTTTTCCACCGATGGTAAGGCTGTTGGAATTTCGGCAGAGCTTCGAAACTAAGACTGTGGGGCAATCATGAGTGAGAGTCAGCTCACGCCCCGCTGTACTGACTCTCTTTAGTTTAACGACTGCTCTTCGCTACCATTTTCTTCATCGTTCACCCTATAACCCATTTTTCTTCTTGGTGAACGTGATGCGGAACGTTTACGACGTGATTTGCAGTCACGTGCCATGTGTCCCTGCTTGCCACAGTTATAGCAATTTCCGTTGAAGCTACTGCTGGCGAACGACGAATTTTTGTTCTCAGCCTCCACCTCCATCCGACGAGTTTTCAATGATGGGCGACATGTCAATGCAATCGTCTCTTGAATGAGAGCAACCGTGACTGTTTCATTAAATGTTCTTCATTGTCTCGCGTTTTGTCTCTGAGTCACGTATGCCGTCAATAAACGCCTCTATTTTGAATTTTTCAGCTACGACACTTAACTCGTCAGGATAGGAAAGGTGTGCCAATCTGCAGCATACTCCTGCAAGGACTCACCAATATTTCTGGACACGACTTTTCAACTCCAGTCTGTGAATCTGCTTCATGTGGTCACTGCCATATTTTCGCTCTAAGGCATCCATCACTGCCTTGTAATTCTTTTGCTCCGCTACTGGAACCGTTTGCAATACTTCTGCAGCTGCGCCTTTTAATGCGACAATTAGCGCTGCTGCTGCGCTATCGTTATCCCAGCGATTATGAGCAGATGTTGTTTCAAACTGGAGCTTGAAAACACTAAATGGCGTTGTTCCATCGTACGTGGGTGCCTTAAGCCTCTCTGCGCTGATTTCTCTTATTACTTGAGTGGCTGGTCCGCTTATTTCCAACTGTTGAATCCTTTTATTAACGTCTTCAAAACTATTTTGAACTTTTTCAAAATTATTTTGAACTTTTTCAAGGTTATTTTGAACTTTTTCAAGCTTATCTTGGGCTTTTTCCTTGAATGATTCAACATCGTCTCGTAACTCAATCACTGTTGAATCCTTTTATTAACGTCTTCAAAACTATTTTGAACTTTTTCAAAATTATTTTGAACTTTTTCAAGGTTATTTTGAACTTTTTCAAGCTTATCTTGGGCTTTTTCCTTGAATGATTCAACATCGTCTCGTAACTCAATCACTTTTGCATCGAGGCCATTTACCATTTTGGTAACCTCCGTTCGAACAGCTTCCATATTTTGATTCATTGTTTGGATCTGCGTCGCGTTCTGACTCAACCTCTGATCAATCTGTAGCGCGTTCTGACTTAAGCTCTGGTCAATTTCTTTCCGAACCTCCTGGATTTGCAGCGCGTTCTGACTTAACTTCTGGTCTATTTGCAGCGCATTTTGATTTATTGTCTGTGTCATCGCCATTAACATTTTCTCGAACTTTGACATATCTACAACTTCACCACTTGCCGCCGGTCCAGAAGCTTCCTCTATTTTCGCTGTTGATTCTGACACATCACTATAAAGTTCATGCTCTTCCAGGTCTACCCCATGAGCCTCAAGAGCCTGCCGTAAGCGTTTCTGTAACTCCAACTTTCCACCAGATGGTTGCAGATTCAGCTGCTGCAACTCCTTCTTCAGTTGATCCACTTTTAGTTCGTCAAACTTAACCATTTTTAATTTTTTTTTTTATTTGATTGTTAATTCTTTTTACACAATCCCACTTCTGACACCAATTGTTACGAAATTTCCTGTTCCTTTGACAGTAATTTCAATCTCTTACACTTTTCTGAGTTCGATCACTGGATTGTGTAATAATCAAGAAAAACGCAATCTTTATTTACTTATAAAATTGTTTATTTAAATCACAAACATTAGTTTTTACACAGTACAATTGTTTATTTAATCTTTACATTCAAATTGTATACACAAACGTTATACTTTATTACTTAAAATCCACTATATCACTTTAGTACTTAAATTCAAATGTTCTCACTTAAGATCCACTGTTCAATATCAACTGTGTCTCTGCTGCTTATACCACAGCCTTTTATACTCAAGTCATCATGTTCTAGAACCATCTGCCGTTGTCTAGAATGTCGTTTCCAGTGCCTTCTAGATGGCGTTATTTTTCTTACGGTCAGTGATGCAGGTCTTTTTCTTACGGTCAGTGATGCACGTATTTTTCTACTGTTAGTGATGCTAGCTAATATCGTTTAATAATTATTACGAGAATTTTCTGGCATAAACCAAATTTCGCTACAATATTGACAACAACGTAAAATTAAAGTTCAATATTGAAGTATTAAAATATAATACAGGATGGTTTAAAATCAAATATAATACTTATTTATTAAAATTTAATACAACATTTATTACAAAATTTTGTAATCTATTGAAAAGTATTAAATTTAATCAAAATTGTATTAAAAATCGTTGTAATATTTCGCTTGTATTAAAATTTAATCCAAGATTTCTAACCGTGTGGACTATATTATATGGGTGCAGAAATTAAATAAAAGAAGTAAATTTTAATAATTTTACTTAAATTTTGTATACTCATACCTTTTTTTTAAGTACATACATAAATGAAAACAGCAAATTGCACAGTGTAGGGGCCCCATGAAGTTTTCGTAATGTGTAAAATATGTTATTTTGCTGAGGTTTTGTGGAATCCGAAAAATTGTGACCTTCTTTTTGTAAATACAAAATTTTGCAATGTGATTTAAGCTGTGATTTTTATATTGACAATGAATGAGGTAAAAAAATTTGTACTGATTTGTACTGATTTTTTGCGTTGAATATACTTGAATATACTGATTTTGTGTTTCAAAAATCTGACAACCCTAGTTATATTACAACGACAGGAAATTTTAATTTATGAAACTATTCATTGGATCCAAAAGAACTACTCTTTGTCTTTAAAATACACTTTTAATTAAGTCGATATCTTTCTTTTCCTCCCAAAAATTTTTATTGCAAGTGAATTTTTGTCCAATTAGTATGTAATGAGTATTTGTGAGTGAATAGTTCCAGGGACCACAAAAATAAGTGCTACCATAATAAATTTTTGAAAATTTATTTATTTATTTTATGAAAAATTATAGAAGCCAATTTTAAAATTTCATAAACACAAATAAATCCCGAAACTCTAAAGTCTACAAACATACATATGTAGTTAACAGCAAAATACGAACGGCAAGCAGAATTTCAGCGCCGCACAGTGGCTCCTTTTTCAAAAAGTGATTGCTAAAATCAATTTTTCGATTTCTGATTTTCGAAACTTTTTTTTTTTTTATTTGACAGATAATTGACCAAATGTTCTAAAACCGAAAACTTTTTGATTAATGACAAGTATTTTGGTTTTTATGGGTGCTCAAAGTTGGATAACTTTTTATCGTTCATTAAAATAGCATTTTTTTACATTTTTCGCAATATTAAAAATGGAAAATTTCAAAATTTTTTCAAATTTACCTTGGCCCATAATCCACAAGTCAATGTCAATCAAATATTGGTAAATGGGTGATTATGGTTGACATATCTGCCAACAAAAATCATAGTCTTACCTGCATATATTTGCCCATTTAGAAGTTATAGCTACTTATGTGACATGATATGCATAAAACTAAATTTGTTGTGTAATGACGATTTTCAGTCTATGATATTTTGACTTGGAAATTGTTAATCTGAATTTGATAGAATGTTTGCAGCGAATATAGACATCACTCAAAATAAATTAAAAATTGTAAATATGGACGTTACCACGCCCCTTTCTTAATTTATTCTTCCTATTTCCAAAACTATTTGACGCAAATAGATGCATATGTAAAGAGTACCTAGAAAACTTCTGTCCATATAACATGGGCTTTGCCCCACCTCCAAAACGCTTGATTTGTCACTTTTACCAAATCATTTCACTCTTTTTAAGAAAATTCGCTTTTGTATAGCGAAATACCGAAATGCCTCAGATATTTATATCCAAGTTTTTAATGCAATTTAAAAATATCTAGTATTGTCAAATAGAATAAAGCTGTATTTTTTGTATAGAATACAGGTAGATGCGCTTCAGATAACAGTGAACTCTAGTGCAGGCCAACTTTATAGACACCTGTTTTATTACGGTAGTTATCATACAAGGAATTTAGCTTATTATGTAGTTCAATTTTTTCGCTGAACAAGTATTATGTTTGAGGTTTGTACCAAAATATTTTGTACCTGTATTTGTATAAAAGTCAAATTTTATGCCTCAATAACTCAGTCTTTTCTGACTATTTAAAGTGTGAGCTACGCAAGTTTCCAAGGAAAATGAGTATATCTTATGAAAATTTGTTTGAAATATTTGCAAACAGCGAAAATGGAGATTCATTTGTGGTTGTGGTAAAAAACAAATACCCGAAACATATTAAGGATGAGCATACACAAAAGTTAAAAAACTCTTACTGCGACACAAAGAGATATTGGGTGTCATGTAATAGAACCAAAGCGAATTTTTATATAAAGTATGCAGGCTTTCTTAAAAAGGATTTTGAGCTATCACTTGATGATATTCCTAGCACATCACAGGCCTCCAGAGGAAGACCAGCAAAACAAATTGAAAACTGTGGGGAATTTACGAAAAAGAGAAAAATAGCAGTCGCCACTGGAAACATTTCAAAAAAAATAATAAAAGATCAATTTCGAGAAAAACTGGGCATTTTAGTAGATACTCCTAAGCAAAGATTTGGTAACACAAATGACGGAAACACAGCAAGGCGATTTTTTGAGAAACCAGAAACAGCTTCAAAAATAATGGGAGTCGATGAGGACGTGATAAAAAGATTACAAGTTATTTTAAACGTACTATCCTGTAGAGAACCCGTTAAAGTAGAAAAATTTGAAAAGTATACCAAGGAAACTGCAGACATATTAGAACATAAATACAGCCAAAACTTACTGACACCCTCTGTCCATAAGATCTTAGCTCATAGTGGACAAATTATCAATTATTAAGCCTTACCAATAGGAGAATTATCAGAAGAAGCCCAAGAGTCTAAAAACAAAGATTATATGAAGTACAGTTATAGCAATACATGTAAAATTTCACGTATTCGACAGAATGAGGACTTGTTCAATATACTTTCAGCATCTTCAGATCCTTTGATTTCATCACTTAGGCATGTTAGATCACGAAAAGAACTGACTGATAAATTCTGTAGTACTGTTTTAAGTTTCTTAGATATCCAAAATAATGATGATATTTTTATAGAATTGTAGATTGTTGTTGATTTTTTAAAAAAAAGTCGCAATAGCCCACCAGCAGCGACTACGCCAGCACGTAAATGAAGAAGCGTCGAAACTTTTTCATACGGCTGGAACGAGAAGACTTAAACGCAAAAAACCTTTCGAACTTGTTGGGACCAGACAGTAGCTAGAACGTCCAAGGGAAAGCACCTAGCAATTATCATAAATTAAAATTAGACTCAAACTGCTCGTTAGTCATAAGACTAGTTGTAGTCATAGGAAATGTTTGTTAATGTTAAGTAAATATTTCAACACAAAAAAAAAAAAAAAAAATATATCCAAAATAATGATGATATTTTTATAGAATTGTAGATTGTTGTTGATTTTTTAAAGAAATTACCTAATTTATTACTGTAACCCTTTTTTTAAAACTTTTCTAGCCTTTAAGAAAGATTGTTTATAAATTATGTTAAGAGATAAAAAAATAAATGCATATGAATGAATTAGTAAAAATTAAAAAAAAATTTTTTTTAAAAAAGTATTTAAAAAATTTTTAAATTATTAAAAGTTCATTAATTGAATAAAGCGCACTAAAATTTATAAAAAAAAATTTTTTTTTATGAATTCATACCACTAAAAACCAAAAATTTCGAAATTTGGACTTTCACCTCTTTTTAAAAGTATTTAACCTGAATCTAATATAGGTCATAGCTACAGCAATAACCAACCAAAATCAAAAAACTTTACTCAAATATCTTTACCCGTTCAAAAGTTATGATTTTAGCAACGCGAAATCGCAAAAGACGCCACTGTGCGCCGTTTCTCGCATTCTTATGGCCACTCATAATTCCGCTTCTTGTATGAAAAATCACTTTCTGAGCAAACGTTTCTGAGTGGAACTTGAACAGCAAAACTAATTTTTAACTTTGTATGAACAAACTGAAAGATTACACATCTCTGGCATTACTAGACACTTCAAAATTTTCTCTTTGTTTCTCAGATGTTGCATGGTTTTTTACAACTTTGAAGTTCTCTAGTGTATTGTTGAGGCCGTTGGGGGGCGGGGGAATTTCCCCTATGTCCCCCCCGTAGATCCGCCCTTGTTCTACATAATTCTGCATCATAATGTTAAGAGTTATAATAATATATATTAGGGGATAGCAGCCGCAATATCTTTTGCTGTAATACAATTGAGCGATTTTTTTTCTTTTCTTTTATGAATATTTTATTTATTCTGCATATTTTGTTCCTCTGTATTACTGTTGTAATTTTAATGGGCATTGTTCCTGTTCTGTGGGAAAATCGCTTGTTAGTGGCATTGAAGAAAAATAAAAGATCGCACTATGCTGCAATACCACCAACAGTCAGCAGGAGGATCTTTCAATCACCACAGAGCGTCGACGACTTAGGACGCAATGCGCAAAGTAGTAGCGCTGAGTTTTCACTGATTGTACGATAACACTGACTACAACAATAGCAAAAAAGCCAAACAAACGATCTCCAACATGGTAGCGATCAATCATGTACATTGAAAAAGAGGCGAGGCCGCCTTAAGTGATTTTTTTTTTACCTTTTGTGTTCCTTCTTTTGGTTTTTTGTTTTTCAAATTTTTCTTTGAATGAGTAAATTAAATTTTACAGTAGAGCCACATTAAATTGTGTTCGAGATAAAAAAATATCAAAATATTGGGTTAACTGAAAATGTTGATAATGTCAAGATATATTGAAGAAGTCGATGTCATTATAAAGGTGGTGTAACAGGTATGAAAAGAAAGCTTATATATGTATATGAGTCGTTTGTTTCCAAAACACGACCTTATCGATTTTTTATGAAATAAACTGGAATTTTTGATATTTTTCAATTTCTGAAAATTTTGATATTTTTGAAATTTTTTTTAATTGTTCGATACTTTTTGAATTGTTTTTGCAATTTTCTGAACTTTTCAGTATACAACACAGTTTAAATTATCGAGGACCTACTGTCATATAAATTTTTTCAACATAGACGTTGGTCGATCCTTAAGCCGTCCGTCTGATTGTATGTCAATTGACATTCAATCTATTTTCCTAGCAGTTTATAGTTGTTGTTGTTGTTGCTATTATTGTTATACTTGCGTGTTGACATTTTCACGTTAGCGAAGTTATGTTTTTTTTTTTGTTGTAATACAGCTATGTCTTGGCAATTGTTGTCACTGTTGTTCTACTCCATTGTTCTCTATTGTTGATCAAATCTTAAGAATCAATCGGTTTATTCGTTTTATTCATCGCTGCGTGTTGAAAGCCCGTCAGCATAATAGCAACAGCAAATAAATACAAATCAAAAAAAAAAAAAGCAGGTGAGTGCAAGCGATTGCAGCGTGATGTGTGAACTTTATGATGTTTCGTAATGTTGGTATAGAAATTGTCAAAAATATTGAAAGTGTTGAGAAAGCAAAAAAAAAAATGTTAAGAAGTTGAAGCCTCGTAATAATAATGTTTAACGTATTTTGCTTATATGGGAGGTGCCACACCCAACGGTACTATTGTGTCATATCTTTCTAATAAGATACCTTTTAGCAAGTATATCTGTCATATTAAATTTCATAACGATTACGTTGTTAGTTCTCTTATTTTCACGTTTAAAAAATTTTGTGGGCAGTGCCACGCCCTTCAATGAGTTTTTCCAGTATACTGACGTAGCTTGTATTTATGACGGCTTTCAGTGGTATCAGCTCTGCAATTTTTATGAAAATCGTATGTGCCAATTTTGGGTTATACGGTATCAAAATTTTCAATTATTGACAAATGCCACGCTTTCCAATTCCGCTCACTTTAATCACAACTCTGTATCCTTATACCCAATTTCATCACAATATCTTGCACTTTTTATGAGTTACGGCGTTATAAAAGCTTAAGTTGAAAGCTTGAAACTTAGCACAATCCGAATTTCGTTCATATGTGCAACAAATGACCAAATCATCAAAATCGCTGAATATTTATTGAAAAACAAGTTTTTAGGCCAAACTAGTTCAGTTAAGCCTAAAGATGTGCAATGAAATTTTAATGCAAGAGCACTGTGGTTAGTGAAGTCTACGACAGCAGCAAAGTCAGACAAAAAAATTTGGCAATTTCATTGTATACTTGGCAAGTCGTAAGTGAGGATAATTGGGCGGCATATGGCCGCGGTTCAGGATTTACATTCTCTAATATGTCCAACAGCGGCTTCGCGGCGGCTTCACAGTACTTTTACATTAAAATTAAATTGCATACTTTTAGGCCTTCAAATAAACTAGTTTGGCCTAAGAAAAACTAGTTTATCCTAAGAAATAGTTTGGCCGGTGACATATACATACATAGAGTATGGGCGGTAGGCATGTCGTGAACCGATTTCGCCCATTTTTATATGCTAGCAGCTTGTAAGAAGGTTTGACTTGAGTGGCAAATTTTATTGCATTAGCTTACTTGGTTTAAAAATCCAAAATCAAAAGTGATTCAAAGTATTAACCCGTCGTCATTGAGGTGGGGTGTGGCAAGCACCACATGATCACAAACAGAGACAGCTTTCTCCTCACACGAATATCTGTTCCCGAGCCCTCAGTAGCTGAAGATAAAACATCCTACAGGTGACACAGCAAGTTACGCTCGACTAAGCCTTAGTCGAGCGTAACACATTGAAGGAAGAACACACAGCAAAACACTGCTGGGGTATGTCACACCCCAACTCATTGACAGCGTTACTAGGAAACTTCGCTCTGAAGAACGTTTGTGGAACTACAAAATAAGGCATTCAGAAGATGATATTTATAGTGCTCCTGGTACAAGGACAATATACCTTATAATCCACTTTTATTGTGAACATAATGCCCAAAATTATTTGGCCTTAAGTCCGCCTTAAGCGGACATAGTGCCCAAATCATTTTGGGGATTATAACCATTGGGGTTATAACCAGGTACCCTAAAATATAATGCCTTAAAGTATGCTAGGATTGGTGCTGAAGTATAATGATTAACTAACATAATTCAAGATAAAAAAAAGGGGTGTCAAGTAAAGTTTTAACTAAATCAAACCTGTTTGAAGTGACCACGCTAAGCAAAATCGAAATTTTTACACGGAGATTGAAGTAAATTCCATGTTTTCACACGATCGATCGCATTTGCGATTGAGTTCATTTTATGTCCTTTTTAACAGCACGGCACGGGGCGTCAAAGTACACAGTGGTGGGTCAGGATAGGGTAAGCGCATTATAAAAAAATAAAGAAAAAAAAAACACAGCAAAGAAAGGATTGTTGTGTTTGTCAAAAATATATATGTAATCATAATAAGCTAATTAGAACGCTCAATTCGCTGGAGCTGCCTAGAAAAAGTCACAATCAATCCAATATTGTGGTAGAGCATTATGTGAATGATCTTAGAAGTTTTGCGCCTAACATAAGACCGTGCCATTTTTCACCTACATATCTCTACTTTACTTAGCTCCCTGAGCCCTCCCTTTCCTGGATATTAGTATGGACTAGGGATGTTATGGATATGAAGTTTCGGATTCGGTTACGGATACGGATATTTAAATATTTTTGTATCGTTGATACGGATAAGGATATAATTTTATTTCGGTTTCGGATACGGATATTTTGGTGGACTTAAGGGAAGTGGTAGTGGTCCCTTTATTGAACTGGTCCCGCCACCTTTACGTGAAAATTTTTTTTCACACTGCTTGCACTTTGCTAAATCACTATAAATTTCAGTGAAATATTTCCAAACCTCGCTCATTTAGGTTTCACATCAATTATACACGGTCGCTTGAAGCAAGATCCAGATTAAAATTGTCAACCAAATCTGACAATGTATTATTATTATATTGTGTCTTGAGATTCCAAATACGTAATCCGCGAAATCGGAGCTGCTCATTTACTCGTTTTATGACCATTTTATGGTTTTACTTTGCCCGACATGGTTCGTTTCAAGCAAGATCAAAATCGGTAAAAATTTTCAACCAAATCTGAAAATGCACAATAATTATTTAGTGTTCGGAGATTCCAAAAACATGATCCGCAAAATCGTACCTAATCACTTACTCGTTTTATGACCATTTTAAGGTAAACGCTTTTACCGATAATATTGATAAAAATGCGTTCTGGGAAAAATTGTGAATAAGTCATTAAAAATTTAAATTTTTTTATTTTGCTTTTCTTTGTGGACATTGTTATTAAAAATACATTTAAAACCCATAAAACAAAAATATATAAAAATTATTTTTCATTAGTTTTTAGGCCCAAAAGAGTTTTTAAAATTTTTTTCCATGAAAACCGGTGAATAACACAACAAATATAAAAGTTTTTTTATTTGTTGTTTTTTGGTGAGCTTTGTAGTCAAAAATACCTCAAAAATCCATAAAACAAGATTATAATTTAAAATATTTTTCACTAGTTTTAAGGCCCAAAAGAACTTTTTTTTTTAAATTTTCAATTCTTTTCCATGGAAAATGATGAATAACATAACATATATAAAAATTTTTTATTTTTTTTTCTTCGTGAGCTTTGTAGTCAAAAATACTTTTTAAGTCCATCGGTTTTCTTCCATGAAAAATGGTGAATAACTCAAAAGCGTTTACATATTTGCAAAAATAAGTGACTTCATCGTGTTCAGCGACTTCAAATTACATAAACTACAGTTATTATAGCATATTTTAAAATTTCGCTTGATCTTAAAAGCATCAAAAACTACACGGTTCGCTTCCTAATTTTATTAAAATTATCGGTAAAATGGTCATAAAACCAATAAATGACCAGGTACGATTTGACGGATCATGTTTTTGGAATCTCCGAACACTAAATAATAATTGTCAGATTTGGTTAACAATTTTTACCCATCTTGACTATGCTTGAAACGAACCGTGTCGGCCAAAGTGCTAACCTTAAACTGGCCATAAAACGAGTAAATGAGCAGATCCGACTTCGCGGATTATATATTTGGAATCGCAAAACACTATATAATAATTGTGCATTGTCAGATTTGGTTGATAATTTTATGGATCTTGATCTTGCTTCAAGCAAACCGTGTATTTGCTGGCCAAAACCTATTTTTTTCACACTCTGTTATTGTTTTTTGTTGTTGTAATCTATTAGAAAATACTTCAGAGCACACAAAAATGCACTTGGTTTTTGTAAATACTAACTTAGAGTTTAACAGCAAACCATGAAAGTTTAGCTTTCTGAGTAAAATTGTGAATACAATTTTGTGCGTGTTTTTTTAAGGTTTTTAAAATATCATTTTTGCTTAAAAAAAAAAAATAAAAAAACAGTAAAATCTGGAAAAGAAAGGTGATGGTAAGTACTTTAATGTCTATATATAAAACTTTTCAAAAAAAGAACTGGTGCAGTGAAAAAATCAGTTGTTTAATGCAGCCAATAAAATAATTGTGATTTTTTAATTCTTAAGATAGTGTTGGCTTGCAAAATTTTGCCCAAGTTTGCCCAACCTAAAACAAAAAAAAAATAATAATTTGGGATGTGATAAGTCTGTTTTATCATGTTTTGTGTTGCGATTTTTCGCGATTTTTAAGAAAAACACTTTTTTCCAGGGAACTTCAAAAATTCCGAGATTTTTCGAGTTTAAAAATGTATTTTTTTATTAAAAGGGTTGAATGGTTTAAGGTTTCGATCTAAATTTCATGAATTATAGTTTAATTTGAAAGCAAAATGTATTACAAGTTTCGAAAGCTCCCTTACACAACGTTTCATACAGATAAAATCAAATTTTCAAATTTTAGCCGCCATACTGGATACGCCATTTTGAATTTATAGTTTTGGGCATCAAATTCAAAATCAGCGACTTCAAAAGCTCCATTACACAGCGTTTCATACAGATAAAATGAAATTTTCAAATTTTGGCGGCCATACTGGATCCGCCATTTTGAATTTTCGATATCAAATTCAAAATCAGCGACCTCGAAAGCCCCCTTACACAGCGTTTCACACAAATAAATTGACATTTTCAAATTTTGGCCGCCATACTGGATCCGCCATTTTAAATTTTTAATTTTTGATATCAAATTCGAAATCAGCGACTCCGAAAACCCCCTTATGGAGCCTTTCAGGGTTTGGTCAGAAAAAGTTGTCAGCGGGCCCATAGTGCAACGGTTTTAAAAATTTGGATATACAGTAGGTAACGGATATAAGAAAGTCAAAAAATCCCGGAAATTTCTTTCTTATATCAGTTTTTTCTTTTAGAAGTACCACGTATATAAGAAAAAAATTTCCTATATACGTACTACTGATATAAGAAACTTTATTTCTTATATCCGAGTCGCACAAAAATCAGCAGTGAGTAATAAATGCGTTCAGCAACTGCAATCGTTACACTTGTTAGTTCAATTTTGATCGAAGAATGATGACATAAAGAAGGCGCGTATTTTCAATTTTGACCAAAGAACGAAAATTACGATTTGAAAAAATCTCGTGCTTGGAAAAAGCTTTCTTTTATGCGTTTTTTTCTGATAAGAAGTTTCTTATATAGAGTGTTTTTTACCTCAAAACATTGGGAAAGAACGCGGTGTTTTCGAAAATGTTTCTTATAAGCGTTCCTTTCTTATATGAATTGTGCTTATATCCGTTACCTACTGTATAAGTCAAGCCCTACAAAACTCCTCATAAATGTTTACTCAAACACTGGGTTAAGAAAGATCCTGCCATTTTAAATTTAAAGCGATCTAATATATTTGCAGAACGAGCCATTAAAGTTATACAAGAAAGGTATCTTAAATGTAAAACTGAGCGGACATTAAATTCTAAATTTAATTCTTATAATATAATAATAAATAAAATGTACCTATTCTTCAACGAAATCCTCGATTTTTTAATAATTAAATAGACTTCATTGTCAAAGAAATTTTTTTATCTTATTCTTATTTTTTGAAGACATACATTTTTTAATTATCTTCATGCGGGAACTTTTTCTGATAAATAAAACAAAATCAAACTTTTTCATAGCCTTTTCATTATTTCTCATAATGTGGTGCCATTTAAAATAGGTGTTACAAAAAAGTCATACCCCTAATTGACATATTTTTTTAATACATTGGTTTTCACTATACATAAAATAAATATACTTTGTAAAAGTGTGATGAATCTCGCGGGCCAGTAAAACTATCAAAGCGGGCCGTGGGTTGGCCACCCCTGATTTAAATATATAAAATATTATTTTAATACCATCAATATTTAATGAAATGTTTTGAAAAAAAAACAACAACAGTAAGAAACATAACTTCAAGCAAACGCCTGCCTGCCACAGAAGGTTTTGCTAAACATTTAATGATCGAACATCCCACCCCCAACATTCAACAATTTACACCAAAACCACCTCCCCCCCCTACTTTTGTGCCCGTCAACTTTTTCATACAAAATAACGAGATGCATGAATTTGTTAACTGGCTGCTGCTCGTTGTTTCACCATCAAAGGATGACGACTATCAAAGGAACGAAGAAGCAGGCAGGCAGCAGCAGCAAAATCAACAGAGCGGCAACAATTTCTATCAATTTTAAAGCAGATAAGACGCTTAAGGGTAAAATAAAAAAATAAAAACAAAAAAGGAGCATAAAGCTGAAAACCAAATAAGAGAATTATACAGTGCTGGCCAAGTAGGTGGCCAAATTTCACTTTTAAGTTAAGTGAGCGAAACGGTTTTTCAGCCACATATGGACCACGATAGTTCCATAATCTTACTACACCATACCAAATGAACATATTCATATTGAGTATTACTGCAGAGTTCCTTGAAGTCAGCGCTTATTAGTACCGCAAGGTGTTTAAATAACGATTAAACAGTGTGCCAAACGGATCCTTTTCGAATTCGAAACGGACTCGCTTCTTCAGATCCGTCTCGAATTTGTTTTCATATGAAATTCGAAAGTATACGTCCGCTTTATTGGATTCGTTTCGAACTTGGAACGGACTTCATACACAGATCCGTTTAGGATTCGTAAATAAAAGGGATCCGAATCTGTTCCGAATTCGTAAATAAAATGGATCCGAATCCGGAACGGATCCATTTTTTGTAAATAAAACGGATCCATTTTTTGTAAATAAAACGGATCCGTTCCGGACTCATGATATTATGTAGTGTAGGAAAGTTAGTGGTTTGTAATGCGGCATCGTCGCTCATAGCTGACAACCCTCTTGAAAAGTTTAGGAATAACTACGTTAGAAATAAAACTTTCATAAAAATGTATTCTACCAATGTCTTCTACACTACTTTAGTCAGCGCTACCGAGCTTAAAATAGTTTGGGAACCACACAAACGTACTTGTGAAACTATGACCACAGTAAAGTTTCTAACTAACTTTAATTTTTCGAACTATAAGGTTAATCATCTAAAATAGTTTGGTTGCAGACACAAGACACAAGAGCAGCATAATGAGTACGCAGCATAGTTAACTAAAATTTTGCTAAACTTTTACTTGAAAAAAATATATACATACAATGAGAAAAGAGTATGCTTCCTTTAAATAAATGTATTTTTTTTTTTTTTTGCGATCGGTCCCTGCGGTCCCACTTACCCGCCTGACCGTACAAGAGCCGCATCCGTCTGTCGTACGGATCGGTGACCGGGACTATTCCTTTAAACGAAAGAGCAATTTCCGATCACAAATTAAATAAAATTTCTACTAAGCCCAGAGGCTGTGCAGCAGAAATTAAGGAAAATAAACAATTTCATGAATTATAATTATTTTTTGCTTTATAACATTGTTAGAGTCCAAGGGTGTAATAAGATGACAAAGGGTATTGTAGTCATTACAGATACACCGGAATGGACAAAAAAGAGCGTAGTTAGAATTACATTTATCAAGTCTTAAGAAACGAAAGTTTCTCAAATCCCTTCCTGGATTGCAACAACTCAGAATTCATTGAGCCGGAAAACAATTTATTTTAAAAATTTACATTTGGCATAATTCTTCGACTGCACAGAGTTGGTAATCGGATTAGACGGCTTTCATATGAAGGCAAATTTAAATTCGAATTCCAAGGTAGCCCCCGTAGTGAAAACAATAAAAATTGTTTCTGCACCGACTCGAGCATATCAATGTATATGTTATATTGTGGGTTCCATACCACTGACGCCTATTCCAATATTGGACGAACAAGTGACGTGAAAAGCAGCTTAGTCGTGTAGGGGTCATCAAATTCCTTTGACCATCGTATTATAAATCCAAGGACACCCTTTGCTTTGTTCGCCATTAAACTTATATGAACGTTGAAACGAAGTTTTTTTATCCATAGTGACGCCTAAGTCTACAAAATTTTCAACCTTTTCTAATTTTACACCATTTATTGAATATGAAGTTTCAAATTCTTTCCTTCTTGTAAAAGTCATTTGTTTACACTTTTTGAGACTTAAGGTCATCAAGTTTGTATCACACCATTTAACAAGTTCATTTATGTTTGATTGTAAAGTTTTATGATTAGAATGATCATTAAAAGAATAAAAAAGCTTTGCATCATCAGCATACATTAAAATATGGGACGAGTCTGTGGCAGAGGGTAGGTCATTTATAAATAGTAAAAATAGTGTGGGGCCAAGATGGCTGCCTTGAGGAACTCCAGATGAAACCGTTATGTGTTTAGATAACATGTTAAATAATAGTTGCTGCTTCCTATCCGTTAGATACGATCCAATCCACTTTAATAAAGATGAAGGAAAGCCCATTAAATACAGCTTTTTTAAAAGTAGCCGATGACTTACGCAGTCAAAAGCTTTGCTGAAATCCGTGTATATAACATCCGTTAGCTGATTTCGCTTAAATCCGTTTATACCAAGTGTAGTGAACTCCAGAAGATTTGTTAATGTAGATCTACCTTTTAGAAAGCCGTGCTGAGATACTGTCATCATGAACGAAACGAAGTTTGATACTTGATAATTTTATTTTTTCAAAAGGTTTTGGGATTACACTGAGCTTAGATATGCCTCTGTAATTTTCAATATAAGCCTTACTTCCAGATTTGTGAAGTGGGATAATGTAAGATTCTTTCCATAATCTAGGAAAATAACCCAAAATCAGGGATTTATTAAAAATTTTTGAACGAGGATAACAAAGACTAGTTGCACAATACTTCAGGATGCTTGTAGGAATATTATCTGGTCCAGTAGAAAATGAGCACTTTAAAATTTTTAATTCATTTTTGACTAAATCAGCACCAATTCGTGGGAGTTGTATTTCATTTATTCGCAAAAGACTGTATGGATAGTTGATGTTAGAATCATAAGTTAAAGATGAATAAGTTGACTTAAAGAAGTTTACAAACAAATTAGATATTTCACTTATTTCGGATGATGTTATACCATTATAGGGCATCTAAAGAGGATACGTAGATGATTTACGTTTAATGTTTGTAAATTTGTAAAAAAGCTTAGGATTTTTCTTAATGTTGAGTTTTAAATATGAGATGTAGTTTAAATAAGACCGTTTATTAATATTTTGATAATTATACCGAGCACGGGAAGAACTTATGCAATCGATGGATTTACCAGATATTTTGAATTTTTTAAACCGGCGATTTTTATATTTTTAAGATACTTTAATTCATTTGTTACCCATGGAGGAGCGCATGAAAATACAGACTTATTAAACTTCGGCACAGATTTGGAAATACAATTATGCAAGCGTTGATTAAATGATTTAACATAACACTCAATATCAGCCACAGAGTAATATTGTTTATCCGGTAATATAACTGACCAGTCTATATTGTTTAACAGGGAGTTAAGTCTAACATAATTAGATTTTTTGAAATTAAAACATGAATTCGAAAATGTTACACGTTTTTTTCCAGTGAGCTACATGCTAAAAAATACTTCATTTGAAAAGTTGGATGATGTTTGTCCTCCGGTAATACTAAAGGATCAATGCGACAAATATTTATGTTGACAAATTCATCAACAAACGCAAAATCAAGGTTTCTATTGTTCGTATTAAGAATATTATTAATTTGATGAAGGCAACAATCAGAAAGTATATCAAGAAATTCAATTATATCATTATTGGATGAAGTTAGTGTGAGATAGCAGCAATTGTCCGTTATATTCCATGCAACGTATGGTAAATTAAAATCTCCAAGCACAATCATGGAATCCTTTACAGTAGGGATGGCCAGCTGCTGCCCAAAAGTCGACAGCGCGCTGACGTTTACAACAAACATTTCGCGCTAGTATGTGTACAAATGTGTGAAGGAATTCCAGCGAAAAAAAAAAATTAAAATAAATGTGTTTTGTCTTTTCCGCGTATAGAAAAAATGACCCAGTGAAAATTCGTGCATCACTGATGTTAACAAATAATGATAAATGTTGGCATATTAAATAATTGTAATTTTATTTAACAACAAAAAGAAAACATTTCATAAATCTTATACATATTATGTATACAAATGTATGTTATACAAACATATTAACAGAGTTTACTTAAAATAAGACTTTCAATATCTGGTTCAATATTTTGTGCGAATTATCGGTGACTATTTTTCCATGAAATTGAATTTTTTTACAACAATTAAATAATATTTCAATAATACATGCTTAAAAAATTGCCTTTCGCATAAATAATGTTTTTGTTTGCATTTGTTTTGTTTTTGCACGTATGATTCCGACTGGGTTTCTCGCATTTCGAATCAGCGCATAGAAATCAGCAACTGCACGGCGGCCGAATGATGGCCCGCAACGGGCAATGTGACCGCGGGAGGGTAAATGGCCAACACTACTTTATAGTGAAACGATTATTTATTCCTTTAAATTCTTCTGCATGTCGTAAATATATAGTGTGATCAGCGTTTGGTGGAATGTAGGAACAAGTTAAATAGATGAATTTATTCGAAAGTTTAATAAGAACGCCAACAAGTTCTAAATTAATGGAACAAATAAAAAAATCCTTTAGTAAACTAGTGTAATTTTTTAAGTTATAATTTTTTTATTAAAGTTAATTTTCTTAGCTTTAAAATGAAAATAATTTTCTAGCTTTAGCAAAACCGGAGCTATGAATTTTTGAAAGTCTTTAAGCCAAAAATCACGAAATTCTGAAAATTCAAATTCGCTCTATTTTGAAAAACATTTTTTTCAAAAAAATCCTCGACCACGTGTATCTTCTTTTTCGATACAGAACCCATAAAAAAAATTTCAGCCAAACCAAAAATGTATCGGTCAATTTTTGTCAAAATCCGTTCGGTTTGTAAAAGAACGTCCCATATATACAATTCTGAAAGCAAAAAGGTAATGACGAATCATAAAACTTTATTTAGATTTCATGAAATCTGAATTATGTTTTATGATTCTTTATTACTTTTTTGCTTACAGAATTGTATATATACGAGATCAATTGTAGATGCATAGTAAAGATCTGTGAATGTTGTAAGGCTGGCACTCTGGCGCCTGTATGTGACACACTAGAACTGGCTGATAAAGGAACTTAGCGCCAAATATATATGGGAAATTAAAATTGGTTCACAAGTGTTGACAATCGATCCTTGTAGTAATGGTCATAAAAACGGGGCCAATAAATGAAATGAGTAACTCTTGGGCTTGGATTTCCGTGCTGTTCGATCTGGACAAGAATGGTTTCAATCGTTGGTCCTAGTAATAATGGTCATAGAAAAGGCCAGTAAAATAAAAAGTGGCTTTGTTTTATTTTTTCGGATTTTTTGAATTACAGCTGTGGATATATAAATGTCACATTTTTTTATATTTTCTTTGTTATGCTACAGTATCGTAAATAATATTAACAAACAACAAGTGTTTGGTTTTTTGCAAAGATATATCCTTCATATTTAATAATAATACAAACTTCAGTAGTAATTCATTACCAAAAAAAAAAAATTTATCAACATGTAAAAATACCGATGAAATGAGCGGACACATAAATGGCACAATTTGGAAAAAAAGAGAAAATATCGTGTTCAAATTGCATTTTTTGACTTTTTGGTATGCAAAAACATTTAGATCATTAAGATCTTGTGTTGTAGCCTCTCTTTTTGATGACAGCTTCACACGTGCGACCCACACTCACAACACTTTTCCGCATTTTGTTTTGGATATGGCACACAAATCTTTCTGTGCCGCAGACCAAAGACCGTCCATATTTTTATTATTTTTTTTTTACAATTTTAACCTTGACCACGTTCTACAGGTTCTCTATTGGATTTAAGTTAGGGCTCCGAGCTGGAAAATCCAAAACAGCGATCTTTTCCGCACAAAACCCATTATTTACTTCTTTGGAGGAGTGTTTAGTGCCATTATACTGCAAAAATTTCCACTTAATTGGCATGAAATGGAGTGCATATGGTTCCATATGGTTTGTCAATGTGCCCCAACATTGGAACTTGTCCAATTGGTCATTGATTTTTATAAGCAACAACAACATTTTAAAAAACAAATTTCGCATTACGTTCGATAAAAAAATAACAAAAAAAAGAGCATGGGTTTAAGTAGACCCAGCAGTTAGCAGGTCTGAAATTGTAGTAAGCTGACGTTTCATGTTTCGAAATGACCCCCTTTATATCATATCATTAGGAGGTATACCAAATGTTTGGGCAACTCTTTCGCCTAATGTCTTCATCCTATTTACAACGAATTTTTCTAGTATTTTCGTTAAGCTTTTTTAGCAGCAATTTTTTTCTTTGGTCGATTTTTTATTTTTATTTACGACAATTTTTTTAATGCCATTTTTAGTGTTAAAGTTATTATAAGATTTTGTCTATACCTGTCTTTGGGCTTAGGCTAAAACCAATTTTCTGCATATAAATATTTTTTGTGGAGTTATTTGCTGCATTTCTGCCAGTCCTTTTGTTTATAGCATAATACATAACTACCCATCTTACTGGACAAGCGACCGCGGCGTCCAGAGCTACCGAATACCACGAACGCTTCAGTGCCTGCTGGAGGGTTACATGCTCAATTTACGTTTCAAATGTGAAATATTAACACACAAAGGGTTAAGTGTACAACGGCATCAGCATCATCAAAATAATCGCATACAAATAAATGAGATACATATTCCAAACCAACAAACATGATGAAACTTACCCGCGCCCGTACTCGACACTCACTCATTTTCAGAGATTGCGCGCTCATCCTTGAAATGCGCTTTGAACGTAACGTGTGTCTGTCCGTATGTCCATTGCACGCGCATACGATTTCATTACGCAGGATATCCTACTGTGTGTGTGGTGTAGGTATAGTATCCATGCTTTGGCATACACAGATAGAAATAGGATAGGATGTAGAAAACATTTTAGGAGAAAGGACCAAAAAACATAAAAATCTCTCTTGGAGATGAGCTATTTGATTTTTAGTTGGTGGCACCACGCCCTCCCCCCCCCCCCCCCCCCTAACAAGAAAATCTGTTTTCTTAGCTAAAATAATTGATAGATTTTTATGAAATTTCGTGTGGAGATATGTATATTGAACTCAAGGGATAGGATAGAGATAGGCATAGAAAACAGCTTAAAATTAAATATGAGCACTAGGCTGTATCGAAATGTATGCACGCTTTTTATAACCCAAATCCAGACCCAAATAATGAAACCGGAAGGAAAGACAAGGCAGTAAATATAATTTTTTTTACTTTAAAATAAATTCCTAGGTCCCCAAATAGCTGTTATATATAAAAATCGTGCAGTTTTGCACTGGAGCCTATGTAATGGTATAATTTTTTCCGAAAAACACCATAGAACTCGATTCATTGTCAAAAACAACTGATGTGTGGAAATTTTCAGCGAGATCGGACGTCGTGCTGGAGCGTCAGCAAAGAAATAAAAAACGATTATTTTGAATCAAACGAATATTTTTTGCTCTGGAGCCCATCTAACGGTACATTTTGTTGGTAGAGTGCTCACTCACTCTTTAATTTTGAAACCACTATATTCACCGATAGGTTTAAGATGGACTGTGGAGTAGGCACAGCAGTATACTCAAAAGACCCAGAAATCTCTCAATCTTTCCATTTCCCTGATTCTGCTAGCGTTTGCCATTCTTGTAGCCTGTAGTTTAGTGGGTTGTGTCCAGAGATGAAGATAGCAACTCTCTTCGATAGTCAAGCCGCAATCAAAGCTTTGAGTTCGGCACATATAAAATTTAAGCTGGTAGAACAATGCAGGAAAGAACTTGTCAGGCTAAGATATCATCAATTTGACTTTACACTCATATGGGTTCCAAGCCACAGGAACATTGAGGGAAATGAAAGGGCTGATAAAATAGCAATGCGTGATTCCTTCCTTAATGAAATTGCACCGGAACGTGTCTTCACTACTCTCGCATTTTCTATCTGTAGCTGGATTTTCTGTCTAGATTTACTGTCTAGGTACCGGTGTGACATCGCAAGAATCACAGCGACCTGCACTAGACACCGGACAATCGGCGCACGCTGAAAGATTAGGTATCCCATTGAATTCTTCCTGCCGCAAATGCTTGAATACAAGCGAGTTTGAATCACTTGAACACTTTCTTTACAGCTGCCTAGCTTTAGCCAGAATCAGGCTAAGGTGTCTTGATAAACCTTTCTTCAATGACCTCAGCGAATTTTCTGAAGTTGATTTCGGATCTCTGCTCTACTACCTTAATAAAGCTAACTGGATATAGCTATCTTAACCTCCATCAATTCCATATACTTCCTTTGTCAGATTTAGACTTAAAAACGATTCCTTTATCTGGAATCCTTTTTATTTTGTCCACTCTACTCGTATTGAATGCATACAAAAGGAATTCAAGAAATTTGCTTTACGATCTTTGAATTTCTTGAATTTCTTTCTTTAGATGAAAACTCTCTCAGCGACTGGAAACTCAACGTGCTGTGTGCTCAATCTGATGATGGAAAAAATAATCCGTGCTGCAGATATCGATATCTCCATGAACAAAATTCAAAATCATCTTTTTTTCCGTGTATCCTTACGGACGCTTAAATATGCATATGTTTGTTTACACCCAAATTTATAATGACCAGCATGGGTGATACTCAAAAGCGTTAAGCGGCATTGGTTACCGTAGCCAAAGAATCTTTGAAGGCGCGAAATTATGCAAACTACTTATTTCTTGAATTTTATTTAATCACAGAAAGACTGACAGACGGACAAATAACACCAACAATTTAATGTTTATTAATCAATTAATAAATAGGTCTACACAACGAATGAGCACATCGCACTCATTAAATTATTGAGCTTGATATCCTTTTCTGTTTTGCATCATTAAGTTATTTAATTTTTTTCGAAGTCTGCCATCTGCAGGGGAGCTTTTATGCCGGAATTTGATTTTACCAAAACAAAGTCGCAGGCAGTGGTTCAAAGGGTAGCAGAAAATGTTATCATAAGATCCGAGCCAAAGAAGAAGTAAGGCGCCAAGCTATCCCCCCGAGTATCCCAGTATCCAGAAAAAAGAAAGTCGGTCGTTGAAAAGTAATTTCATCGATCGACGAAATTAAGGGCGTGGCACAGCCTTAAATTTTAACTTATATAACACCATAGCTCGTAAACCGTGCAAAATACTGTGATGAAATTTGGTACACGGATACAGATCATGCATGTACATTAGACCTGTTCAGAAATTTACGAAATATGAATCTTTTATTGGGCTGAAAGCTTATCTGAAAGCTCTATGAATTTAAATAAGATTTGCATAAAAAAAAATTTTAAAATATTTCTGTTTGATAATGCGCTTTTGGCAGGAAGGTCGAATTCGGGTGTTAATTTGAATTTTAAAAAATTCTCTCAGAAACACATAAATAACTTTTATTTTAGAAAATATTTCAAAATAAAAATAATGCAGTTTTTCTGTGTTTAGCCTAATTAACCAGTTCTTAAGGTCAGAAACTTTTAAAATTGTTTCAATTCTATTTTACGACACTTAAGACATGTAATTTTAGATTTTTTTCTGAAATTTCAACTTTAACCTTAAGTATTTTCCAAGAAAAAAATTTTCAAATTATTTTTTTACTGTTATAAGCCAGGTACTTTTGACCGTCTTTAAATTGCTTCATTCAAAAGAGAAGGTACAAATTGATGATGTTACATATTTTTGATTTTATTTTTACATGCCCTACTAATATGCTATGGATCTAACCATTGAAAGGTATTTCATTGTCTTATATGTTCAATTGTACCCTGAAAATGATAAATCCAAAAGTGCAATTAAGCTTCGGCTTGGAATTTTGGCGCCGGTGGAAATTTGTACATTTTCAGTCTATTAATGATATTTTATGGAATAAATATTGTTTTCGTGTGAAAAAATTAAAACTAACAAAAGGTGAAAAATTTGTAACAGAAATATTTTTCAATTTTTTTTATGCAAATCTTATTTAAATTCATAGAGCTTTCAGATAAGCTTTCAGCCCATTAAAAAATTCATATTTCGTAAATTTCTGAACAGGTCTAATGTACATATATCTTGAATTGTGTTGAAATTGGGCGGAATTGGAAAAGTGGGTGTAGCACTTTCAACAACAAAAAATTTTGATTCCATGTAACTCAAAATTGGCACATAGGATATACATAAAAATTTTAGAGATGCTACCACTGAAAGCAGTTATCAATACAAGCTACGTCAGTATGCTGGAAAAACTCGTTGAAGGGCGTGGCACAGCCTACCTTATTTATAAACGTAATAATAAGAGAACTAACAACGTAATCGTTATGAAATATAAAATGGTAGGTATACTTGCTAAAAATTATCATATTAGAAATAATTAACACAATAGTACCGGGGGTGTGGCGCCTCCCATTTAAGCAAAAAACTTTTAATTTTATAGGTAGTGTGCTATGAGATTAACCTTCATAAGATTTGGTGTATAGATGTCAGTTACTATAAGTTCTAAATCAAATGGATTTCAACGGGATTGTATCATTGCAACATAAAATTTTAAGCGCTATTTTAAGTGAACTATTGCAGCAATTGGTATGAAATTTTATGTTAGTGGATTACTTACTATAAGGTATATCTGAAACAAAAGCGAGCGAAATAGCAACAGTGGGCGTGGCACCTCCCATATAATTAAATAGGTTATGTGGCGTGTCTATCGATATCCATATGTATGAGAGCGATCATTCTGAAATTTTGTGTAAGAGTGTTGTTTATGGAAAGCTATTTCTGGTTCAAAATCAGACTGGATTGTATCAGTGGGTGTGTCACCGCCCTAAATTTTAATTAATTACGGCATATGTCGCAAACTATACAAGCTATTGTGCTAAAATTTCGTATGTGGATGTCAATAACGAATATATTTTATTGAAACAAAAGTAGGCTGCATTATGGGAGTGGGCGTGGCATATTGTGATTTTTTCATTTATTTCGATTTTTTTCAAGATTTTTCATATTCTTTTAACTTTTTCATATACTTTTAGATTTTTCCAATATATCCCATATGGGCGTTTCCACGATCGAGAACGCGACATTCGTACGCCTTTGAAGTGCAAATAAATAAAGAAAACTTTTTTTATTTTTCGATAGCATTTTAGTAGGACTATGTTTAGTGCAAAAGGTAGGTCCTGTCGATTTGAGGTTTCCAACATGAGATATAGCACGCGAAAAAAAATGGAACTCGTTTTCGACTTCCTCTAGAAAAATGCAGATATCTGCGAAACGTAACATAATATTTTAATGAGATTAATTTTAAACTAAAATGGAATAATTTGTGCGTCCTATTGATAGTTGTCCTGTTGAAATATATGTATTTATCCTTTTTTTTAAGCTTAAGTATTATTTAGCACGCGACAAATTTTTCCATAACGTTTATAATAAGGATTTGTTCAAGTATTTTCAACTCAAGATCACATTAACTACCAAAAACGTCGCATATACATATATCTATTATTTGAGAGTTTAACGTCAGTAATATTAATAACTACACGGAAAAAACACCAACTCGAAATTATTGTAAATATTAATGAGAATTTAAGAAAAATTAGTAGGTAATTTAGTAATTTAGAAACGGTTCGAGTGTCTATTAAAAATTACTAAGCGTAATATAAAAATTGCATCAAGCAGGCATTAATTTTTCGAATGCAAGTTTTTAATTTTTACAAAGTAGATTTTAAAATTTCTGCAATAATTTATTATATTTTAAAAGGACTGTACTATTTTTTAAAAAGTACATTATAAAGTTTTTATGATGAAATAATAATAACTGAAATTTATTTTTAAATTTTTTGGTGTGTTGAACAAAATTAGGGCAGCCAGCGAGTTTCCGTTGCCGCTTTCCCGACCCCGTCCCAATTCTGTTCAACACATTACTTCAAAGCCAATTAGTAAGAGTTTGGCAAGCCTTATATATTTATTTTTTTTCATGAACATGTTGAGGACTCAAACAGAGTACAAATTAAACACAAAAGAGAAATAAAATTCAATATAATAAAAATTAATAATCTTGAAATAATTTTTCTATAACTACTTTTTAAAAATTATAAAGCGGGAATCATATATTACAATATGAAATATATAAAAATTCTAATGTGGCAATTTATTAAAATTTAATAAATTCTTTGTAAAATTTCAAAGTTTTTAGGTGATAATTAAAATGAAGAAAATAATTTTTAATATGCACTTATTAAAAAATGTAAAATGAAAATATTTACAAACTAGAATAGAATTTTTAATAAGGATTTTCTATTTATTACTATAAAAAAGTAATATTTGTTTTCAGATTTTAATTTTTATAATCTCCTATTAATTTTTAATAAAATTTGAGTTGGTGTTTTTTCCGTGTAACTGTCCCGGCAGACGTTCTGCCCTTTTCGGTAGGTGGCTATTATAGGGAGCGGTGTTATTTTAAAAACTTTACGCAAGATAAAAAATTTATGAAATAAGAAAAATTATATTAAAACGCTATGCCTCTTAATATAAGGACCACGTGATGTAAATTCCATGAGAATCGATTAAGCGGTCTTCGAGAAAATTTTAGTTAAAAAATAATTATTTATGAGGGCGTCCCTAAATATGCAGCCTAAATAAAAGCTTTGCACCCTAAGCTATTTCTCTTGATATAAAAGCTACGTGGTATAAATTCGGTGTGAATCGATTAACCGGTCTTTGTGAAAATGCTATTTTGAAAATATTTTTCTATGAGAGCCACCCTAAATATGCACTCTAAATAAAAGTTTTGTAGCTTAAGCTATGCCCCTTAATTTAGAAGCTATGTGGTGTAAGTTCCATGTGAATCAATTAAGTGGTCTTTAATGTTAAAATAAAAAACCGGCGGGTTGCACTCTGGGAGTGCCGACAGAATTGAAAACTTAAAATAATATAATTGAAATTTGTTTTCATGACGTTTTATAATGTTTATGGAATAAACATATATGATATATATAGAAAAGAGAGCGAGAGAGAGCGAAGTCGCACATATATGTACTGTATATAGAATATGTATATACATCCGGTGCCGGTGTCGGTGGCCTGTCGCGAGTTTATACATTTTTCCTCAGCCGCAAATCCTCTAAGCGTAATCGATACGATTACGATACGATTACGATACATGTAATATGTATATACATCTGGTGTCGGTGTCGGTGGCCTGTCGCGAATTTATACATTTTTCCTCAGCCGCAAATCCTTTACGCATATATATTATATATGATATATATAGAAAAGAGAGCGAGAGAGAGCGAAGTCGCACATATATGTACTGTATATAGAATATGTATATATGTACATCCGGTGCCGGTGTCGGTGTCGGTGGCCTGTCGCGAGTTTATACATTTTTCCTCAGCCGCAAATCCTCTAAGCGTAATCGATACGATTACGATACGATTACGCATCCGATGTCGGTGGCCTGTCGCGAGTTTATACATTTTTCCTCAGCCGCAAATGCTTTCTTACGGAGGTGCACAACGTGCCTAAAGAAGTTCTCACTTCAATAAAAACATTTGTATTTAAAAAAAATTAGACTTGCGATAGCGAACGCGACATACTTCGAAAATCAAAATAAAATGTTTAGCATGATTACTATACGCAGTAACTTTTTTTTTAGTTGGGGTCACTAAATTTGATTTGAACTAAAATTGGCAGACACCTGCTTTGAACGATCGCGAAGTACTGATGACAAATGATGATTCAGGTACAAGAACACGACATTAGAATAGCAATGAAATCAAATTAAAATTTACCGTTAATCGACATTTGTTTGGTCTCTTTTAAGTTTTTGGGTATTTATTTGGTGTTGATAGAATGATGTCATTAGATGAGTGCAACCATAACATAAATATTTAAACAAAAAATACTAAAGAGAAAATGCAATTAAAAGTTGAAAAAAGCAAGAAAAAATATTTTCAGTTTTCAAACCAATTTTCTCATAATAACTGAGATAAGCTGTAAATACATTATATTATAAAAATTAAGACATTCTCTCATTATAATATTAGAAAAAATCAGTTGTCAATTAACATTTGAATTTTCAGCCCCGGTAGACCCAGGGCCGTTTTTAAGCATAGGCTGTATAGGCTGCAGCCTAGGGGCCCGCGCCACAAGGGGGCCCGCGCCATAAGAAAATCCGTTATAACATTTTAAATTTTGAGTTGAATAAAAAAAGCTGCATCGATTTCTCTCAAACTGCTTCAATATCTCAGGCGTGTACAAGCACCTTAAATGGATATCGTTTCATATTTGCATACGCTGTTAACCCTGACACCGTTCTCTCTTTTGACTTGCCACTTCTTATTAAACCAAACACTTTGTATGTGGTTTTCTATTGAATAAATATTTAATTAAAAAATGTCACTCGGATCTGGTATCGGTGATATAGCCATAGGAAGTTGTGGATATAGCTTTTGCTAAAATCAAAAAAAAGACCGTACTAAATTTGAAGAACTGCCTTCCTCCGGTTTAGTGTAAAATTTTCCTTAATCTAAGTTATTTTTCCTCATATTGATGAAAATATCGTTTCATTCAGTAATTGAGTCCTTTGAAATGAGTTCATGTTTCATTAAAGCAAGTCAAAGCTCTTCCTCAAATATAGAGTTTGTGGTTTTAGTAAAATTTTCCTTTGAAATAGTAAATTTTTCTTTGGGAAGAATTTTTGAGGACAACTTGTTCCTCATTTGAGTAAAAATTTCCTCAATCTAATGTAATGTTTTGTTTAAGGAAAATCGTACTCAGTTTTAGTTAGTTTCTTCAAAAAATTTACTATAACGTAGGAAAATTTTCCTTAATAAATGAGTGGCAACACTCGCTGCTTTACTCGCTGAAATTAATATCTATTCTTCTCGTAAGTATTCTGCTTTTGTCTATACATTTATAGTTCTTTACTTGTTTTTTAAATAAAAAAATTAAAAAATTAAAAAAAAAAAAAATTATGTCGTCGCCGGGATTTGAACCGAAGTTTCGCTGATCAGACGATGGTTGTTACATGCGCAGTTTAACAACATCATTTTAGTATGTCTTAAAAATACTGTCGGTGGCTGAGTTGGGTAAGATGAGCATCTTTGAACAGTGGCATGGCGCAGAACACACAGGTTCAATTCTCTGATCGGGTGACAGGTAAAAAAAAAATTAAATTCTCTTTGAAGTTTTAAAAACGTATTACAATTAAAATAAGAATGACTGACAAATAAAATAAGTAGTCAACAACAACAAATAAGAAAATAGAGGAAATAGAAAATTAACAAATTTTTTTTTGAAATCAACGAATTTATTTTAAGCAAATTTCTTTCATTTAAGGATACCTTCATCCTTAGAAAAAGTAAAATTTTCCTCAGTTTTTTAACCTTGTCCTCACATTGAGTAAACTTTTCCTTATTTCAAAGCAGCAACATTTACTTGTACTAAGGAATCCAACTCACTTATTTTGAGGAACCCATGGCTTTAGCTCGTATTGAAGGGCATTTTTTCCTTACATTTAGGCATTTTTCCTTAAACGAAGTAAGTTTTTTTTTCGGTGTAGTATGTCATAAATTTTAAAGTTTTATACACCATTATTGTAGGACAATAAGTTATCATTCTTATGACAACCATATTTATACATCCATTCAGGGGCTCCCAACTTACAATGACTTTAACAAAAGCTATATCCGCAAATTCCGATAGCTATCTCTTTGAGCAACATTTTATTTAATTTTTTTTGCATTTGCCCCCTCCTACCACGAAAACAAAAACTGGGCGATAGATGCTAAAGTAAACTTGTTCCACAGAATTCTTTATCTTTTAAAAATAGATAGAATGGAATCAAAAATTTTTCAATTCCAAATTTTGATTCCATTTGTAAAATGAGTCTGATTCCAAAATTGTAGCTGTATTAGGAATTTCCGCTCCTTTGTAATTTTAATTTTTCTTAGACAATATTTCTTGAAAACAGCATTTAAAAGTTAATCAGTTTGTGATTAGTGACTTAAAGAGTATTAATGTTTTTTTTATGACGAAAACCTTTTACTCGTATAAGGAATAATACGCCTGATCCAAAACATACAGAAATCATTTCTTTTTGATGCGTGATCATATTTAATGGCGGGTATGGAAAAACGGATATGTGCATTTCCACAGGAATCGGCATTTTAGCTGGCCTCGTTTTCGATTTTTTTTTTTTGGAGCACATCCTTCAGACATGGTTTTCTTGAAGCTTAGACTGCCTTGAATTAATATTCAAGATCGAATTATTAAAATTCAGATAGCTACTTAATTGCATTTAAAGTAAGAAATATGTGTAACTTTTTAAACCCGGTTCGCTTCAAGCAACATCAAGATCGGAAAAAATTGTCAACCAAATCTGACAATGCACGATTATTATTTAGTTTCCGGAGAATCCAAAAACATAATCCGCAAAATCGTGCCTGATCATTTACTTGTTTTATGGCCATTTTAAGGTAAGCACTTTCACCGATAATTTTAATAACATCATAAAGCAGTTTTTGATGCTTTTAAGATCAAGTGAAATGTAATTTACTTTTAAAATATGCTGTGACAATTGTTTCTTATGTATTTTGAGTGGCTGAACACGATAACACCACTAAATTTTGCAAATATGCAAATATTTTTGGGTTATTCACCATTTTTCATGGAAAAAATTCGATACAAAAGAAAAACTATTTTTTTTGTCGACCTAAAAACTAGTGAAAAAAAAACTTTTTTTATGTTCTTTTGTGGGCTTTAAAAGTATTTTTGGCTACAAAGTCCACAAAGACAAAAAAATAAAAATTTTTTATATATATTATGTTATTAATCATTTTCCATGGAAAAGAATTGAAAATATTAAAAAAAAATTTTTTTAGGCCTTAAAATAAGTGACAAATAATTTAATTTATAATTTTGTTTTATGGATTTTTAAGGTACTTTTGACTACAAAGCTCGCAAAAAAACCATAAATAAAAAAACTAATGAAAAATAATTTATATATATTTTTGTTTTATTTAAAATTATTTTTGATTACAAAGCCCACAAAAAAATCAAAATAAAAAAATTTAAATTTTTAATGTCTTATTCACAATTTTTCATGGAACGTATTTTTATTAAAATTATCGGTAAAAGAGTTTACCTTAAAATGGCCATAAAACAAGTTAATGATCAGGACGATTTTGCGAATTATATTTTTGGATTCTCCGGACACAAAATAATAATCGTGCATTGACAGATTTGGTTGAAAATTTTTTCCGATCTTGACGTAGCTTGAAGCGAACCATGATTAAAAAGTTACACATATTTCTTACTTTAATTGCAATTAAAAAAAATAGCTATCTGAATTTTAATAGTTCGACCTTGAATATTAATTCAAGACAGTCTTAGCTTCAAGAAAAACCATGTTTGAAGGATGTGTTCCAAAAAAAAAAAAAAAAAAACGAAAACGAGGCCAGCTAAAATGCCGATTCCTGTGAAAATGCACATATGCTGAATCCTTACATCGCAGTGTGATCACACGACGCGCTAATGTTTACGATTGCTCACGCTACTTTTATATTTTTACCAAAGCTCCTGTACTACACTTCAAAAATATGGTCATAGATGTCCTGCAGGCTAAAAATTATTTGTATTTCGACTATATTGCTGGAATGAACTATTGGATTTTAAAAAAGTTTTGATAGCACCCAACGAAGGAGTGTATTTATTTCGGTAAGCTCTTTTATTTTGGTAGCCATTTTTTTCAAATTTTAGAAAAGTGGGACCCCTTCAGCATTACTTTATTCTTAGCGATTAATATTTCCGAAAACTTCAATCTGACCAATAAAATATATTTTCACTTATCTTTCATACTGAGATTGATAGTTGTTGTGGGCTGTCTGCAATTACAATTTCAGAGATAACAGCCCTTCCGAGTTTTTTTTTAAGTTTTGACAGTTATCTTTTAAAGGAAAAAATCTAATTTTCTTCATTTTTTACTCAAATTCCAAAAAATTAAAATTTCGCAAGGAAGTAATAGATAAGAATTCGTATTAAACCTTTTTTTTTTTTCCTAGGTATTTATTAAAAATCCCCATGTGGGGGCCCGCACCATATGTTCAGCCTAGGGGCCCGTACACACCTAGAGAGGGCGCTGGGTAGACCATTCTGTGGAAATGCCCATATGTATTTCTTCGACTTTTGTAACCTCTTTCAACTTTGTTCGTCATATACTTTATTTTCTCGATTTTTTCAGCGATTTTGAATTGTTTCAATATTTTTCAACGTCATCAACTTTTTGTTAAGTTTTTCAACCGCTTTGAACATTTTTCAACATTTTCCATATTTATTCGACTTTTTCAATATATTTCATAATTTTTCATATATTTTTAACTTTTTCTATTGCTTTCAACTTTCATCAATGGTTTTCATATATTTTAGATTTTTTCAACTGTTTCAACACTTTTCAACCTCTTTCAAACTTTTCACATTTAAAATTTTTTTTTGACTTATTCAACCTTATCAACGTCTTTTTAACATTTATTTAAAAGGCAATTTCAATGCAGTGTAGGGTATGTGAGTTTCGGCCTGACCAAAAATAGCATATTTACTAATTATTTTTTCATCAATTTCTCTCCACATATTGTTGAAACTCCTATGGAGCTTTTTCGGCGATTCACTTTCTTAAATCATTGTAAAATATTTACCAGCAAGTAAATTGGCTTAACAGATGTCTGTCTGTCTGTCTGTCTGTGCTTTTTCATACAAAAAATTTAACAAACAAATGGCGAACACTTACGTGATAACATTTTAAAGGATAACAAGAATTCATTGTTGTTTTTATATCCGTATAAGTGTCTATTACCGTGACGCATTGCTTTGTGTGTCTTTTGCTACTTTCAATGATATAGGACCCTTCGGTTGTTTGTTCCTTACTATGTTATTTTATCTAATTCTCTGGCTTGTCATGATGTCCTTTAGTTATTGTTGTTAAAATTAATTGCGTTTGCTAATAATTCAAAAAAAAAAATAAAAAAAAGGACAAAAACTATTTTCATGCGTCGATCGCTCGGGTCCTGGGTTTGGCTCTTCACAAGCCACTCAACAATGACATTGTTGTTTTTTTTTTTTCCTAAAGTTCATCCTATCTTTATGTACCTTCCCCCAATTCATATTTTCGCTTCGGTTTTGTCCTTTTAGGGTAATGTTCTGTTCTTTTTTTTTTTCTTTTCATACATTTTTATCAATCATTAATGACTTTTGATATCTTTCAGTTGAGAGTTTACAAATGAACATGTTGTAGTTGTTTTTGCCTTCATTGTTGTCAATGTGACATTATTATTGTCATTTTCACTGTGACAAGTTAAGCGGCAGCCATTTCTTATCGAATAAAGCCCCTGTATGAGTAAAATATGCAACGAAAAATGTTGAAAAAGTCCAAAAACGTTGAAAAAGCTAAAAATTGTTGATGTATCGAAAAATTTTGATAAGTCAAAAAATGTTGATGTATCGAAAGACGTTGATAAGTCAAAAAATATTGATAAGTCAAAATTGTTGATAAGTTGAAAAATGTTGACAAGCAGAAAAATATTTATAGGTCGAAAAATGTTGATTAGTCGAAAAATGTTGATGAGTCGAAAAATGTTGATAAGTCGAAAAATGTTGATAAGTCGAAAAATGTTGATAAGTTGAAAAATGTTGATAAGTCGAAAAAAGTTGATGAGTCGAAAAATGTTTAAGTTGTTTTGAGTTTCAAGAAGTCTAGAGTTTTTTAGGCATTTTTATGCGCTCTACTTTCTTGGCGAATTTTTTCTTTCCAAAATTTATCCCACAATTTTTCTTTTTTACTTCTATTTTTCTTGTACAGCTGTCGATTTACTACTGCCTTGCTATATAATTTCTTAGTAACATTTAAAGAGCAAACAAAAGAAGTGTAATAACGACTTAAGTATCGAGTGATACATTATTCTTTTCATTATACTGACACGAATATGACTCTCTGATTTTTCTCAATTGATCGTGAAATGAATTCTCAACGCTCTTTTGTCAATGCCGGCAGCTGTCAGTGATACCCATTGTATCTTTCCATCTACACGTTCTTTTTCAAGTGTCGATAAAATTTATAGACGACGTTGCTAATAAATTTTGCGGCAGTTTAGTAACACAAAATTAAGCGATTACATGACACTTTTGTCCCTTATTTTTTTCACTTTTTGTTGTAGCTTATGAATTTGTTTGCTTAGACAATTTTTATATGACATAGACATAGAGTTTAAAATGCAAGACATTTGTCCTTTTCGATACTTTCAAACTTAAGATCCTACCTTGAGTTAAAATCGTACTATAAAATCTACTTCGAAAGCAAGTAAATTTTTCATATGAAAAATTCGCCTAAAATTTCTTAAATTTTGGGAAAAAATTTTTTCCTCCTGTTAAAGGAACTTCTGTAAAAGGAATGTCAAATTTTGCTTAATTTATCCCTTAAATATTTTGTTAAAAATATGCAACATATTTTATGACATTTTTATCTCAGCTATTATTTCATACGGAGTAGTTGAGAAATTTGCAACATATTGCGTTAAAAAAATGTTTTCACAAAATTAAACACATGACACTTTTTGTGCTGCCCTTGAAAATTTAATATCCTACTTAGAGCAAATTTTTGTTTGAAATTTTCTATATATTTCCATAAATTTAAAGTTTCCTACACGTTTTTAATATTATTAATATCGTATTGTGGTCAAAACTCGACCGTACCCACCCAGTTTTAACGTTGGAAGAGTTTTGCCGACCTATGACGAACAAAACGTCTTTGTCCATGGACCTCATTTCACCTAACCTCACCTCGCTTCTGCCTCATGCAGCCATGAACACGATCAAATGTGTTCGTTAAAGCGTTTTGTATGGGGGAATCATGCGCGTATATTTTCTTTATTTTACCTGCCTTAACGGCACATACATATTACAAATTTTTTTTTCCTTGTGCACATCTACAAAACAGTACCTTTCAAATTATATAAGTTTCATTCCCCACTCTTTATAATAACTACTAAAAAAGTGTACCATAAGTTTCGATGTTCATCTTTATTTTGGCACAATTTATTAGGCGATTTCTCATGTTTTTTCTGTAAGCGAATATATTTTCTCGCAGGGTGGAGAGATTTTCGTGCGTGCCTGTGTTTAACCGTACGTGTAAAAATTAAGAACACGTACGCACACTAAACTAAGCACACACACGCATGTACATATTTTAAATGCAACAACAAAGCACTAGACTGACCCAAAAAACTAACAATGTATTGATTTTTTTTGGGGCACTTGCTCCTCAAATGAAAAAAATAATTCCTTAAAATTTAATTTAAAAAGTCGTTCAAGAGGCTGAATAAGTCGAAAAAAATGTAAAAATGTTAAACAGATTGAAAAAAATTAAAACAGTAGAAAAATTCGATAAAAAATGGAAACCATTGAAGAAAGTTGAAAAAAATTGAAAAATTCAAAAAAAATATGGAAAATGTTGAAAGCGGTTGTAAAACTCGAAAAAAAGCTGAAAGAGGTTGAGAAATGTTGAAACAATTCAAAATCGCTGACAAAGTCTTAAAAATAAAGAAAATAATGAAGAAAGTTAAAAGAGGTTGAAAAAGTCGAACAAATACACGGTGGGCTTTAACCAAGTTTAAATGACAAGTTGAGTTACTACAAAAATTTCAATAGGGAATTATTTGGGATGTTATTTATAGTCAACAAAAGGAAAGTACATCAAAAGGAAAAAAATCCTTTTTTTGTGAATTCCATATTTACTCTTTTTTAGTAATATTACGTACGTATGGAATACATGCAACTCACGTATGAAATTTAAAAAACATCCGACTTTGCCTAAATTTTGACACATCAAAGAACCTTGAAAGTTAACCCCACAGCACAAATTTCATCTCTCTAAATAGTCGGAGTCTCGAGGTCAAAATTTGAAAAAAAAACTAAATTTTTGCGAAAACAGCCGAATTCAATGTCTAATGTCACTGAACCTGGTCTACCATTTTCACTGTGTGATATCTCATTTTGAAGTGTATAAAAATGTTAAGAATATAAAGTATAATTTAAGTATTATGAGTAAGATCTCGATATGGGGCACCATTTACAATGTTGTCATATTTTACTAAGGCCTTTTTCACTTAATCTGGTCGCAAATAAAGGTCTTGAGGTCTAGAAGATTAAAACCATTTTTTGTGTATAGTAGATGACATAACAAAAATTGTGATATCCATAACTTTAAACTTCGATTTGCAGGCTTTTAGAACTAAAATTTTTAAAACGGTCCAAATACGGCTATTTTCAGGTCTCCGCTCCCCCCGCTATATTTTATCGATATTGGTTTCGTTAATTAGGTAAAGGTCTAAGCTAAAAAAACGCATGTAAAATCTCCTCTCTAATCTTTCAGGAAGATGAGTATATAAGGAAAGAATGGATAATTCTGTAATGGCTGTATTGATTTCGAAAATGACGCGATATTATAGATAATCATATGGACTATAATTATTGAATTCAAAACTTGATGTAAATGCTGCCGTTTTTCAAGTGTTCAAGTGTCAAAAAATCATTGATGAAAATGATATTTAGGCAATTTCTCGCCACTAACGTTTACGTCACAACCTCTTCTAACTGACCCACTAAAAATTTTGGGAATCGCATTTAAAAAACTTCTTTATTTGAAGTTTTAAGGTATTTTCACCTTCTGTGAAATTTCAAAAATATGATTAATGGCCTTTCTACCCGAGAGCGACGATATGAAATATCATTTAAAAACAGTAAATATGGATTTTCAAAAAAAAAGCTCAGGAAGTATTAGTTGGGAAAAATTTTGAAGCAAGATAACCTTACCAACACTTTAAATTTCTTATTCTTCTCCCAAAATAAAGTTTTTTTTATTGAAAAAACAGAATATTTAAACGACAACTTTCGCTTGGATCTGGTTTTCGAAATATCGGACGTTGCGGATAAATTTTCTAAAAATTACTATAAGTATAAGCTGCAAACCTTTTAACTGATCTCAACAAAATGGGCATCATTTGAAAAGTATATACATATAAGTAAATTTTTAAGTGTATCATTTAGTACACCTTTTTCTATACATACTTATGTACTATATGTGAGTCTTTTTTTATTTTCATAAAAATTTTAATTTTTCGTAAGAGGCGCAAGTCTTTTTGGTTTTTCATTTAAATAAGAACATATTGCCAATAAAAGTCTATGTAAAAAAATTTCCAATGGGGGGGTTAGAACCCCCAACCCCACCCCCCTTGCGCACGGGCCTGCCACCCACTACTCCAATTACGCCTACTTTTGGTTCAATAAATTATATTCGTGGTTGAAATACGCATACCTAATTTAAACAGATCAGCTTGTATTGTTTCGGATATATGCCATAATGAGTCTAAGGGCGGTGACACACAAACCAACCCAGTCCGATTTTGATCCAGAAATAGCTTTCAATTAACAAACATCTTACACCAAATTTGAGTATGATCGCTCAATTAACGTATTTTAATTATTTGGGAGGTGCCACGCCCACTGGTGCTATTTTGGCCGCTTTTGGTTCAGATACACCTTACAGCAAGTTAACCACTTACATGCAATTTCATGTCAATTGCTGCAATAGTTCACTTCAAATAGCGCTTACAACTTTATGTTAATATGGTAGTTGCCACGCCCACTGATGCAATACCGCCACTTAGAGTACAATTCAAGATATACATATATGATTTGTGTCAGTGCAAAAAATTTCATCACAATATCTTTCATGGTTTACGATTTTTGGCGTTATTAAAGTAAAAACTTAGGGCTGTACCACACCCCTTTAGGAGTCTTTGCAAACCTGAAACCTAGACCAATCTTAATTTCGTTCACATGTGCATAGTGCTTCACCGAGAACGAGGCGAGGCGAGATTCGAGTTATTCTCGCTCTCGCCTCATTTTATAAATTTGAGTCTCGCCTCGCCTCGTTCTCGGCCGAGAACTTGCCATCACACATCTCGCCTCGCTTCGTCAAAACCTCGCCTCGCCTCGGTAAAAAGCGAGGTTTTTATGAAAATGAAAAATGGATGGATGTCTCTACGGATTTCTATAATTTCAGGTACTCAGATTACGAATATATTCATGAAAGTACTGAAGTGGCTCTAGTTTTTAAGATATTGATGTATTTATCTATAAATATATGAAACAAAATCGGGTTAGTTACACTCTGTATAACTCAAGAACGGCTGGACCGATTTTAATGGTCTCAAATTTTTTTGGATTTGTTTCCGCCCCGAGAATGACATTGGCTACAAAAATTTTATTTAAGGTAAATATTTAGGGTGGCCCTTATACAAAACTTTTTTAAAATTAATGATCTTTGATTTGTTGGATTTGCCTTCGCCCCAAAAATAACAAATAACATTGCATATTTAGGGTATAATTTTAAAATATAATAGCATTTTCGCAAAGACCACGTGATTCAAACCGAATTTACACCACGTAGCTCTTATTACACCGCGGATCAGTCTATATATATCTAACACCAGCTCCGTTGGCCATAGCAAAATTCCAAAATTTTTTTCATTTGGGCAATATGCCCACTTATTTGGGTGTAATGAAACTTTTTCCCAAAGTTTTGGGCACTATGTCTATTGTTGGGCGTAATGACATTACTTCATTTGGGCATTGTGACAAAACCATGGCCGGCGTAATACCCAAAAAAGTCATAGAGCCCAAAGTTTAAATCGAAAATGTCACAATGCCCAAATAATTCCGCAACAACAATTTATATGGAAAATGTTTGGGCGTTATGTCGCAATGGGATTTGGGCGTTATGATTTTGGGCGCTACGATGCAGCGCCGTGCCGGGCTTTGCTAGTTGAATGTACATATGCAGGCTTGATACATGTATAATTTTTTTCATTTTCATAAAAACCTCGCTTTTTACCGAGACGAGGCGAGGTTTCGACGAGGCGAGACGAGGCGAGGTGCCGGTGTGTATCGCCTCGCCTCGGTCTAGCGAGGCAAATTTATTTTTCCTCCTCGCCTCGTTCTCGCCTCGCTCTCGCCTCGTAGAACGAGGTTGCCTCGCAGCCTCGGTGAAGCACTACATGTGCACCAAAACACCAAGTTTCATCAAAATCCCTGAAATTTTTTTCGAAATAGGCTTGGTCTTATATATATAGAGTAAGGGCGGTTGGCGTGTCCGTAAACCGATTTTGCTCATTTCTATATGCTAGTAGCTTGTAAGAAGGTGTGAGCTGTATTAAAAATTTCATTGAATTAGCTTGCTTGGCTTTCACGTAACCGTGATTTCAACAGACAAACAGACACACTTTGTACTTTTTTATTTTGGGTCAGTCTAGTTTGTACATATGTTGGTATGTACTTACAGAGTTGTATGCGAAAAGCGCATCCAAAATAAAACCACAAACCATTCGTACCAACAAAACCGCAATTATTTACATAGCACTCAAATCGCAAAATGTGTGGGTAGCTGCGGTTAAATGCTAAAAGGTGCATTGCATATTTACATAAATGCAAATTGTGGGCGTTGCAAGGAGTTGAGTCTAGAAAATTTTAAATGAAATTTGATACACTATAACAATATTTTCCATATACTCTAACGTACTTTTTACGCATATGAGTCATTCCCTAATTGAATGACAAAAAAAAAGTTTGGCTGAAATTTCAATCGACCTCTCCAATGTCCCTAATTTTTTTTTTGTGAATTTGTTTTGATAAAAAAAATTATAGCATTGCAAATTTTAATGTATATTTTATGACCTCTTTGTTTCCAAATTAAATATATAAATAAGCGGGCTTTAGGTCAGTTTTAATTATTTATTGATTCCGCTATTTCGGAGTCCTTTGGAATTCATTTTCAAGGACTAAAAATAAATTACATATTATAAAAACAATTTACACTAAAAAACAAATAATTATTACATACAAAATTTAAAAAATTAAAAAACTAAAAAGTAAACATTACATCAAAAAACACAACGAACAAAAATACACACTGAACAACCTTGAAACTAATAGCCCAAGAGCCGGCTGTAGAAAAGTCAAGTGTATAAGATTACAGCTTGAAATGTATGTCAAATGATAGAGCTCGATGAGCCTAAACACAATATATGTGGTTGCCTTGCCAAAGCCTGTCCTAAATATGGGTTGCCACCTGTTTTTTGGGCCATTTTTTTTTAATAAAAAGTGTATAAGATTACAGCTTGAAATGTATGTCAAATGATAGAGCTCGATGAGCCTAAACACAATATATAGGGTTGCCTTGCCAAAGCCTGTCCTAAATATGGGTTGCCACCCGTTTTTTGGACCAACATTTTTTAGAAAAAAGGTTTATAAAACATTATTTAATCGAACTTACAGTCATTAAGCAAAGACCAATATTGTAAATTTTTACTTATTGATCAATGCTATTTTTCAACAAACATGACAAAGATAACAAATGGAACAATTTTAACCTGGTAATTGGTGACATGTTTCGGCTATTACCAATAGCCTCATCAGACCAGTTTGGTTAATTCTGTACATGGACTCGAACCCCTGACCGTTCATGCATTGCAATTGCATATTTTGCGACGGCCGCTCTAACACTTGAGCTACTGAGGTACTTGTCATGAGGTGTACAGAGTGCGCATATTCCATTTGTCATCTTTTGTCACTTTCTCGCTTGCTGCCATAGCCGTTAGACCGTCGGCCTAAAGCAGGGGTCGGCAAAGCAATAATACTTTCTCTTTCTCTCTTGTTGTATACGTATACAAGAAAATTAGCTCTGCTACTCATGAGTAGCAGCGCGCCGATACCTGGCCTAAAGTCATGCTATAATTTATTTTTCGAAATTGTGGTGTTGCCAGCCACATATTTTTGAAATTCGGCGTGTTCTCCATATGGTTTAAGAAAGTTGATTTTAGCGACTGATTATTTTTATAATTAAACATTATTTAATCGAACTTACAGTCATTAAGCAAAGACCAATATTGTAAATTTTTACTTATTGAATTCGATTAAATAATGTTTAATTACAGTCGCTAAAATCAACTTTCTTAAAAAAGGTTTATGGTTTAAGATTCCACCTTAAAAAGTATGTCAAATGATAGAGCTTGAAGAGCCTAAATATAATATATAGGGTTGCTTTGCCGAATCCCGTCCCAAACATGGGTTGCCACCTGTTTTTTGGGCCAAGATTTTTCAGAAAAATGTTTATGGTTCAAGATTTCAGCAGGATAGGCATGTCAAATCATAGATCTTGTTGAACCTTAAAAAAAATATTTCAAGTAATCTTGTCGAATCCCGCCCCAAATGAGGGTTGCCACCTGTTTTTTGGCCCAAGTTTTTTCAGAAAAATGTTTATGGTTTGAGATTGCAGCTTGAAATGTATGTCAAATGATATACCCTGAGGATCTCTAATAAAATATACAGGGTTGCCTTGCCGAATCCCGTCCCAAATGTGGGGTGCCACCTGTTTTTTGACCTAAGTTATTTCAGAAAAGTGTTTATGGTTTGAGTTTGCAGCGTGAAATTTGTGTCAAATGATAGACCTTGATGATTTCTAATAAAATATATACGGTTGCCTCGACGAATCCCGTCCTAAATGTGGGTTGCCACCTGTTTTTTGGCCAAAGTATTTTCAGAAAAATGTTTATGGTTTGAGATTGCAGCTTGAAATGTGAGGCAAATGATAGACCTTGATGATCTCTAATAAAATACATAGGGTTGCCTTGCCGAATCCCGTCCCAAATGTGGGTTGCCACCTATTTTTTGGCCCAAGATTTTTCAGAAAAATGTTTATGGTTCAAGATTTCAGCTGGATAGGCATGTCAAATCATAGATCTTGATGAACCTTAAAAAAAATACTTCGAGTAATCTTGTCGAATCCCGTCCCAAATGTGGGCTTACAACAGTTTTTTGGCCTAGGTTTTATCAGAAAAATGTTTATGGTTTGAGATTTCAGCTTCAAATGTGAGTCAAATAATAGACCTTGATGATTTCTAATAAAATATATAGGGTTGCTTTTCCGAGTCCCGTCTCAAATGTGGGTTGCCACCTGTTTTTTGGCCCAAGTTATTTCAGAAAAGTGTTTATGGTTTGAGATTTCAGCTTGAAATGTGTGTCAAATGATATACCCTGATGATCTCTAATAAAATATATAGGGTTGCCTTGCCGAATCCCGTCCCAAATGTGGGGTGCCACCTGTTTTTTGACCCAAGTTTTTTCAGAAAAATCTTTATGGTTTCAGATTGCAGCTTGAAATGTGAGTCAAATGATAGACCTTGATGATCTCTAATAAAATATATAGGGTTGACTTGCCGAATCCCGTCCCAAATGTGGGGTGCCACCTGTTTTTTGACCCAAGTTTTTTCGGAAAAATCGTTATGGTTTCAGATTGCAGCTTGAAATGTATGTCAAATGATATACCCTGATGATCTCTAATAAAATATATAGGGTTTCCTCGCCGAATCCCGTCCTAAATGTGGGTTGCCACCTGTTTTTTGGCCAAGGTTTTTTCAGAAAAGTGTTTATGGTTTGAGATTGCAGCTTGAAATATGCGTCAAATGATAGACCTTGATGATTTCTAATAAAATATATAGGGTTGCCTTGCCGAATCCCGTCCTAAATGTGGGTTGGCACCTGTTTTTTGGCTAAAGTATTTTCAGAAAAATGTTTATGGTTTGAGATTGCAGCTTGAAATGTGTGTCAAATGATAGACCTTGATGATCTCTAATAAAATATATAATGTTGCCCGACCATAAACTTTTTTTTAATAAACTTTGCCCAAAGAACAGGTTACAATCCATATTTCGGACGGGATTCCGCAAAGCAACCCTATAATAATTTGATAATTTGCTAAATTGTGAACGGTATAATTCAATCTAATAATATATTGAAAATGTCAACCATTAAATTTTTAGGAAAGTTTATTATCAAATTATTAAAAAATTATTTTAAAGCTATGGGTAATATCCGCAACTCTTTTCGATCATTACTTCGTAAATGATTTTCCTTATGTCTAACAATTAGATCTACTTCTTTCGACTAATTGTTAAAGTTTACTCGATTCAACTTATCTCATTTTCAAGATCATGCTAAGTGGTTCTGTAAGCAAAATTTAACTTACGTTTTTATAAAAGAATTTGTACGGGGAAAAATTTCGTTTTGATATTCCACACAATTTCCCGCAAATGCCATATTTGAGATTTTTGAACAAGTGGCATAGTGTGGTGAGCGCCAGGTTCCCAGTTGAACAGAAGAGAAATTGCGGTGCAGGCGGGTAGATCGGGCACCACAGCTTTTGACATTTCTAATTTGTATTTTGCTATTATGCAGAAAATTTTTGGACTCTCGCAATAAAAAGGTAAAAAATATAAGTTAACATTTTATTTAATTTTTAAACAATACATTTTCAGATAAGAAACAACAGTAAACGATCCTGGTTGGTTTCAAAGACTGGTCGCTGCTTAGTGTGGTCATGACGCTGACCTAAAACTCGTTGGACAGATTTTTTGTCTTCACTGAAAGGCAAACTTATTAAAAAAGCCGACTTACACATCAAGGAATCGTTACGGAAGAAACGTTGAATGCGTAAAGATCCTCAACCTATTAAAGTACATGGGGCACCACAAAGTTCCGCACTATTCTTTCAATACAACACACAATTGGGTCCACCATATCACTTTATCATCGATACGAATTTCATAAACTTTAGCATAAAAAGTAAATAGGACATCATACAGGGCATGATCAATGGTCTTTAGGACCATATCAGGTGTTATATTGTCGCTACCAATGATAAAGGTCTTAAAAATCTCATAAGCGTTCGGTGTGCCGCGAATGTATGTGGCAGTGCAAGTATGCCATTGAACGTATACCAGAGCATATGGACTGTAAAAGTTGCTAAAAATGATATCAGTTCGGCTGTTGGCGTAACAGGTTTCGTAGCTGGGAAAGTTGGCTATAATAGTGAATAAGCTAACAGTAAAACGGAGGGTACCATGAAAATCGCAGCGGGAGCAGTTTAAGGATTGAGTAGTGTCTATAATGGACTTGAAACATCAGCAAAAATTCGTTACAATATTCGCATAAAATAGTTACTATAGATCTTATACTATAAAAAGAAATAATCATGAAAACAAAAATTGAGAGCAGATTTTGTGACTTCAAGTATATACCCAGCGAACAGGGCTGCTAATAAAAGGCACAAAAATATGTGTAGAATTTTTATCAATTGAAGCTTGATTTAACTAAGCCCACACTTGTATCAAAAATTTTTGGAAAGATGTCCGAAGCGAAAATTTTGAAACCAATTGCAAAAAAAGCTGTCTTGATTTGACGTTGAAATTCATAGAGAATGTCAAATCGAATTTCTTGCTATGTTAACAAGGAGACCTCTGTTGGCCTACATACATCAATAACTCTACGTTTTCTCGTCTACATTCTCAGATCTTTCTGAAAATCTAAAAATATCGTTAGATAACTACAAAATGTCCATTATTGAATTTTTCAAAATTAATAAAATACCATCAACATTAGAAATATAAATTTTTTATTTAGTTTTATATTTTTTGGCCTGAAATTACAATTTTTTTTTTGCTGGGCTTATTGTTTTAAGCTTAAAATTTTTTTCATCAAATCTCACTACTCAATCTTAGGAAGTGAGTCATACAAATGTAACATTTTTAGAATTTCACTTTTCGCATAAATAATTAAAAGCAGCTTTAGTTTAGTACAACTTAAAAATAAATACAGGACACAATTGAATTATAATAAAATACGTTATGCGTAGCAAACAAGATTCACGTTCTCAATTATAATACAATACTATAAAATCACAATTAAAACAAAAGTTAATTTACCAACATACAAAGTTTTGTAATCATATCATAACCATCGGCAAAAGATGCATTTCTAAATTAAAAACAAATAAATTTTCAGACAACACAATCAAGTTTAAATTCTTTAAGCAATGTAAATTAATTTATTTATATCATCACCATCGCTGTGCATGTAGTTGTGTTCATTTAGCCATTCCTGTTGTTTTTTTGATCATTTTCTTCGATGACAAGAATTCTTCAAAATATCAATTAGCCTTAAAAAAATGCAGAGAAGCATTATTTTAACGTTTACGCATTTTCATTATCTTAATGACTGCTTCCTGGGTGCGCAATATACGCAATTGTACAATCGAATGGTTGTCTTCTTGCTGGGATCTTTCAGTGCTTAATTGAAGGCGTGGAATTAAATTAAGCTGCAAACTTAAATTGTTAAATATTTGGTGAGCTCACAGTAAATTTTTTTTAATAACAAATTTACCTTTCTTTTCCGTTGATATTTGTCATTTTTAACAACAGCAAATTCTTGGTTAAGAAAAAAGCAAGCATTCTCGGTAAAGTCTTTTGGGGTTGTCGTGGGTTGGATGGTTCACGATCTTAAAAAAATTATATTATTGATTTTATTGCCCACAAAATTTCAGTGACTAATTTTGGTTACCTGGCAAGTCGTAAGTTTTATCATATGGCCGTTAATTCCATGGAAAAATACAGCCATTTAAAATATGGATTCATCCAAATCGTAACGACCAAAATTGTGAACAAATGTTATCGTGCCGTTGCTAATATGATGATACCATATCATATACAATTTTCGATCGGAGTGCTTTTTCTTATAGAAATCTCCGATATCTGGATTGTAATCCGCCAATTCGAGTGGTAAACTGACTGAGATGCGCTCTGAGAAACGTACCCAAGCACCAGCATTTAAAATTTTTATATGAATGGCATCATGACAACCATGGTGTAACTTTAAACGAAATTAAAACTAAACTTTATATCCTGGAACATGTGGGCCAAACGATTAACGTAGTCTGCAGACATGCCCACTTCGCGTAGCCATTCGACAATGTTCTCTTCTTTTTCGCTGTCGGCACTGGCTCCTACACGGAAAAAACACCAACTCGAAATTATTGTAAATATTAATGAAAATTTAAGAAAAATTAGTAGGTAATTTAGTAATTTAGAAACGGTTCGAGTGTCTATTAAAAATTACTAAGCGTAATATAAAAATTGCATCAAGCAGGCATTAATTTTTCGAATGCAAGTTTTTAATTTTTACAAAGTAGATTTTAAAATTTCTGCAATAATTTATTATATTTTAAAAGGACTATACTATTTTTTAAAAAGTACATTATAAAGTTTTTATGATGAAATAGTAATAACTGAAATTTATTTTTAAATTTTTTGGTGTGTTGAACAAAATTAGGGCAGCCAGCGAGTTTCCGTTGCCGCTTTCCCGACCCCGTCCCAATTCTGTTCAACACATTACTTCAAAGCCAATTAGTAAGAGTTTGGTAAGCCTTATATATTTATTTTTTTGCATGAACATGTTGAGAACTCAAACAGAGTACAAATTAAACACAAAAGAGAAATAAAATTCAATATAATAAAAATTAATAATCTTGAAATAATTTTTCTATAACTACTTTTTAAAAATTATAAAGCGGGACTTATATATTACAATATGAAATAAATAAAAATTCTAATGTTGCAATTTATTAAAATTTAATAAATTCTTTGTAAAATTTCAAAGTTTTAGGTGATAATTAAAATGAAGAAAATAATTTTTAATATGCACTTATTAAAAAATGTAAAATGAAAATATTTACAAACTAGAATAGAATTTTTAATAAGGATTTTCTATTTATTACTATAAATAAGTAATATTTGTTTTCAGATTTTAATTTTTATAATCTTCTATTAATTTTTAATAAAATTTGAGTGGGTGTTTTTTCCGTGTAGTATTAATCTATCACTTTGAAATATCATGGATAAAAACATCTGCTCTTGTTGTGCTCTGCGTGGATCATACCTTGGCGTCAAATGTACTTTGTGATAACGCATAAAAACATCATTATTATTAACATATTTTAGTACCAAAAGCACATCTCTCAATCATGAATAATGAATCTATGGAGAGAAAGGTATTTTTGGAAATACATATTGTAAAAATTGTTAATCTATGTATTGCAACTCACATTTTTAACTGAATGTGGTCCGCTTTCAATCACTTTGAGTGGTGCTTAAGATTGTACCACAACAAATCTGTGAAAAAACAAAGATATTAGTTAAGATTTTTTAAAAACTTTTTAAAGGCTGAAAAAGGGAGATAAATTTATTATAATTCAATTAATATATTGATACAAACCTTTAACTTCGAAATATCTCAAATTCTTGTTTTGCGGTAAAATTGTAAACAAACGTTTGACAGCTGATAAATTGCCATATTTCCACTTTTTCAGAAATGAAATATATTCTTTTATTTACGTTAAATTTGACACAAACTGTAAATTCAAACACTTTTTTTATATATTTCTCTAAAAATTTAATATAATAAAAAAACAATTTCTCATGTTTTTTTTTAGCAGTAATTTAAAAACTCCTCAAATTGAGTTAGAATATATACAAAGTGGCACACTCACATGAGCGAACTCACCGCATAAGGGCGAAATTAATTTTCACTAAAAAAAAATTTTTCCCGCTTGAAAATACCTTCCGGTCTATATTAGTCTATGCATTGGACAACCGAACGGCTAACAAAAAACAAGTGCAATATTTTAAGTGCAATATTTTTTCTTAGTTTTTAGGTTGATTAGTGTGTATTTTTGTATTTTTGTTCGTTGTGTTTTTTGATGTAAAGTTTAATTTTTAGTTTTTTAATTTTTTAAACTTTGTAAGAAATAATTATTTGTTTTTTAGTGTTAGTGCAAATTGTTTTTATAATATGTAATTTATTTTTAGTCCTTGAAAATGAATTCCAAAGGAATTCGAAATATCGGAATCAATAAATAATTGAAACTGACCTAAAGCCCGCTTATTTATATATTTAAATTGCAAATTTTTGTACGAAAACTTTTTTCATTCTGAAAGGTTCCGGATTCAACATTTCCTGAACCTTTCAAATAAAATTTTTCTGACACATTTATCTTACTAATGTTTTATGATTCGTTTATACTTATTTGTTAACTGCATTGTACATTATATACATATATGTACATACAGAGGCGTACCGTGCATTTTTGGCGCCTGGGACGTAACTTCGAATGCCGCCCCCTAAGTACCAAAAAAAATTTTTTTTCATAAGCAAAAAAAAACAGGCAACATTAGATATATTTTACTAATACTGTGAAAATGCCCACCTACACATTCAAATTTACTGCATCGATTTAATTTTATTCATTTTTGACTTTCAAAAACCCTCAAGCGAATTGAGATATATTTTACGAACATTTTGCGGCCCCCTCAAGCCTTGCGTCTGGGGCGGTCGCACCACCCTACGTACGCTACTGTGGATACATATATACGACAGGTCTATGGTTAGTACCAGGCCCGTGCGCACGGGGTGTTTTGGGGGTTCTAACCCTCCCCCATTGGAAATTTTTTTACATAGACTTTTATTGACAATGGCGCATATTCATAGTCGTTTTTTTAAGTTGAAACCAACTAAACTCAAACCAAATTTAGTTATGACTAAAAATGGTTTTCTATTCATAGTTGATTTTTTAGTATTGACTAACTGGCATAAGCTTTGTTATCGAAATAAACACATTTCTATTTTTATTTAAATGTTTTTTTGAATTTGCTGTCAAAATTTCTTACTGATTTTTGTTTTTTTGTGCGATGGAAGCAAACGTAAAGGTAAAATTAAACATATGCAGGCATTTTATTTAGATAATATCAATGCCTTTCTTTTTTAGAGGGAACGAGAGGCAAATTGGACTCAGGAGGAAAAAAGCATTTTCCGGGAGCTAATTTCGAAGCATGTGGAGGTACTGGATAGTAAGCAAAATGATATGCGAATGATTTCTAAGAAGAAGGAAGCCTGGAGCAAAATTAATGGCAACATGGAGGCGGCAGGTAATAAAAGAACTGTCAGCAAATTGAAGCAGCAATGGGCACGAATGAAAATTCGTGCCAAAAGTAAAGTTGCATCGGTACGTAAAGCCAGAGTAGCGACTGGAAATTGTGTCACTATTCCTGAAATGGAAGACAGTGACGATGAAGTTCTTAATATAATTTCGGAACAGCTGGTATATGATTCCATTTTGATTGACAGCGATACCATAAATGCGCCACAGCTGAATAATTCGCCACAGAATAATCAGTCGCCACATCAAACTCATTCGCCGCAATCAAATCATACACCTCAGGTGCACCCACAACAACAACAAATTCTGCCAGAACCAAAGCCAAAGTCTATCCAAGGTGATTTGCTTACCCGGCTGAGGAAGTTGCCCAAGCGTTCCAAGTCCTCAGTTTTAGAAGAGAGGCAAAAACAGATAAAAAAAGAATTCCAAAACAATCAAGAAATTCATAAGTTGCAGGCAAAAAAGCTCCGCTGCGAAATCAAATACGAAAGAGAGATCCATGAAGAAAAAGTCTACCAAATGAAAGAACTTCATGAGCTCCAAAAAGAACTTCATGAGCTCCAAAAAGAACTTCTGCACAAGCAAATAAACCAATTGCCAAAAGAAAATGGCACACCTGCAACTTCTATTAAATAGCACATTTAATATAGGATTAATATTTAATATAGTTCATGTCTTGAAGTTCGTTTTTTTTTTTTGTTTATTTTCTAAACTAAATAATGCATATATATGTACATACATATTTTAAATTAAATGGAATAATTTTTGATACTCAAAAATGTCTTTCAATGAATGATGCTCTGAAAGCTCTTCCAGACTCTGTTTCAATATGGACCACATTAGTGTTTCGAGGAGCTCTAGCCAATGTTTGATTATGTAAATGCGTTTCCGACACTGAAAATAATTATAATGATTTAAACTATTTTTTAAACAATTTAAACGTACAAGGCAGGTTCCTCTCCTTTGCAATGTTGTGAAGTACTCCAATAGCAACAATTATATTTTTCGCAGTATCCAAATCTACGCGAATTCTCTCAAGAGCTGCTTGAAATTTTGATTTCATTTGACCATTTAAGCACTCAATTTTTGCTCTTGTTGCTATATGGCTTCTATTATACCTGTACAAAAGAGAAATTTAAATTAAGCCTTCCTTAGTATTGTTAAACTTACCTTTGTTCTTTATCTGTTAAAGGATTTCGTAGAGGTGTTAACATTATTGGAGAAGCCGGGTATCCGCCATCGCCAAGTAATACGCCCCTATGACTGTGCTTCTAGGGTAGTTTTTAATCGGCACATATTCCAAATTCTGGCGTCATGTATGGATCCACGACTTCTTGCAACAATATCTAAGATTTTGCAATCCGCATCGCAAACAATCTAATGTAGTCCACACCACATTCATACATGTATTTATTAAAATTTGCTTTTCGCTTTTTTAACGTTATTAGAAAACGTACCTGTACATTTAAAGAATAATATCCCTTCCTATTTCTAAAGTGACCCGCCATTACTTGTCCCACATTCCCGGATGGACATTTTATGCGAATGTGTGTGCAGTCAATAGCGCCTAAAACACTTGGAAAGCGCGATATATTAAAAAATTTGGACTTAACGGCGTTTATTTCGTCCGCTTCACTTGGAAACTTTATAAAATTTGGCATCTTCAAAGCTATTTCTCTGGCTACATTTTTAATAATTCTACTAACGGTTGGCTGGGACAAACCATGAAGATCAGCTAACAAATAGCAAAAGTAAAGTTTTAATGGCAAACATAAAATATACATTATTTGTACTTACCTATATCGCTTTGGTGGACATTACGCCCCAAAAAACGTAAGGTGCATAACACTTGTAAATCCTTAGAAACGGGCAGTCCCCTATTGTTTTTCGCTTCATTGATATCTAAAATATCAATGATGAATTTTGCTGTGTCCTTATCAAACCTGTACCGAGCGTAGAAATCGCCATCGTCCATTCGAAATGGGTCAATGCGTTCTTTGTAAATTTTAGTCTTCCTCGTTAGCATAATATCGTCCAAAATCTCAAAATCTTCAAAAATATCGAAATCGCGTTGAATTTGCTCCATATTTGCTTTTTATTTCTTTTTTTGACTTTTTGGTATCGACTTAAACACAACTTTAGCTGAAACTAAATTTTTAGTTATAACTAAGCAGAAAAGTCGATGCCAAGTCGATTATGAATGACTTAGTTATTTCTAAAATAAAGTTCTTACTTAAGCTGATACCAAATATGACTATGAATATGCGCCAATGTGTTCTAACTTAAATGAAAAACCAAAAAGACTTGCGCCTCTTACGAAAAAATAAAAATTTTAGGAAAATAAAAAAAACTCACTTACACATGTATAGGAAAGGGTATAAAAAATGATACACTTAAAAGTGTACTTATGTATGTATGTATGTATATACATGTATATATGATGCCCATTTTATTAAGATCAGTTAAACGGTTTGCAGCAGTAATTTTTTGAAAATCTATCCGCTACTTCCGATATTTCACAAACCAGATCCAAGCGAAAGTTGTCGTTTAAATATTCTGTTTTTTCATTAAAAACACCTCATTTTGAGATAAGAATAAGAAAATCAAAGTGTTGGTAAGGTTATCTTGCTTCAAAATGTTTCCCTACTAATACTTCCTGAAATCTTTTTTGCCATTCATTTTTTAATTCACAAAAATGTTTCTCAAAATATCTTTGAAATAACATCTTCTGTTTTTTTTTTTTTTTTTTATATGTTATTCCTCAATCAAACCTAAGATTGCATGTACTTTCATATCGAAATTCCCGCCATAATTTTGGAAAACGTGAGTTCTAATTGTATGAAATTTATGATATTTTCCAAAGTTATGTCGGCAATTTCGATATGAAAGTACATGCATTCTTAGGTTTGATTGAGGAATAACATACACCTAATTCTGTTTTTACACGGTGATTGGTTCCAGGAAAACCCGTGCAAAAAAAGACCATGTAAAAAAAGACATTAATCGTATGCAAAATTGGTGATTGGTTCCTTATCTCTAAAACCTATTGAAATTAGTGAAAAACAAGGATTTTTTAAGAACAACTATTCAGGTTTATTTTATTAAATTGCATATATATTTGGTATCAGGTTCAATCAAATAAAACTTTTTATTTTTGATTAATAAATTTTCGTAGTTTATATTTTGAAGATTTTTTTAATAATGAATTTTCAATTTTCTTACAAATAAAACAAAATTTTCAATTCTTAAAAATTTTAAATAATAACTTAAACATTATTATAAGTTGTTTTTATGTATAGAGACACTATCTGTGTGTTGTTGTTTATTTATGTTGGTGTTAAGTCACCACATTATTCCCCCTCCTCCCTTTCTGAAATTTTGTAGTGTTGGTTAGTAAATTGAAGTGTACTCTTTTGGTAGAATTGTTTGGAAGGGAGAGTGTTTGTGTATTTTCTTCATTTAGAAAAGCTGGTTTAAGTCTGTCTATGTTGATTGTAGTAGTAGTATTGTTTTTTATTATTTTAAAGAATTTTGGTGATTTTTCGATGACTCTGAATGGTCCATCGTATGGGTATTGTAATGAGTGTCGTATTGTATCGTTTCGTACAAAAACGAATTTGCAGTCTTTTAATGTTTGTGGAACATGTTGTTATGATGTGAAATTTTTGATTGTATGTTGTTTATGTTTTCTTTAAGTTTGGACAAAGTCTCTAATGGTTTGAATGGTTCTATTTTCTGAACTGTTAGTTGTTGTGGTAGTCTGAGTGTTTGACCAAAAACCATTTCAGCTGGTGATGTTTTAATGTCTTCTTTAACAGTTGATCTGAGACCTAATAGAATTAGGGGAAGTTCCGAATACCAGTTTTTCTGATTATTAGAGGCTATTAAGGAAGCTTTAAGTGTTCTGTGGAATCTTTCTATTATTCCGTTTGCTTGTGGGTGATATGCTGAAGTTGTGATGTGGTGAGTACCAAGTGTTTTTATAAATTGTTTAAATGTGTGAGAGGTGAACTGAGGTCCTCGATCAGAAGTGATCTCGAGTGGGACTCCGAAACGTGAAATGAATTCTCTGTTGAAGGTTTCAACAATTGTAGAGGTATCAGTATCTTTTATTGGGTATACTTCGGGCCAACGTGTATTTCTGTCTATGGCAGTGAGTAGATATCTATAATTATTTGATATTGGTAAAGGACCGACTAGATCGATGTGGATATGTTCGACCGTGTGGGATATGTATTTGATGAGGTAGTATTTTGTGTGTCTGTGTACTTTTGCTCGTTGACAGTTAACACATTCCTGGGACCATTTGTTGATTTGTGAATTCATGTTGGGCCAGAAGTATCGTTGTGTTATCAGTCGTCTGGTAGCTCTAGTTCCGGGATGAGAAATGTTGTGTATCTGTTCGAATATTTTTTTACGAAGTGTTTGTGGTATGTATGGACGGGTATCTTTTGTCGAGTGTTTACACCAAATTTTTATGTTAAGGAATGGAATATCGATTTGTTTAAATTTGTATATGTTTTTGTTCATTATGTCGTTTAGTTCTGAATCGTTTGTTTGTTCGATGTGTAATTGTTTTAGATTGAGGTCTGGTGTTTTTAGTTCTTCTACCTCGTATCTCGATAGAGCATCTGCAACAGTGTTCTCTGTACCTTTAATATGTAGTATTGTGTTGGTAAACTGTGCGATGTATTCTAGGTGACGTGTTTGTCTTGGACTGCGTTCTGTTTTCGAGTTAAGTGCGTTAATTAGTGGTTTGTGATCGGTGTATACTGTGAATGTGTTGCCTTCTAAATGGTGTCTAAAATGTCTAATGGTTAAGTATATGGCGAGTAGTTCACGATCGAATGTGCTGTATTTTGTTTCAGTGGGTGAAAGTTTTTTAAAAAAGAATGCTAGTGGTTCTAATTTGTTATTGTGTTCTTGTTGCAGGACTCCACCGACTGCTGTGTTAGATGCATCTACAGCAATTGATAGTTTCGCTTTACTGTTAACATGGTTAAGCAGTGTTTGCTTAGCGAAGCTATCTTTTATTGAAGTAAATGCATTTAGAGTGTCTTTTGTCCATTGTAATTGTTTCTTTTTGGTTTTTGATGCGTTGGTTACCATTTGATATATTGGTCCTAGTGTGTGTGCAAGTTTAGGAATGCGTCTGTGGTAGTAGTTGGTCATACCGATAAACTTTTGCATGTGTTTGACTGTGGTTGGTTGTGGATAGTCTTGAATGCACTGTATTCGTTCTGTGGATGGTTGTATACCTTGTTTTGAAATGTTGTAACTTAGGAATGTTATGTTATCGACTCCGAAAACGCATTTATTTGGTTTGATGTTGAGTCCGTAGCTATTGAGCCGTGTGAAAACTTGTGTAAGATGTTGTAAATGTTGTTCTTCTGTTTCGCTGGCAATAAGAATGTCGTCTAAGTATACGAAAATGAAGTCTAACCCGTTTAGAACTTCGTTTATGAATCTTTGGAATGTTTGCGCTGAGTTCCTCAAGCCGAAGGGCATTCGGAGGAACTCGAACATTCCGAAAGGTGTAGTTATTGCTGTTTTATGAATGTCTTCAGGAGCCATTGGTATTTGGTGATAGGCTCGTATTAGATCTAATTTTGAGTAAATGGTTGTGTTGTGTAAGTTTATTGAAAAATCGTGTATGTGTGGTAATGGGTAGCGGTCTGGTACAGTTATTGTGTTAAGTCTTCTGTAATCTCCGCATGGTCTCCAGTCGTTTGCTTCACGTTTAGGAACCAAGTGTAATGGAGATGCTGTCATGGAGTTAGACGGTCTGCATATGCCAGCTTTGACTAAGAAGTCAAATTCTTGTTTGGCTATTTTCATTTTTGGTAGATCTAGTCGTCGAGGTTTGTTGTAAGGTAATTGTCCTTGTGTTGTAACATGGTGTACTGTTTTGTGTTTGATTGGTGCAGTATAATCTGGTTCTGTTGTGAGTGCTGGGAATTTTTTGAGTAACTGAGTGTATTTGTTGTTGATTGAGAATAATTTTGGTAATGGTGTTTCTGTGTACGCTGAAATGGCGTTTATGGATAGTTTAGTCAGTGGATCAATGAGACGTTTGTGTTTGAAGTCGATGAGTAATCCGAATTTTGTTAAAAAATCTGCGCCTAAAATTGGTTTCGAAATGTCCGCAGTTAAAAAGGTAAATGGTAAGTCACGTCTTAGTTTTAGATTTAGTGTTAGTAACTTTTTACCGTAAGTTGCTATTGAGGTGCCATTGGCGGCTGTCAAAATAATGTCGGACTTTTGTTTGTGATTTTTGAATTTGGATGATGGGAGTACAGAAACTTCTGCTCCACTATCAACGAGAAATTTTAAGTTGTTTGTGTTGTCGTGAATGAAAAGACGGCGTGTAAGTGTTGTGAGACTTCCGTCATCAGCCGTCGCGATGATGGAGTCTTTTAGTTTAATGTATTGTGTTGGACGAATGAACATGGTTGTTCGCATCGTCTGGCGTTTTTACCAAATTTATAATGGTATTGACATAAAGGGATTGGGGAATGTAGATGAGAGTTGTTTTGGAAGTTATATCTGTTTCTAGAGAATCCTCTTGATCGAGAGTTTGAACGTTGGTATGATCTGTTGGTATGTTCTGATTTAATTGATTCTACTTCTAATGTTAATTTGTTGACTTTATCAAGAAGTTGTGAGGTTGTTTGTGTTAATGATTGCATTGCTATTGTTAAATCATTTTGTGTGTGGTTTGGTAAATTTGGACTTTTGTGTATTTCGGAAATTTCGTTTTCGAAAATAATTTCCCATAATCTATCTGCTAATTTCAGGAGTTCATTCAATTCATTATTATTTGCACTCGTCAAAGCAATTTTTAGGCTCTTCGGTAATTTTCTGATCCATAATTTTTGTAGAAATTCTGGATCTACCGAAGAACCTGCTAAAAGAAGTAGCGATCTGTACAACTGAGATAGTTTTAGGTCACTAATCTCAGTGTCAGAAAATAATTTATCGAGACGCTTGTTTTCACTTAAAGAGTGTCGTTCAATAAGTACTTGTTTTAGTCCTTCATACAGATTATCCATTGGAGGTTTCTGTATGAAGTCTAAAACTGTAATTATTACATCTTGTGGAAGTGCAGTGATTAAGTATTCGTATTTTGTTTTGTCTGTTGTAATGTTTTTTGTGTTGAATTGCATATCTGCTTGTATAAACCATGCTTCTGGACAATTGGTCCAGAATTGTGGTAACTTAACCGAAGTGGCATTGATTTCCAAGGGAGTGTCGAAGGGGTTGTGTAGTGTGTCTCCGTCTCCATGGTGAGAGGAGTGGTTGGAATGGGTTGGGGTTTGTCCAGAGTGAGGGGGTGTACGACTTAAACTCATTGTAGTGTGAGGAGGGGTTGGTTGTTGTGATGATTTTATTTGAAAATGTATGTGTAAATTTTTAATATGTATCTAACAATATCGTGTACCTATGTGAAGTGTAGTACCTACGAGATGCAAACGATAAGTTTCTTCCCTCCCTATCGTTTGACATTCGTTTTAAGAAACTAAATACTTATTCTGTTGTTGCTGCTGCCTTGGTGTCACCGATTGTGGTTGTTGTTGACGTTGCTGTTGATGTTGCTGTTGTTGACGCTGTTGTTGATGTTGTTGATGTTCACTTCAGGCTATATGAGTTAGTGACAATGCTGGCGATGTGTTGTTAACGTTACGTGATGATGAACGTCGTACGTTGTTTTTAGTTGACGCTAGACTATTATTACTTTTTGAGCGTTTTATTGTCTCTTTAGTTATGGTTGCTGCCGTTGTTACTTTTGGCTCTAAGTTTTGTTCCAATGGCTTTGGTGATGAACTACTAGTAAAATTGTTGCGAATGTTGTTGTTGTTATTATTATTGGTGGTAGTGGTATTATTTGTGGTGGCCTTGTTATATATGTAGGATTGATTGTATTTGCTGCTTTTTGAGGTTTTTTTTTTTATATGTTGCCTGGTGGGATCGTCAGTTTTGGTATCAGGTTCAATCAAATAAAACTTTTTATTTTTGATTAATAAATTTTCGTAGTTTATATTTTGAAGATTTTTTTAATAATGAATTTTTAATTTTCTTACAAATAAAATAAAATTTTCAATTCTTAATAATTTTAAATAATAACTTAAACATTATTATAAGTTGTTTTTATGTATAGTGTCTCTTGTGTGTTGTTGTTTATTTATGTTGGTGTTAAGTCACCACATATATAATGTGTTTTTACACAAGCATAGTTATTAAAGAAAAAAAAGATATGCACTCCAAGCTTAAAAGTAATGTAAAAAAATTTATGACAAGTTCAGGAACTAATTATGTAAAACAGCTATGTTGTTAACAAAAAGAAAAGGTTATTCAATTTTTAAGGTAAAAAACATTTAAAAAAAATTAAAATGATAATCACAAATACAGGAACATAAATTTAATTGCTGTCATCATCAGTTACTCGCATTCGCTTGCATCGAATGCGTATAAAATCACTATCTGGAATAATTTTCAACTGGACTTTTTCTTGCTCGTCTGAAATGTTGGCGAAATTTGACATTTCTGCCTAACGTTTATTAACATAAATTTTGCCATTAAACTTTTGTAGGTTCATTTCCAATTTTCGTTGCAACAAAGAAGGTTTATGTACGTTTGTAACGAAATAAAGGACTCCTTTTAGAAACCCAATAAGTGCATCAAGCATGCCACCCGTTTTAAAATTGTGGTTATTTTTTAAAAATTTCAATATTTCGTTCATATTCCCTTTTGGTGCTGATATTTGTACTGAAAGAACATTTTGAAATACATTTCTTCATATAAATTGTAATTATTTTTTTTATTTATGTGCATGGCCATAGCAAAATAGCTGGCTCCAAATTTTGACGTTTCTGGATACAACTATAAGAGAATGTCGCCAACCAAGTAGAGAAAAAAAGTGTGGAAGACATTGCCAATTTTATCTCGGCGACTAAAAAGGCGAGATTGTAGCCAACCAAGAAGGGGCTGTATATTTAACCAAACAAAATTTAAGCCCAAAAGATTTTGATGGAATAAAATCGTGTAAAAAATTTAAAATTTGTTTATTTTCAAACCGGTTTAAATCAAAACCGTGTAAAAAAAGACCGTGTAAAAACAGAAATAGGTGTATAAGAAATCATAAAAAAAAGATGTTTCGAGAAAAACTTTTTCAAATAAAAAATTAATGTTTCAACAAATTTATTTAAATCTTTTTAATTTTTTTTATAAAGTTATAGTGGTTCTTAACAAAAAAGATTCAATAATTTTTATCTTATCTCCTATAGTTTTTGAGATATTTCGTTTCAAAAAATGCTCAAAAAGGTAATAAAAAAACAAAGTGTGCAGTTATTAAAAGAATGACCGATATGTACATACATACATACCTAGACATATATACAGGCCCGAATTTAGAAATTTGCCGCCCTTCACAATTTTTCTAACATCAAAAGTAAGGACCTTTTTTTTGAACTTTTTTCCCCTGTGTAAAAAAATTTTCAAAGTTTCCAATATTTGCTGCCCCTAAATTCTTGCCGCCCTAGGCACTGGCCTAGTATGCTTCTAAGGTAAATCCGGGCCTGCATATAGACATGCATATATAATACATTTATAAAACAATTTTTGTATTTTTGTCTTTTTTTGTATGCTTTGTAGTCAAAAATACTTTTTTACGAACTTAATAACCTGACATGAAATATCCGAGTTAAAACCGTTCCCCCCTTGGATGATTTCTGCGCACGGGCCTGGTTAGTACATAACTGTAAGAATGTTGCGAGGCTTGTTCTCTGTTATGGGCGGAGAGCCCACTATAGAAAAGTTGAGTGTATAATATTACAGGATAAAAGATATACGGAAAATATAGTAGGGGAAAAGCATGTACCTTGGACCGATTGTACCTTGGCTTGTAGCTAAAAATTGTAAAAGTACAATTTTCTCTATTTATGTAACCGATTACAGCAACGCTGCATAAAAGCTATTTTGAATTACGTTCTTTCGTCAACTGAGGAAGACAAAGTTTTCTCGTGATTTGTAAATTTTGTGAAGGTGGACTGTGTAATTTAGTTGTGTTGGGGATCAATGACGAAATAACGGTTCCCAACGTTTCTCTTCAAGTTAATTACCTTAAAATCTTATTATCTCCTAGGATAAAACTTTTTTTTGAATATTTTCCAAATTTTGAGCTTGGCGTGTACCTTGGACCAATGCATGGAATGTACCTTGGACCTATCCTAATTACATAGTTTTTCTGTGTCGTGAAATGTATTATGAATGTAATTCAGAAATATTGCTCGGAGCAAAAATGCCGGTAAAGGTAAAGGTAAAGTAGTTTAAAATGGTTTAAGGGGTAGATCTGCTGCTAAAAAGGACAGGATCGGAAAAACCAATTTAATTCGCCATTTAACTAAACTTTGATTACCTGGAAGCACTATAGTGATATATCAGTCCAAAATTGATCATAAAAAACTTCTCAGTAAGTTTAATTTTTTTGCATTTCAAAATTTGAATTTCGTGGTTTTTTAAATGCCGATTCAGTGCAAGTGATTTAACTATTCTAATTTAATCTATTCATGTATTAAGTTGTGTTAACTAATGATTTGTTTCAAGTAAAACAAGAAAATATCAAAATAAAATTCCATAATATCATTAGATTAAAAGCCCCCTTGGAAAAAAATTCTGGTTGCGACAAATAGCAAAATATGAAACACATACAAGCAAACAACATTAATATAATATTTGCCAATTTTCATCTGAATTTTTCGGCTGAAAAAAAGCAACAACAATACAAATAACGGGAACGGTTGTAAACTGCAAAAGAACAACAACAAATACACGCATTGTGTTAGGACAGGGGTTCTTAAACTTATGTACTCCGAGGACCCCTTATCGAGCTAAATTGTTTTTGCGGACCCCATCCCAACTCTAGATATTTGACATCTAAGCTTAATTTCTGACTCAATAATGCCAAAGACACTCAGGCTTGCCAACCGATGTCAAACTCAACCAGACATAAAATGACCGGTTATCTGACCGGTGAAGGAACGAAGAACTTATATTTTGATTTAATTTTTCCAGTTTTTAAAGGTCTTTTCAACACTATGTATGTATGTCCAGTTTTTGAAGATCCAAAAGTTGAAAAGCACGCAGACACTACTTTCTAATAAATATTGATACCTATACCATATATCTCTCTGCATTTTAACAAATCTTGCGCATTTATAGAGGCAAACATTTTTTATTAGGATTTTCATGTAATTGAAATACAAAATGAATAAAAATTGGGGAAATGTAAAAGAATTAAAAAAGTTTCAAATCAAAATATGTACATTAAACTCAGGCAAATATTTCTTGGTCAAAATAAAGCCTAGAAAATAATTTGTTTTTTTTTCATATATTTTTTAATAAATAATATAATAATAATAAAGCTTAAAATGAAAATTATTTTTTTGATGACTATTGGTCGTTTTATAAGCGAAATTTGTTATATTTTCTTCTGTAAAAGTTTTTACTTAATGAGAAGGATGATGTTGTTTTCTTGAAACCATATTCACAATGTTGGGCTCTATATTCGGAAGTTTTATTCTCAGGTCTGCTTCTACATTAAGCTGATTTCTATACTTTGATTGTATATATAATAGTACCGAAAAGCCTGTTTACACAAATACGTTGCACAAAACGGAATCAAGTTTTGGATGCCCTTATTTGCAGAGAATTTGGATTTTAGGAGTAACTAAAAGTTAGTTAAATTTTATTGAACTTTAGTTTGAAAGAAGTATCGCAAGAGATAGCCAGGAGTATATCATGCTCTAATGTCGATAATTGCTTAGCAATACCAATACTAACGTCTGTGTTGAATGGATCCCTGATCCAGTCGTTGCCAGAAACAGGACAGGGAAAATACTTCCGGAAGCTGCTTTTTAGAGGCATTAAATGTTCGATAAAAAGTAGGTGCGTTTTACTATCGAGAACTTAATTAGAAAATTCTATAAAATAGCTGAGTGTTGAAAAAGACTCATACCCATACTTTTGAATGCGCTTTGACCATAATTCGTATTATTGTAATCGCTTCTATTTTAAATAGCTCAACACAGTAGGGACTTGTGATTTAGCTTCTGTGTCAAATCGCACCAAAAAATAGAATTTGTTCTATTTCTCTGCGATAAATTTTCTAGTGTCAATTTTGTACGCACTATTAACGTATAGAAAAAATATGGACGATATCGAACGTCCCAACTGTGTTTAGCTCTTCACTTCAACGTTAAATTTATTTGAAGCTGCACCTTGTAGGCTCAAATTAAAATTTACAAAAATTGATGTTATCAAACAGTGGGAAGAGTGGAAACAGTTAGGTGCTGGGCATCCCGGGTTTACACAAATGTAAATGCACACATTGTTTTTTAAAAATATGTGCAATCATTCAAAAATCCATGTTCATGTAGAATTTTTTATGAATTTGTTATTTAAATAAAGCGAAAAGTTTGATGATGTAAAATTGATGTAAAAATTGTTCCGCGGACCCCTGGAATGGCTTTGGGGACCCCCAGGGGTCCGCGGACCACAGTTTAAGAATCGCTGTGGTAGGATTTTTTCAACTGAATTTTTCTGAATAAAAAAGGCAACAACAACAACGCAAAAGACGCGGGATCGGTTGCAAATTTGATATTTTGGAGAAGTCAAAATAAAAATCCTTCTTCTGGATTTGCTGGTTGCTTGGTACAAATGAATTTTCTCAAATGCAGATTTCAAAACAATAGATATTATTGAAATTCGGCGTGCTCTCCATATGGTTTAAGAAAGTTGATTTTAGCGACTGATTATTTTTATAATTAAACATTATTTAATCGAACTTACAGTCATTAAGCAAAGACCAATATTGTAAATTTTTACTTATTGATCAATGCTATTTTTCAACAAACATGAGTAAGATAACAAATGGAACAATTTTAACCTGGTAATTGGTGACATGTTTCGGCTATTACCAATAGCCTCATCAGACCAGTTTGGTTAATTCTGTACATGGACTCGAACCCCTGACCGTTCATGCATTGCAATTGCATATTTTGCGACGGCCGCTCTAACACTTGAGCTACTGAGGGACTTGTCATGAGGTGTACAGAGTGCGCATATTCCATTTGTCATCTTTCGTCACTTTCTCGCTTGCTGCCATAGCCGTTAGACCGTCGGCCTAAAGTCATGCTATGATTTATTTTTCGAAATTGTGGTGTTGCCAGCCACATATTTTTTTGAAATTAGGCGTGCTCTCCATATGGTGTAAGAAAGTTGATTTTAGCGACTGATTATTTTTATAATTAAACATTATTTAATCGAACTTACAGTAATTAAGCAAAGACCAATATTGTAAATTTTTACTTATTGATCAATGCTATTTTCCAACAAACATGACAAAGATAACAAATGGAACAATTTTAACCTGGTAATTGGTGACATGTTTCGGCTATTACCAATAGCCTCATCAGACCAGTTTGGTTAATTCTGTACATGGACTCGAACCCCTGATCGTTCATGCATTGCAATTGCATATTTTTGCGACGGCCGCTCTAACACTTGAGCTACTGAGGGACTTGTCATGAGGTGTACAGAGTGCGCATATTCCATTTGTCATCTTTTGTCACTTTCTCGCTTGCTGCCATATCCGTTAGACCGTCGGCCTAAAGTCATGCTATGATTTATTTTTCGAAATTGTGGTGTTGCCAGCCACATATTTTTGAAATTCGGCGTGCTCTCCATATGGTTTAAGAAAGTTGATTTTAGCGACTGATTATTTTTATAATTAAACATTATTTAATCGAACTTACAGTAATTAAGCAAAGACCAATATTGTAAATTTTTACTTATTGATCAATGCTATTTTCCAACAAACATGACAAAGATAACAAATGGAACAATTTTAACCTGGTAATTGGTGACATGTTTCGGCTATTACCAATAGCCTCATCAGACCAGTTTGGTTAATTCTGTACATGGACTCGAACCCCTGATCGTTCATGCATTGCAATTGCATATTTTTGCGACGGCCGCTCTAACACTTGAGCTACTGACAAAGATGACAAATGGAATATGCGCACTCTGTACACCTCATGACAAGTCCCTCAGTAGCTCAAGTGTTAGAGCGGCCGTCGCAAAAATATGCAATTGCAATGCATGAACGATCAGGGGTTCGAGTCCATGTACAGAATTAACCAAACTGGTCTGATGAGGCTATTGGTAATAGCCGAAACATGTCACCAATTACCAGGTTAAAATTGTTCCATTTGTTATCTTACTCATGTTTGTTGAAAAATAGCATTGATCAATAAGTAAAAATTTACAATATTGGTCTTTGCTTAATGACTGTAAGTTCGATTAAATAATGTTTAGTAGATATTATTTATTTATTGATGCAATTAAATACAATTTCTTAACTGAGTTTAAAATGAAATTTCTATACGAACGAAAATAAAAGCGATTGCAAATAAACGAGTTTAGGTAATTCTCCTTTTTCAATTTTGCCATACTATGACGTATTCGACTACTTTTTTGAATAAAAATTCTCCTGTGGATCTTGATTTCACGGCGAAATTTTCGACTAAATCAGTACCATGCCGCACAATCGCAACATTTTATGTTTAGACACATCCATGAAATCTCTTTTTATTATTTATTCTCTTTGTTTGAGTATTATTCTTTTGACGAGAAGCCTAGATATATGACATAATTTTTAATTATGCGATTTCTATTTTTTACGATCATAAATAATCGTTATTTTGGATTTGTATTTTTTCGATCAAAAATAATCGTTTTTTTTAATTTCTATTTTTTTCGATCAAAAATAATCGTTATTTTAGATTTTTATTTTTTCGATCAAAAATAATCCAGAAGGATTTAAATTTTTTTCGATCAAAAATAATAGTTATTTTAGATTTTTATTTTATCGATCAAAAATAATCGTTATTTTTAATTTCTTTGACGTTTAGCTGTTAACATTTTGCAATAACTTTTATTTATTTTTAATTTTCACATCGAATATTTCGATCTTCTTCGAAGATCATCATCAGCGATTAACATAGAAATTTAAAAATTTATAATTTAATTTTACATAGAAACTTTTTACCTTAAACATTGAAATTTTGAAAAAAGGAAAAATAAAATTATAAAAATTAAATAAAGCAAAAAACATCAAAAAACCGAAACAAAAGAAATAGGTAATTAAAAAATATATTGGTAAGCAAGAAACCACCACCGTTGCCGTCATTTGATTTTAAAAACCAAATCAACCGTTGGCGTCATTTGATTTTAAAAATCAAATCAACCGTTGCCGTCATTTGATTTTTAAAATCAAATGACGGCAACGGTGGTGGTTTCTTGCTTTTGCTGTTTTATTTAATTTTTATAATTTTATCTTTCCTTTTTTCAAAATTTCAATGTTTGATGTAAAAAGTTTCTATGTAAAATTAAATTAAAATTTTTTAAATTTCTATGTTAATCGCTGATGATGATCTTCGAAGAAGATCGAAATATTCGATGTGAAAATTAAAAATAAATAAAAGAAATTGACCTTAAGCTCAAATAGAAATAAACAAACATATAAACAATTATAAAGGTCGAAGAATTAAAACAAAATTATATTTTGCAATAACATTTCTATGCGAACGTAGCTATAATTTCGGTGCGTGTGTGTCGTCGCTAAAAGGTTTGAGTACATGCTTAAATATTCTCGACTTCAGTGTTGCCAAAATTTTATAGGAAAAGGCTAAGCAGGCAAACAAATGTTGGAAAGTAGGGTCCGACCGAAGGTTTCGACTTCGGCCTAAAAATCGCACATTCGTCTTCGGCCTTAAAATGGCCGAAAGTTTTTGCCGAAGCCGAAGTGTGAAAAACAGTGAAATTAGACTGGAATAGAAAGTTTTTTAAACAAAAATAGCTCAGAATGTGATATTGTAAACGACATTAGTTGTGAAGTTAAAGCAATGAGCACTATACCTGTCCCTCGCTTTGCGCGACTTCAGTTTGCGCTAATTCACCTTTACGCGAAATTCATTTGCCTACCTAAAATTCGATTTGCGCGACTAACCTCGATCTGCGCGGGTTAGGCATGGTATGATCTGTTGAAGCAGATGAACAAAACATTGCTGTAGAACAGGTGATTGAGTTTTTTGATGACCTTGGGCATTCTGAAAATCCTGAAGGGATAGAAACTACACAAGAACAGATGACGGTGACCAACTTGGCAAATGTTTTAGCTTTGGGTGAAAAACTGGTGCAAGAAGCTGTACAAATTTATAGAGATGACAGGCGCTTAAGAACGTTTGAAAGCAACGTAAGAGCTGCCTTAGCACCTTACCTGGAGCTTCATTTAGAAAAATCGAAAAAAGTAAGGCAATCGGTTGTGACTGATTGCTTTGGACGACCACCAAATAAGACGTATTATTTTAATTTGTTATAAATGAATTTTGTTTGAATTACTGCTTTAAAGTTCGTTGTTCCTTTTTATCTGTTTTAAACAAGTGTTTAATAAATGATTTTGTATAGCAAAATAATAGCTACAGTGTTGTGAATGTCTTATATACTATTTCTCTTGTCAGGAACGTAACTCCCTAAATTACATGAAGTTCTCACTTCACTTTACGCGGTTTCGCTTTGCGCGACACTTTTCATTCCCCTAACCCCCGCGCAAAGCGAGGGACAGGTGTACAAGTATTGAAAATAATGTTAGGGAATCTCATGACACAATGCTCATGCAGCCAAATAACTCATGCTGAGTTTCAAGTTTTAATATAGAGGTTAAGATGTACATTAAAGAATCTTTTATTATGAAGAATGGAGATATTTTTAGCTATTGGCATTCAAGTTCATTTTTAAAACTGAAAAAAAATGCACAAAAGTTTCTATCTATTTCTATTTAGCACTGCAGGTCAGCTTTATACTGACTAACGTTGAAATTTGCGTGGCGGAAACGTTGATATACTTCTATTTTTAGCTTACAATATAAAATTATTTAACTTTGAATACTGAAGTACCTTCAAATTTTATTATTATTATAAATTAATATTGTTTATGTTTGCTAATAGATTACTTATAACCATATACCTAATTTATTTTTGTTAGGTACTTATAGATACATGGAATTTTTGTTTATGTAAGTTTTTATTTATAAAATGGGAACAATTGCACTTTAGGACCTATGCTCCAATTTATTTTTTTTTTTTAGAAACATGAAGTTTTACCACCTAAAACCGAATCTGAAAATAAAATGTCGGTCTCTTATGGCTTCCGAGATAACATTGGTCAAAGTTTGAAAATTTCATGTACCTCCCCTTGTGTTAATAAATTGTGTAAAAATTTTATTATTTATTTTTTATAATTTTTGGATAAAACACGTCAACAATAAATCGAAAATGTTAAATTAAAAAAATCGATACCTCGTTTCGTTTTCGAAATATCGATACTAAAAAATGTTTACATCCTATAGCATGTCCAACACCGGCTTCGGTAGCTACAGTAATTATAAATCAAAAATAGGATAAGTTGGTGGCCTGCGGCTGCTTCTAGGGACTTTAAACTCCCAAAAATCCAACACCGGCTTCGCCGCGTCTTCGATGCGGATCAGTCTATAAATATCCAACACCTTTTAGCCACAGTAATATGTAAATACTTATGTGTGATTGGAGCGCAAGGTGAATTTTCAAAACTTTGAACCGCTTTAACTTCTAAGCCATTTGAGAGAAAATTTTTTTTTATTGCTATTGCATTTAGGGCCTCAGAAAACATAATAAACGCATTTTGAAGTGGAAATTTTCATGAAAGTAAATGTGAATTTTTGAAACTTTAAACGGTTGTATCTTCTAAACCATTTGAGACCGACAATTTTTTTAGCACCATTGTGATCAGCGCCGCAAAATACAAAATTAAAATTTTAGTTTTCGGGCTATAGGCCCTAAAGTATAATTATGCCATAAAATGCTAGACCTTAAGCTTCGGCTCCGGCCGAAGGTTTGGAAAATGGCCGAAGTTCGGCTTTGGCGTAAAAAGTCACCTTCGGTCGGACCCTATTAGAAAGTCAAAATCAAATTTTTTGTTCTGTATTCGGAATTCAATTCCTAACCGAATTATTTTCAATTCATTAAATTAGATTGCATATTTTAATAAAGTGTTTTATGAATAAATTTCAGCACTTATTATTATTGTTTTCGTTTATAACAAAAAAATAAAGAATTCGTACTCTTCTATAAATTGTAGATTGTATTAGTTCCATAAAAGTGGAATTCATTCCCATTTAATTTTGACTGGAACCTTTGGAATGAAGCAGTCTTGTCTTTCAATTTGCTCCCAAGTACTTATTAAACACAGCTAATTTATTAATTGTTGCGTGACATATTAGTGTTGCCGTTTATTTAATATTTTTCCGAAAGTTGAATGGAGAGAAAAAATGATAAACAATTACGACACTAGTAGCATAAGTGAAAGCTATGAAGACAAAAATCCAGCTTACAAAACAAAACAAAGTCGAAAAAATTGAATGAGGTTGAATAAAGTTGAAAGAGATTGAAAATCTTGAAAGAAGTTGAATATCTCTAAAAAAATTGAATGAGGTCGAAAAAAGTTGAATGAGTTTGACAAAGTCGGAAAAATATGGAAAATGTTGAAAGAGGTTAAAAAAAGTTGAAAGTACCACGCCCACTGATGCAATCCCGTCTAAATCCAATTAATTTTAAAGCTTATAGTAACCGACATCTCTATACCAAATTTCATTATGATTACTCGTATAGTTCTCCAAATATAGCACAAAACGTTTTTTGCATCTATGGGAGGTGCCACGCCCACTGATGAAATTCCGTCGAAATCAAATTAATTTCAAAGCTTTTAGTAACCGACACCTCCATACCAAATTTCATTAGGATTACTCTTATAGTTCACCAAATATTGCACAAAACGTTTTTTGCTTGCATGGGAGGTGCCACGCCCACTAAAAAAATCGTTTCGAACTCCATATAATTTCAAAGCTTATAGTAACCGACATTTCTATACAACATTTTATTAGGATTACTCTTTTTCACCAAATATTACACAAAACGTTTATTGCTTATATGGGAGGTGCCACGCGCAGTGAAGCAATCCCGTCGAAATACATTTAATTTCAAAGCTTATAGTAACCGACACCTCCTCACCAAATTTTAAGAAGATTACTCTCATAGCACACTAAATATAACATTTAACGTTTTTTGCTTGTATGGGGGGTGCCACGCCCACATGTACTATTGCGCCCATTTTTGGTTAAAAAAAACCTTATAGCAAGTATACCTACCATGCTAAATTTCATATCGACTGCATTGTTAGTTCTCCTATTATAACGTTTATAAATATTGTGGGCTGTGCCGCGCCCTTCAACGAGTTTTGCCAGTATAGTGACATAGCATGTTATGATGACTACTTTTAGTGGTATTATCTATAAAATTTTTATGAAAATCGTCAGTGCCGTTTTTGAGTAATATTGAATCAAAACTGTCAATTATTTAAAAGTGCCACGCCCACTTTTTTGATTCCGCCCACTTTTGTCAAAATTTTAGATATTTATGATCTGCATCTGTGTACCAAATTTGATTACAATATCAAGAATGGTTTTCGAGATATGGCGTTTTCAAAATTAAAGTTTAGGGCTGTGCCACGCCCCTGCAAGAGCCTTTGAAAACTTAAAACCAAGCCCAATCCTAATTTTGTCCACATATGTACGTAACTCCCAAGTTTCATCAAAATCGCTGCACCCGTTTTCGAAATAAAGTCTGAATATATATATATATATAAATACATACAATTATTGGTCGTTTAATAATAGTAGAGTACCTGGAGACCGACCACTGTTCGGTTTTTCGTTTTGAGGTTGAAAAAATCGAAAAAATATGGAATTTGTTGAAAAAAGTTGACTTTTCACTGTCACGCTTCAACTTCTCTTTACTTTTTTCTGTTCCATTTTTTTCAACAATTTTGCTTCGTTTTTAGTTTCGTCAAATTGTGGTCTGATGCAAAAGTGTTTATAAAAAGAGTGGATTGGGACCAAGAGTGAATAGAAATGAAAAGGATAATGCAAAATGGCTCGATTTCATTTAAATTGGACACTAAATCGACTGAGATATCGCAGCATTTATATAAAAGAGCGCAACCGATTGTACAGTTAGTACGAGGGGTAAAACCTATAAGCCACTTTGGTACAAAAACTTATCGCACCTTATTACGTTTTGCGGTTGGTGCTATTTTTTAAATTTTATTGCTGTAAGGATATTTTCCTTGTTCTTCGGCTTATCCCGGAGGTAATCACTCCATAAGTGACAACTCATCGAGGCGGTTCACCCCGAGTGACGTTGGGTCACTTAAAGCCACTTTGGTTCACGAAATTCGTAAAAATACAAAAAAAAAAAAATTTCACGCACCGCAAAACGTTATTAGGTGCGCAAAGTTTTTACACCAACGTGGCCAATAGGTGTTATAGAGCAATTCTACAAAAATCGCACGCAAACCGCAATATCGCGATTTTCACTCATCTCGGTGATTCCAAGTAACCCAAAGTGACTCGTGGTGAACCACCTCGATGAGTAGGCACTTGTGGAGTGATTACCTCCGGGATAGTCCGAAGTACAAGGAAAATATCCTTACAGTAATAAAATCAAAAAATCGCACGCGCCGCAAGACATAATTAGATGCGCTAAGAGTTTGTACCAACGTGGTCCATAGGTGTTATAGACCAATTCTACAAAAATCGCACGCAAACCACAAAATCGCGACTTTCACTCACCTCGGTGACTCCAAGTGACACATAATGACTCGGAGTGAACCGCCTCGATAAGTAGACACTTATGGAGTGACTATCTCCGGGATACTCCAAAGAGCAAGGAAAATATACTTGCAGCAATAATTATCAAAAAATCGCACGCATCGCAAAACATAATTAGGTGCGATAAGAGTTTGCACCAACGTGGCTTATAGGTGTTATAGACCAATTCTACCAAAATCGCACGCAAACCACAAAATTGCAATTTTCACTCACCTCGGTGACTCCAAGTGACCCAAAGTGACTCGGAGTGAACCGCCTCGATAAGTAGTCACTTATGGAGTGACTACTTCCGGGATACTCCAAAGGACAAGGAAAATATCCCTACAGCAATAATATCCAAAAAATCGCACGCATCGCAAAACATAATTAGGTGCGATAAGAGTTTGCACCAACGTGGCCTATAGGTGTTATAGACCAATTCTACCAAAATCGCACACAAACCACAAAATTGCGATTTCCACGCACCTCGGTGACTCCAAGTGACCCAAAGTGACTCGGAGTGAACCGCCTCGATAAGTAGTCACTTATGGAGTGACTACTTCCTGGATACTCCAAAGGACAAGGAAAATATCCTTACAGCAATAATATCCAAAAAATCGCACGCATCGCAAAACATAATTAGGTGCGATAAGAGTTTGCACCAATGTGGCTTATAGGTGTTATAGACCAATTCTACCAAAATCGCACGCAAATCACAAAATTGCGATTTTCACTCACCTCGGTGACTCCAAGTGACCCAAAGTGACTCGGAGTGAACCGCCTCGATAAGTAGTCACTTATGGAGTGACTACTTCCGGGATACTCCAAAGAACAAGGAAAATATCCTTACAGCAACAAATTCCGCAAATCGCTCAGGACGCACTAAGTGGTCAAATATTAAAAATGACCACTACAATATGAACATGCTTTCTCTATCGATTGGAACAAAAAATTTAAAAAAATTACTCCCATAGTACACTAAATAACATTTAACGTTTTTCGTACGTATGGGAGGTGCCACGCCCACTTACGCAATCCCGTGGAAATCCATATAATTTCAAAGCTTATAGTAATCGACACCTCTACACCAAATTTAAAGAAAATACCTCCCATAGTGCACTAAATACAACATTAAACGATTTTCGTATATATGGGACGTGCCACGCCCACTAACGAAATCTCGTCGAAATCCATTTAACTTAAAAATTTTTGGTAACCGACATCTTTGTACCAAATTTTAATGAGATTACTCCCATAGTGCACTTAATATAACATTTAACGGTTTTTGTTTGTATGGGAGGTGCCACGCCCACTGAAGCAATCCCGTCGAAATGCATTTAATTTCAAAGCTTATAGTAACCGACAACTCCTCACCAAATTTTAAGAAGATTACTCTCATAGTACAATAAATATAACATTTAACCTGTTTTGCTTGTATGGGAGGTGCCACGCCCACTGGTACTATTACACCCATTTTTCGTCTTGAGGTACCTTATAGCAAGTATATCCACCATATGAAATTTCAGAACGATTGTGTTGTTAATTCTCTTATTATAATGTTTATAAATATTGTGGGCTGTGCCACGCCCTTAAACGAATTTTGCCAGTATAGTGACATAGCATGTTATGATGACTGCTCTTAGTGGTATTATCTATAAAATTTTTATGAAAATCCTCAGTGCCGTTTTTGAGTAATATTGAATCAAAATTTTCAATTATTGAAAAGTGCCACGCCCACTTTTCCGATTCCGCCCACTTTTGGCAAAATTTAAGACATTTATGATCTGCATCTGTGTACCAAATTTCATCACAATATCTTGAATAGTTTTCAAGATATGACGTTATGAAAATAAAAGTTTAGGGCTGTGCCACGCCCCTCCAGGAGCCTTTGATAAGTTAAAACCCAGCCCAATCCTAATTTTGTTCACATATGTACCTAACCCCCAAGTTTCATCAAAATCGCTGCACCCGTTTTGGAAATAAAGTCTGAAAATATATATATATATATATATACATACAATTTTAGCTCGTTTAATAATAGTAGATAGATAGGTGTAGTATATCCAAAACATCAACGTAATTCTGGACTTTAGTTCAAGTTCATTTGTTTAAGCTAAAGAAGAAATATAATTTTAAACAGTATTTAAATTAGTAATTTGGTTAATATTTATTGTTATTTTTTTCTCATACAAACAAATAAATGTGTACGTGCACATGTAAATAAATTCCAAATATACCCACACTTATATAATCTAATTTAAATTGTCTTTTATTTTCCATTACATTGAGTAAATATAAGGTATAGAAAAAGTAATGTATGCTTACATTGAATAAAAAGCTACGAAAAATATTTTATGTTAGACATTTTTACATAGATCTTACATAAAATTCGATAAGAATTAACATTCCAATAATGTAGAAAGTCTTAGATTTAATGTAAAGTTACATTGAATTATTTTTTGAATTTTATGTAAAAAACATTCTATCAATGTACTGTACATATACTTTTACATTAAAAGGAAAATTAATGTATTGAAATAGATTGGCCTAATGTAATTTAATGTATTTTTGCAATGGCTCTATTTTAATGTAAAATACATCAGAATGTATTTTTTTCCTTGTTATTATGTATTTTTTTTCTCAGTGTATTAAGAAAAATCATTTACCCAGCAATAAAGCGAGATATTCAAACTTTTGTTTATACTATGGATAATAATAACATTAACTGTGACCCTCTAGTTAACTCACTATCTTTAATTACCAAAAGAAACACTCGGCTAAATAAAATCCAAGTCAACAAAGACAAGAAGTTGGCTCCTTAATTGAAATTAAGAATGAATATTGGTCTAAATTCAAAAAAAATAAAAATAATCTATCCTGTCTCGATAATTTTAAAAGGCTTAATGCAATGATCAAACCTCTTTTGAAAGAGAAGCGCTCAAACTATTTGAATAATGAACTAGATAAATGCGGAGGGGATTCAAAAAAGATTTGGAGATGCGTTAATTCTTTGTTTAAAAAAATCCCAACAAAACGTATCCCATCTATGAGAATAACATTTTACTCAGTGATCTAGCCATCGCTAATAAGTACAACAATTTTTTCAGCTCCATTGGTCAATCCATGGCCCGTTCTTATATTTGTTTCCCTTGGGATGACATACATTTTTTTTCGATCACTTAATCCTGTGGGTAATAACACAGGCCGACAAAAATTATACCCAGAAACCAGATTATATATTTCCGTAGGTTTTCGATGCGCTGATTCCGAATCTGGTCGCAGAATTGCTCCATCACTTCAGGTTTTTGAGATATCCTAACCTAAAAGGGCAAAAAACACGGTTTTTGGCTATGTTTGCGCTTATTTTACATCGCGAATAATTTTTTTTTTTTTCCAAAATTGGTTACGGCATCTGAAAGTACTACCTTTACCCTTCAAATCTTTTTTTAGATTATATCAATAACTTTTTTTGTCTCCGAAATATCGTAACTTGAAATTTATTACATAGGCCTACATACAGATCTACATTAGCTCTAGTATGGCTTGGATACATAGAAAATTTAAATTTATGATATTTCGGTGATTAAAAGAGATATCGACATAATTTAAGATGGGTTTTGAAGGGTAAGAGTAATACTTTCAGATGCCACAACCAGTTTTGAAAAAAACGATTTTATTCGCGATGTAACTTAACCTCAAATATAGACAAAAACCGTGTTTTTTGCACTTTTAGGTTAGAATATCTCGAAAACCTGACGTGATGGAGCAATTCTGCGACCAGATTCGGAATCAGCGCATCGAAAACCTACGGAAATATATAGTCCGGTTTCTGGGTATGTATTTTGATCAAATTTTGTCGGCCTGTGTAATCTGTCCTTTACTTTTCAGAGATCCTTAGTATCTGATGTGGAGAATGTTATAGTCTATCTAAACAACAAAACATCTTCCGGTTGGGATAGTGTCTCGAGTTTTATTTTCAAAAATTCACGGGAAGAATTGTCTTCAATAATTTGCAACATTTTCAATTCAATGATTGATTCTGGCACCGACCCGGACTCTCTGAAAATTCAAAGTGTGACACCAGTCTTCAAGCAGGGAGAAAAAAGTAACTTAGATAACTATTGTCCAATATCGATGCCCCCAACTCTAAGTAAGATTCTTGAAAGACTCCTATATAACCTATATCACGGAAAATAATTTATTATATGAACATCAGTATGGATTTCGTAGTGGATTTAGTACTCAAATGACTCTTATTGAATTGGTCGACCTAGTGTGTAAAAATATTGCAAAGAATGAGTTAGTAGGTGGAATGTTTCTTGACCTTAGTAAAGCATTTGACTCAATTGATCACGACATTCTTCTGGAAAAATTAAAGTTTTATGGGTTTACTACAGATTCTATTAGCTTAATAAAATGTTATTTGAGTAACCGGAAGCAATTTGTCTGCGTTAATAAAGAAACTAGTGAATTTTAATTCATTGGAGTTAGTGTCCCTCAGGGGTCTGTATTGGGGCCCCTGCTATTTATAATATTCATTAATGACATAGCAAGATTGCCTTTAAATGGTAAAATTTTCTTGTTTGTGGATGATTGTTCGATTTTCTATCCCGGAGATAATGTCGATGAGATTAAGCGTAACATGAAGGAGGACTTAGTCATTCTGGATGAGATTAAATAAGCTGCATCTTAACGTAAATAAAACAAATTTTATCTGTTTTCGTAGTAAACGAAAGTCATTGACAAGTCTTAATATTATTCACAATGGAGTCTTATTATGTGGGGCATCTTTCTCCAATATTAGTAGGATTCAAGTGATGCAAAACAGATTACTTAAAAATGTTTTTAACCTTCATTATCGCCATCACTCGGTTGATATATACTCAACCTATAGTATATTACCCGTTAAGAAAATTCATAGGTTCCAATTACTGTGCTATATTCACAAAATAAAAAAAAATTTAATACCCAATACTATTCAAATTTCAAGCTTTCAACATTCTTATGACACTATGAATAGAGACAACTTTGTTGTCTCTTGGTCAATTAATAATATAACGTCGCAAAACAATTCCCATACTGGTTTAATTTTTTATAATGAACTTGATAGATCCTTGAAGGACTTAACTAATATGGTACTATTCAAAAAGAGGCTAAGAGACCATTTGTTAGATAGTATATCGTATCCACCCTGTATACGAGTTCCTGAGTAAATTCTTTTATATTCTGTATGTACATACAATTATTGCTCTTTTAATATAATAGGAGATATTATGAGTCGTTAACAAAGAAATATATTATATTATTTACACATAATTATATATACATAATTATAAATAGCCTACGAATGAAAGTTATGAATGCACGCGACCGAGAGTTGAGATGAGTGATGACAATAACAGTAACAATAATTCTGTCTGTTTATTTACGAGCTATCAGAAGTGCTTATCTTCATATATGTAGTTTGGAAAAAGAAAATAAAAGGATGATGAAATTAAGGTAGGCGTGACACTCCGCCCACTTTTGGCATGATGAATAAAGGTATCCATGATCTCTATCTTTATTGTGTCAAAAATAAAGAACTTAAAGCAATTAAAAGGTTAATTTTATATGGGAGGTAGGCGTGGCAATGGCTAGACTTTTGTGATTTTTCAAAGTTTTTTTAATTATGCCAAAACAACATCATATACTAAATTTCATTACAATTGAGCAACGTTTACTATTTTGGGCGCGGTTACCATGTATACACTGTGAAAAACGTTGCAAAAAAGTTAATTTTGCGCACACTAATGCAAGAAAATCCTTTTGATTATGATTTTACATAGTTTTATACGTTATTTAACGTTGGAACCTAAAAAGTGGTTTTAGGTGTATTTTAATTTTCTTCTAAAGTTTTTAATGATATTGCGATTTTTTGAGTCAAGCTAACTATTTTAATATAGCAGACTTTTACAGTTGTTTACAGTGTAAGCAATTTAATTAATATTTCTAGATAGGAAAAATGTCTATATTTGCTCATGAAATCTTATTCCGAAAGGGTACAAAAGTTTGGGATGGAAAACAAGCCAACATACAGAGAAAAAGTTGAATTTGATACTGTATATTTAATAAAGCATAACTTTTTAAGTAGGTAAAGCATTTTAATAAAAATTTGGGATTTTCTTATTTGAAGTATGTTCTTTTAATCTGCATAAAAATTTAAGTCAAAAAACTACTTTCATTTTTACCATTTATGGCCGGTTGTAAGCGCACGTTAAGGAGTAGATGAAGTTATTGAAAGGGGTTGCATATACATAACCATGACATTTATCCTGTATTTTACAGGATACTCCTGTATTTCCAGCGAATATTCTGTAAAAAAATGACTACTGTATTTTTGTGAAAAATCCTGTAATTATCCTGTAACTATCCTGTTTTATTTCCATTGATTTTAAACTTTGCATTTCTCTTGAAAATCAACGATCATTATCTCGTTTAGTTTGTTCTTGTTAGTTTGTGATCGTCAATCCTTACGTTGATAACGTGATCTACAAAAAAAACTGTAAAATATGGCATTACCATATCAATTATTTTCCAAGTTTTTAGAATTTGGTGTTTGTTGCGAAACGATGGGTTGAAATTTTTACTCATTTAGAAAGTGAGAATTGCGATTACAAGGAAATGACAGCAATAGTGGAAAATGTTCTTTGTTTACCCGGCACGACCGCCTTTGTGGAACAAGTATTCACTTTTTCAAGCTTTTTCAACTTGATTCGACATTTTCTTTATTTTTTCATGAATTTTGAATTGTTTAAAAATTTTTCAACTTTTTTCAATTATTTAAATAGAAAAAATGTCTGAAAAATATAAAATTATGTGCAATATGTCAGACCCCCTTATTTGTGACATTTATGGATAGTATATATTAACGTATTTATTTATAAACTTATTTATTTATTTATTTTTTATTCATTTAATTATTCAATTATACATACATTTATTTATTTATTTATACATTATTTTATTATTATTAATTTTACTTTAAGTTATTTTTATAAGTGTTTGTTTATTTACTAAGTATATGTATATTACGTCATTTATTTATTTATTCATTCATTTATACATTTATTGATTATTTGTTAATTTAGTTAATTATTTGTTTAAATGTCTATTTATTTATTTACTTATTCATTTATTTACCTATATATTTATTTATATATTTATTTATTTATCTACTTATTTATTTATCTATTTATTTATTTATCTATTTATTTATTTATCTATCTATGTATTATTGGTCACGTGCGACGTCGTAAGTGTGAAATTTATAATTTGAAAATTATTTTTACATAAATGAAAATAAAAAATTTGATAAGCAGAACCGGCGTCGAAAAAAATTAACTATTTAATACTATACAATGCTCAATTCATACTACATAGTTTTGTTAACTTTGTTGTTAATATGTGAAAATAAATACATTGATTCTAATAAATAAATAAATAAATAAATACATTGAATACTTCTGTTGATTTAAAAACATTTTTACTAAGCTTATTTATATATGATGCGTTCAGAGCAAAAACCAAATAGATATTTTGTGCGAGCAATAGCCCAAAAGAAAAAGTGTTATCGCAAAAACCTCTCATACTATTTATCGCGACGCGTTGAACAGAGTTGCAAGCGACCGATGCAGTGTGTCACTTTCATAGTAGCCGCGGCCAAAATAGTAAAAGTTTTTCAATTGTAATAAAATTTGGTATATGATGTTTTTTTGGCGTAGTTAAGAAAAATTATAAAAATCGGTCCATTGACGCCCACCTCCCATATAAAATTAACCTTTTAATTGCTTTATGTTCGTTTTCTTTTGACACTATACAGATTAAATTTACAAAATAAAAATTTTGAATGCTTTTTTTGACACTAGAAAGATAAAATTTGGAATGTGAGATCGCAGTAACACATTTATTCATTATTCAAAAAATGAGCACATTTCCGAGCCTATTTTAAAAGTGATGAAGTTAGCCTTAATGAATCAGTACCAGGAGACCGACCACTGTTCGGTTATTCGTTTTGAGATTGAAAAAATCGAAAAAATATGGGATTGGTTGAAAAAAGTTGACTAATATTGAATAAGTTGAAATATTTAAAAACATTAAAAAGATTTGAAAATTCAAAAATAAAAAATAGGAAAGTTGTAAGAGGTTGAAAAACGACAATAAAGGTTAAAAAAAGTAGTCTGGGCAATGTTGAAATGGGTTGAAAAGCCGAAAAATGTTGGAAAAGTCGGAAAAAAATGGAACAGAAAAAAGTTGAGAGAAGTTGAAGCGTGAAAGTGAAAAGTGTTGAAAAAGTTCAAAAAGGTTGAAAATCTCCAAAAAGTTGAACATCTCGAAAAAAGTTGAACGATGTTGAAAAAGTCAAGAAAAGTTAAATGATGTTGATGAAAGAGGTTGTAAAATGCTGAAACAGTTGAAAGAAGTTGAATAACTCAAAAAAAGTTGAATGAGGTTGAAAAAGTCGAAAGAAGCTGAATGACGTTCAAAAAGTCGGAAAAATATGGAAAATGTTGAAAAAAGTTGACAGAGGTTGAAAAATGTTGAAAGAGTTAAAAGAAGTTGAATAATTCGAAAAATATTGAATGAGGTTAAAAAAGTCGAAAAAAAGTGAATAAGGTTGACAAAGGCGGAAAATGATGAAAAAAGTTGAAAGAGGTTGAAAAATGTTGAAACGGTTGAAAAAAGTTGAATAACTCTAAAAAAGTTGAATGAGGTTCAAAAAGTCAAAAAAGTTGAATAAGGTTGACAAACTCGGAAAATGTTGAAAAAAGTTGAAAGAGGTTGAAAAATGTTAAAACAGTTGAAAGAAGTTGAATAATTCGAAAAAAGTTGAATGAGGTTTAAAAAGTCGGAGAAAGTTGAATAAGGTTGAAAAATGTTGAAACAGTCGAAAAAATTATAAGAGATTGAAAAAAGTTGAAAGAGTTTGAAAAACTCGAAAAAGTTGAAATATCTCAAAAAAAATTTGATGAGGTTGAAAAAGGTTGAATGAGTCTGACAAAGTCGGAAAAATATGGAAAATGTTGCAAACAGTTGAAAGAGGTTGAAAAATGTTGAAACGGTTGAAAAAAGTTGAATAACTCTAAAAAAGTTGAATGAGGTTCAAAAAGTCAAAAAAGTTGAATAAGGTTGACAAAGTCGGAAAATGTTGGAAAATGTTGAAAGCAGTTGAAAAATATTGAAACAAATGAAAGAAGTTGAATAACTCTAAAAAAGTTGAATGACGTTCAAAAAGTCGGAAAAATATGGAAAATGTTGAAAAAAGTTGAAAGAGGTTGAAAATTGTTGAAACAGTTGAAAGAAGTTGAATAATTCGAAAAAAAGTTGAATGAGGTTAAAAAAGTCGAAAAAATGTGAATAAGGTTGACAAAGGTGGAAAATGTTGAAAAAAATTGAAAGAGGTTGAAAAATGTGGAAACAAATCAAAGAAGTTGAATGAATCTAAAAAAGTTGAATGACGTTCAAAAAGTCGAAGAAAGTTGAATATGGTTGAAAAAGTCGAAAAAATTGAACGAGGTTGAATAAAGTTGAAAGAGGTTGAAAATCTTGAAAGAAGTTGAATATCTCTAAAAAAATTGAATGAGGTCGAAAAAAGTTGAATGAGTTTGACAAAGTCGGAAAAATATGGAAAATGTTGAAAGAGGTTAAAAAAAGTTGAAAGTACCACGCCCACTGATGCAATCCCGTCTAAATCCAATTAATTTTAAAGCTTATAGTAACCGACATCTCTATACCAAATTTCATTAGGATTACTCGTATAGTTCTCCAAATATAGCACAAAACGTTTTTTGCATCTATGGGAGGTGCCACGCCCACTGATGAAATCCCGTCGAAATCAAATTAATTTCAAAGCTTTTAGTAACCGACACCTCCATACCAAATTTCATTAGGATTACTCTTATAGTTCACCAAATATTGCACAAAACGTTTTTTGCTTGCATGGGAGGTGCCACGCCCACTAACAAAATCGTGTCGAACTCCATATAATTTCAAAGCTTATAGTAACCGACATTTCTATACAACATTTTATTAGGATTACTCTTTTTCACCAAATATTACACAAAACGTTTATTGCTTATATGGGAGGTGCCACGCGCAGTGAAGCAATCCCGTCGAAATACATTTAATTTCAAAGCTTATAGTAACCGACACCTCCTCACCAAATTTTAAGAAGATTACTCTCATAGCACACTAAATATAACATTTAACGTTTTTTGCTTGTATGGGGGGTGCCACGCCCACATGTACTATTGCGCCCATTTTTGGTTAAAAAATACCTTATAGCAAGTATACCTACCATGCTAAATTTCATATCGACTGCATTGTTAGTTCTCCTATTATAACGTTTATAAATATTGTGGGCTGTGCCGCGCCCTTCAACGAGTTTTGCCAGTATAGTGACATAGCATGTTATGATGACTACTTTTAGTGGTATTATCTATAAAATTTTTATGAAAATCGTCAGTGCCGTTTTTGAGTACTATTGAATCAAAACTGTCAATTATTTAAAAGTGCCACGCCCACTTTTTTGATTCCGCCCACTTTTGGCAAAATTTTAGATATTTATGATCTGCATCTGTGTACCAAATTTCATTACAATATCAAGAATGGTTTTCGAGATATGGCGTTTTCAAAATTAAAGTTTAGGGCTGTGCCACGCCCCTGCAAGAGCCTTTGAAAACTTAAAACCAAGCCCAATCCTAATTTTGTCCACATATGTACGTAACTCCCAAGTTTCATCAAAATCGCTGCACCCGTTTTCGAAATAAAGTCTGAATATATATATATATATATATATATATATATATATATATATATATATATATAAATACATACAATTATTGCTCGTTTAATAATAGTAGATAGATAGATAGATAGGTGTAGTATATCCAAAACATCAACGTAATTCTGGACTTTGGTTCAAGTTTATTTGTTTAAGCTAAAGAAGAAATATAATTTTAAACAGTATTTAAATTAGTAATTTGGTTAATCTTCTTGCATTACATTTGTTTATTTTCGTATTTATGATAAGGTTCTATTTATTGTTATTATTTTCTCATACAAACAAATAAATGTGTACGTGCACATGTAAATAAATTCCAAATATACCCACACTTATATAATCTAATTTAAATTGTCTTTTATTTTCCATTACATTGAGTAAATATAAGGTATAGAAAAAGTAATGTATGCTTACATTGAATAAAAAGCTACGAAAAATATTTTATGTTATACATTTTTACATAGATCTTACATAAAATTCGATAAGAATTAACATTCCAATAATGTAGAAAGTCTTAGATTTAACCCATTTTATACCCCTACCCGATGCCACGAGCCGATTTTGATGCCCTTTGCAGGGATAACTTCTGTTGAACCCCTAATTGTAAAAACAAAATTTCAGCCTCCCACAACCACGCCCTCAAAAGTTACCAACTGTACGTTTTTTCGTACAGTGGTCGTCGATGCACATTGTACGTTTTTTAAGGAAATTTGCTAGTTGAAGGAGGAAATTGAAGATAAAAACAACTTGGTATACTTTGATCGACTGTTATCTTTATTGGATGTTTATAAGAGGTTATATAAAAGGTTTACAAAGAAATAAAAAAGATACAATTTATTTGTGGGCTATGTATTTGGTGAAACACTTCGCGTGGATGTGAACGTTACACTTACAGCACATGTAAATGGTAGTTTTATGGCATACCTTGCAACGCAAATGTTTTCCGAGTGGATCTCGCTCAACCAAGTGCCTTCCAGTAGTCTTGCGAACCGGAGCACTACTGTCTATACATATGTCTTCGCCGTCGCCATCATCTTCGTCACTAGGAAGTGGGTCATCAGTTATTAGCAAGGCACTTGTCACGGCTACCCTGAAATCTTTTTGTGGCATTGGCTTGTTTTTTTTGTGTTTGGCGATGACACAATGGATTTTCCATTCGTTCACCAATGAACTGTCCAAGCCCGATGCAAATAGAGTCCACCACCACTTCTTTCCACGAATGGCTACCCGATAATTGGAGACAGCATTATCGTGAAGGTCAACACCTCCCAAGTAGCGATTGTATCGAGAGATTAACAATGGCATGTCTACGTCGACTTTCATTTTCTGCTCCTTGTTGTATCGCCAGGCCTTGGCTAATGGCTCAATGCATTGATGATTGGTTGCTATGGTGACCTCCTTGTTATCGCTCTAGCGTGCAATGAGGATCTCATTCTTTTTGTCAAATGTATAATCGATTGCGCCTCGAGGCAAATTTTTTGCACCAGTCTTCAGACAAGCACCAGCCAACCGATTGATGCGAACTGTTCCAGTAGCGAAGAAGTTCCTCTCCGACAACAGGCACATCAAATAGTATGATGTAAAAAAATTGTCAAAGTATAAATCATGACGAATTGGAAATTCGACAACGGCCAAAAGACGCAACACCGTGTGAGCTCCAAGGCCAATATCTTTGGGGAATCCACCGGCACCACCATATGGAATGAACTGGTACAGGTATCCCTCCGACGAACAGAGGCACCAAAATTTATAGCCGAATCGGATCGGCTTACCGCGTATGTACATTTTTGCTGAATGCTTCCCGTAATACGGCACCATTTGCTCGTCAATCGATAAATGTGCACTGAAAACGCCAAATTGCATGAAATTTTTGTTGAGCAGTTCGAAGTATGGCGCAAGCTTCGCAAATTTGTCGGTGGTGTCGATTTTATAGTTGTCCGCTAAGTGTAAATATTGCTTAATTTTTTGGAACACACCAAAATCGCGCGAATTTTAATGTAAAGTTACATTGAATTATTTTTTGAATTTTATGTAAAAAACATTCTATCAATGTACTGTACATATACTTTTACATTAAAAGGAAAATTAATGTATTGAAATAGATTGGCCTAATGTAATTTAATGTATTTTTGCAATGGCTCTATTTTAATGTAAAATACATCAGAATGTATTTTTTTCCTTGTTATTAAGTATTTTTTTCTCAGTGTATTAAGAAAAATCAATTACACAGCAATAATGCGAGATATTCAAACTTTTGTTTATACTATGGATAATAATAACATTAACTGTGACCCTCTAGTTAACTCACTATCTTTAATTACCAAAAGAAACACTCGGCTAAATAAAATCCAAGTCAACAAAGACAAGAAGTTGGCTCCTTAATTGAAATTAAGAATGAATATTGGTCTAAATTCAAAAAAAATAAAAATAATCTATCCTGTCTCGATAATTTTAAAAGGCTTAATGCAATGATCAAACCTCTTTTGAAAGAGAAGCGCTCAAACTATTTGAATAATGAACTAGATAAATGCGGAGGGGATTCAAAAAAGATTTGGAGATGCGTTAATTCTTTGTTTAAAAAAATCCCAACAAAACGTATCCCATCTATGAGAATAACATTTTACTCAGTGATCTAGCCATCGCTAATAAGTACAACAATTTTTTCAGCTCCATTGGTCAATCCATGGCCCGTTCTTATATTTGTTTCCCTTGGGATGACATACATTTTTTTTCGATCACTTAATCCTGTGGCTAATAATCTGTCCTTTACTTTTCAGAGATCCTTAGTATCTGATGTGGAGAATGTTATAGTCTATCTAAACAACAAAACATCTTCCGGTTGGGATAGTGTCTCGAGCTTTATTTTCAAAAATTCACGGGAAGAATTGTCTTCAATAATTTGCAACATTTTCAATTCAATGATTGATTCTGGCACCGACCCGGACTCTCTGAAAATTCAAAGTGTGACACCAGTCTTCAAGCAGGGAGAAAAAAGTAACTTAGATAACTATTGTCCAATATCGATGCCCCCAACTCTAAGTAAGATTCTTGAAAGACTCCTATATAACCTATATCACGGAAAATAATTTATTATATGAACATCAGTATGGATTTCGTAGTGGATTTAGTACTCAAATGACTCTTATTGAATTGGTCGACCTAGTGTGTAAAAATATTGCAAAGAATGAGTTAGTAGGTGGAATGTTTCTTGACCTTAGTAAAGCATTTGACTCAATTGATCACGACATTCTTCTGGAAAAATTAAAGTTTTATGGGTTTACTACAGATTCTATTAGCTTAATAAAATGTTATTTGAGTAACCGGAAGCAATTTGTCTGCGTTAATAAAGAAACTAGTGAATTTTAATTCATTGGAGTTAGTGTCCCTCAGGGGTCTGTATTGGGGCCCCTGCTATTTATAATATTCATTAATGACATAGCAAGATTGCCTTTAAATGGTAAAATTTTCTTGTTTGTGGATGATTGTTCGATTTTCTATCCCGGAGATAATGTCGATGAGATTAAGCGTAACATGAAGGAGGACTTAGTCATTCTGGATGAGTTCTTTCGATTAAATAAGCTGCATCTTAACGTAAATAAAACAAATTTTATCTGTTTTCGTAGTAAACGAAAGTCATTGACAAGTCTTAATATTATTCACAATGGAGCCTTATTATGTGAGGTCAGTTGCATTAAATTCCTTGGCGTCAAAATTGATTGTTTCCTCAGTTGGCACGATCATATTGACTTAGTGGAAAACAAATTAGCTTTGGTCAATGGTCTACTTTATAAGGTTAGACATAAGCTCTCAGTTGAAGTGAAAAAGTTAATATATTTCGGTCTCGCGCATTGTCACATTATTTATGCGGCTGGTACATGGGCATCTTTCTCCAATATTAGTAGGATTCAAGTGATGCAAAACAGATTACTTAAAAATGTTTTTAACCTTCATTATCGCCATCACTCGGTTGATATATACTCAACCTATAGTATATTACCCGTTAAGAAAATTCATAGGTTCCAATTACTGTGCTATATTCACAAAATAAAAAAAAATTTAATACCCAATACTATTCAAATTTCAAGCTTTCAACATTCTTATGACACTATGAATAGAGACAACTTTGTTGTCTCTTGGTCAATTAATAATATAACGTCGCAAAACAATTCCCATACTGGTTTAATTTTTTATAATGAACTTGATAGATCCTTGAAGGACTTAACTAATATGGTACTATTCAAAAATAGGCTAAGAGACCATTTGTTAGATAGTATATCGTATCCACCCTGTATACGAGTTCCTGAGTAAATTCTCTTTGTAGCCTTTAATATTCTGTATGTACATACAATTATTGCTCTTTTAATATAATAGGAGATATTATGAGTCGTTAACAAAGAAATATATTATATTATTTACACATAATTATATATACATAATTATAAATAGCCTACGAATGAAAGTTATGAATGCACGCGACCGAGAGTTGAGATGAGTGATGACAATAACAGTAACAATAATTCTGTCTGTTTATTTACGAGCTATCAGAAGTGCTTATCTTCATATATGTAGTTTGGAAAAAGAAAATAAAAGGATGATGAAATTAAGGTAGGCGTGACACTCCGCCCACTTTTGGCATGATGAATAAAGGTATCCATGATCTCTATCTTTATTGTGTCAAAAATAAAGAACTTAAAGCAATTAAAAGGTTAATTTTATATGGGAGGTAGGCGTGGCAATGGCTAGACTTTTGTGATTTTTCAAAGTTTTTTTAATTATGCCAAAACAACATCATATACTAAATTTCATTACAATTGAGCAACGTTTACTATTTTGGGCGCGGTTACCATGTATACACTGTGAAAAACGTTGCAAAAAAGTTAATTTTGCGCACACTAATGCAAGAAAATCCTTTTGATTATGATTTTACATAGTTTTATACGTTATTTAACGTTGGAACCTAAAAAGTGGTTTTAGGTGTATTTTAATTTTCTTCTAAAGTTTTTAATGATATTGCGATTTTTTGGGTCAAGCAAACTATTTTAATATAGCAGACTTTTACAGTTGTTTACAGTGTAAGCAATTTAATTAATATTTCTAGATAGGAAAAATGTCTATATTTGCTCATGAAATCTTATTCCGAAAGGGTACAAAAGTTTGGGATGGAAAACAAGCCAACATACAGAGAAAAAGTTGAATTTGATACTGTATATTTAATAAAGCATAACTTTTTAAGTAGGTAAAGCATTTTAATAAAAATTTGGGATTTTCTTATTTGAAGTATGTTCTTTTAATCTGCATAAAAAATCTGTGAAAAATCCTGTAATTATCCTGTAACTATCCTGTTTTATTTCCATTGATTTTAAACTTTGCATTTCTCTTGAAAATCAACGATCATTATCTCGTTTAGTTTGTTCTTGTTAGTTTGTGATCGTCAATCCTTACGTTGATAACGTGATCTACAAAAAAAACTGTAAAATATGGCATTACCATATCAATTATTTTCCAAGTTTTTAGAATTTGGTGTTTGTTGCGAAACGATGGGTTGAAATTTTTACTCATTTAGAAAGTGAGAATTGCGATTACAAGGAAATGACAGCAATAGTGGAAAATGTTCTTTGTTTACCCGGCACGACCGCCTTTGTGGAACAAGTATTCGCTTTAATGAACAAGACGTCGACAGATGAAAAATCTCAGTTAAAAGTAGAAACTTTTCTGACCGCTAAAATCAATTTAAACATGTCGTGCATTGATTTTTACAATTGAATAAAAACAAAACCGGACATGCTGCGGAAAATCAAAACGAAAAACAAGTATTTTGTTGAAACTCAAGGTGAAACTGAACGAATCGAAAACGAATCAGACGAGGAATACATGGACGAAGACTCTGATTAAATTTAAGTGCCAAAATATTATTCATACACAACAATTACCAACAAACCAACCTCATTTGGACGTCGGATTCGTGATCAGCGCACAAAAAAATCTACTAGAGCACATTTCCAAAGTAAAACGTTAATTTTTTTAATTTTTACGCAACAGCTACGTTTTGGGATGGTTTGGGAGGTAGGGGGTGGAACCACCCCCATTTGGACGTCAGATTCGTGATCAGCGACCCAAAAAACCTACTAGAGCACATTTCCAAAGCATAATGCTAGTTTTCTTAATTTTTACGCAACAGCTACGTTTTGGGGTGGTGGTAGGGGGTGGAACCACCCCCATTTGGACGTCGGATTCATGATCATTTCCAAAGCAAAATGCTAATTTTTTCAATTTTTACGTAACAGCTACATTTTGGGGTGGTTTTTGGGGTGGGGGTAGGGGGTGGAACCACCCCCATTTGGACGTCGGATTCATGATCAGCGACCCAAAAAACCTACTAGAACACATTTCCAAACCAAATTTAAATTTTTTGAATTTTTACGCAACAGCTACGTTTTGGGGTGGTTTGGGGAGTAGGGGGAGGAAACACCCGCATTTGGACGTCGGATTCGTGATCAGCGATCCAAAAAACCTAATAAAGCACATTTCCAAAGCAAAATGCCAAATTTTTTTAATTTTTACGCGACGGCTACTTACGTAAAACCACCCCCATTAATTCATTTATGCTTATGAGGCAAAGGTTAGACCGGACGAATGTTCTAGGAGATCTAAGGAACACGTACCAATAAACAATTTTAAAATCGGTGCTTGTTTGACACTTTTCCACATTTAACAGTATTTTCCGGCTTATTTACTGGACTATAAGGTGATTTAAAAAATACTGCGATACGTTCAATAAATGAAACAAATCTTATTGTATACCATATCTTTCGCATTACGTATTTCTTGTTCTAACGTTTGATGATCTGGGATGGCCGCGTCTGTTGTTGGCAGGGCCTGATTTAAATTTTTGGTGCCCTAGGTTTTTAAAGAAAATGGTGCCCTAGATTTTCATTTTATATATATTGATTTTTATTTAAAGTAAAATTAGTTACAATTTTTAATGTATACTTTATACATTACATACAATACTGTTTCCTTGACTTTTTAATAGCACAATCCTTGATAATATCGTCAAATCGATTTCAAGTAGTAGATCACTTTTAATGCAAATTATTGATACTAGGCTGATTGAAAAGTCCCGGGCCTAACAACGAAAAACACATTTTTTTCGGGTATAGTCGCCATCAAGTTCCTCAAAATAGGCGTCCGTCTCGGCAATGACCTCTTCATTCGAGTGAAAGCGCTTTCCAGCGAGCCATCTTTTCAAGTTTGGAAAAAGATAATAGTCGCTGGAGGCCAAGTCTGGAGAATACGGTGGGTGGGGCAGCAATTAGTATTGCCATTCGTTCAATTTTGCCATTGCTTTGAATCACCGACACGATGTTACTTTTGACCAATTGTCAGAAAACGCGGCACCCATCGCGAGAACATCTTTTTCATTTCGAAATGCTCATGCAAAATATTGAAAATACTACCGATCGACAACTTCATTATGTCTGCTAGCTCTCTCCCTTTCACTTTGTGGTCTTTCAAAAGGATCAGATGGATTTTCTTGATCTTTTCTGAAGTGGTAGCCTCATTTGGCCGGCCCGAACGTGGTGCATCACTGGTGCTCGTACGACCCATTTTAAATTCAGCAAACCATCTGTAAATAGTTGTTTTCGACGGAGCAGATGTGCTGTGAGGTTTTTAGAGCCATTTAAGTGTTCGCTTCTCGTTTTTTCCCATCACAAAGCAATGTCTTATCAAAATGCGAAATTCACTTTGTTCCATAGTTAAAAAAAACACAGAGGTGATGCACTTTGGACAGCTGTGAAAACCAAACTACTTGACAGATGTTATTGAAATTTCACATGTAGCCTTTTGAAGGATAGGCCCGGGACTTTTCAATCAGCCTAGTAATGCAACCAATCTATCCTGCTTCATCACAGTACGACAAGGATTTTTAATCTATTTAGTTATAAAAAGGATCTGCCGCACAATTTGTAACCATCAAACTCAAGAATATACGTTAAGCAATATCTACGTTTGGAAAAGCTGATGTTAATTTATCTTCCCACATTATTTTATATAAAACAGCTTGATTATAAAATTTTTGTTAGCCAGTTTTTTTTTATTATGTGTACTCATAGTTCGCTTAAAATAACAAAAAAAAATAGATTGCGAAAATCGACAACATACAAATTTACGGATCGCTTAGTTTTGAAAAAATTAACATATTTTGTTTTATTTTGAATTATCGTTTCACAATAAATCAATTCTAAATGCATTTAGTGCATTCGTAATAGTGACGGATTCATTTAAATTTTACCTGACATGCTATTTTTTTTTTCATGATAAAACATATAATTTTATATCAGAATTTCAATGTCTGGTGCCCTCTCCGCGCTGATGCCCTAGGCCAGTGCCTAGTGTGCCTACCTATAAATCCAGCACTGGTTGTTGGTCTTAAAGCTCTTGAGTATCAGTGATTTCTCCAACGTAAGTTGAATCAATTTGCATTTTTGCCTTTTTATTTGGATGGAAATTGGGTCTTACCGACAACTCATGAGCAGATAGTTCTCGGCCACAAAATTTTTATCACAGGAATTTGTTGGTACATAAGATCGATGTGTGTTCAATTCTGGTTAATATACAAGTACTCTTATTTGATGGCACCGCCAGCATAGTCACCTGACCTTAGGGTGCTTGTAAATTTCTAGACAATTTTGGAAAAAAATATCCGAATACACAACATTTCAAGCAAGAACGACCCAAAACAGGCTCTTAAAATTGAGTGGCGCTATAATTCGCCAGATACCAATAAAAAATTTGCAGCTTTCATGCCAAACCATCTTTAAGCTGTAATTGACCAAAGAGGCTACCACACTACATATTTAGAATTACAAAATCAATATTTTAAACAATGTTTTTTAAATTTATACATGTCTGCATGAAATAAGCTGTGACATGAAATTCAGTAGTATTTTTCGATTTTCTATTATAAAAATTCCAGGTAATACTTTTTTACAATAAATAAAAATTTTTTTAGAACTACAATTTTTGTTCTTTCAAAAGGTATCAAAACTTTTTTCATATTCCAATTAGTTTGAAAGTTACAGAGCGTTGAAATTAAAAGTATGCACTGCATGAAATAAGCTGTGAGCCACTGTTTAAAATCAGTCTTATATCAAGACTCCCATTATGACCCAATAACATAATCTCAATCTCTGACTGGAAAGAGAACATCTGATATTCTGTAAAGCTTCAAAGGCATCAGGCAGACGAATTCTTTTATGACGGAAATAGCCCCGAACATATCTTAAATTTTTGTATAAAATGTGTGGAACTTTGAGTACCTAAATCTAAGCAAACAATGTGAAGTTGTGTATATAAATATTGTTTGGGAAATTTCATAAGCTCAAAATTATCTTACAAATCTAAATATTTTTTTTTTCTGTAAATTAAAATTTTTGAAAATTGTTCCTAATTTCATTTCATTTCATTCAATTTGACTTAATGCCACAAGATAATATATCTTATAAATAGCATAAAAATAAATATAACAATTGAAATTTTGACAAAATTGTTAATTTGAAAAAAAATAACCTAAAAAAAATAAAAATTAAATATATCTAAAAGAGAAATCTAACTTGATTATCTAATAGCTTCATCTTGAATTGTGTCGAAGACCTTATAGTTTGCAATTCGAGTGGAAGGTTGTTCCTCAGACGAATTGCAGCAACATAGAATGAGCGTTCCATAAATGAACTTCTGTGTCGCGGCAAAATTAATTTCAAACCCCTTCGCGATTGCACAAAGCAGAAAGTTTCAAAAAGATATTCCGGGCAATTATTATAAATAATGTTGTGCAATTTAATTACATTACGGAATTTGTAGTATTGATCTAAATTCAATCCCAACAAGGTTTTTTTAAATGAACCACGCTTTCATGTCTCGGTATACTGAAAACAAATCTTAAGCAGTCGTTAAAAGCGGACATTTAGTTTATGCTTACACGTAAAATCAGGGCAAGAGTAAACCGAACAGTTAAACGTTAAAAAAGGAAGAATTAAAGTTTTTACAAGGCGCATTTTCAAATTAGCAGGCAAACAATATGCTGAAACTCTAATATATTTGTTTGATGGTTGCTTTGATAGCATCACAAAAGCTTAGCGTACAATTAATTTTGTATCCGAGGTACTTTATACTCTCTGCATACGGTATAGTGAAGTTATTTAAAACAAGTGGGAGGGAGGGGGAGGGGGAGGCAAATTTTGTGGACAGAGGTTATTTTTAGAACATATGCCAATCCATTTTAAGGGATTTAGCTTAAGCTTATTATATACTGACCATGCATGAAAGTTGCTCAGGTCTTCATTTATCCTGGCAATACAGTCTTCAGACAACCCAATTGGCCTAGAAAGATATACCAATATATCATCAGCATATAAATGAGTTTGACAATTTACTATAACATTAGGCAAATCATTTATATACAGCGAAAATAAATTCGGTCCTAACACTGTACCTTGAGCCACACCGCAGTTAGCCATGACAGGGCTAGACAAACCTTGCTCAGTTGCAATGGTAAACATCCGTAGGAAATTTGATATTAGCTTAACAGACATATTGGAAAAATTAAACTCGTCTTTAAGCTTTCTCAACAATGTTGGATGGTCAACACAGTCAAACGCTTTTGAAAAATCTAGCATGGCTAATATACAAAACTGAGCTTTGTCCAAGGCTAAGCGAATATCAGATGTTACTTTAATAACAATCGACTCACAACTATGTTTTGCTCGGAATCCAGATTGCCACTTATTGAGCTTGTTAGATCTGATCATATAGTTCTGAATTTGATTTGCTAGAATTTTTTCCAGAACTTTCGACAAAAAGGAGACTATACTTATTGGTCTGTAATCCGAGGGATTGGACGGTCTCGCCTTTTTAGGTATTGGTATAACCCTTTCTGATTTCCAAATAGTTGGAAACTGGCTTCTACATATCCAAGTGTTCAGTATATGCACTATGTAAGGCAGAATGAGGTGAATAATAAGTTTAAGAAACTTGGGACAAATATTGTCCGGACCTAATGCTGTAGATTTTATAGTACATATAGCCAGAGGAGATAACACACGTAAAAGCAAAGGTATCATCGTTTTCAGGTTCAGAAAGGTTAATATCAGATAAACAAAACAAGAGGGAGGAGGAGCTATTCTCACACAAAACAAGAGGGAGGAGGAGCTATACTCGCACACATTTCATCTGAACTGAAGGGACACTCAAGTTATGGCTTGTTCTTTGCAATACCAAGCTCTTTAACATTTTTCCACAACTGCTTAGAGTCCAAGTCTGGGTTAAGCCTTTGACACATATAAGCTCGTTTAGCCACGAATATCATAATCGTGCCGAAATTTCTTCCAAATCCGATTCTTTTCAAAATTCCAAAAATTATTAAAAATAATAATTTGCGACTATGTCCGCCTTAGAGGAGGACATAATCCGAAATTTGGTGTTATGACCGCATTATATGAGGTCATAATACCAAAACAAAATATGGGGTTACGTCTGCAACTTTTTTGGGATCATCGTAGAGTATCACAACCCCAAACGAAAAATTTGGTATTGTGACCTCCAGAGGAGGGGACATAATCCCAAAAACTCTACTTGTGATTATGACCGTTAGGATTATGTCACGTCACCCTTTACTACGTTGGATGAGAGTTCGACTAAACAAGATCATGCAATATTCTATAGAGCCAACATGCTGCGTCGCAACAAACGTTTGCACTCTCTTTTTCACCAGAAATGGATAGGTGCTTATTAAATTGTCATCTTCAATAGATCCATCATATGTAGACAGCGTAGCTGCTCTTGAGAGATTGTGCTCTGATGTTATTACTGCTGAGAATGCTGCGGGGGCGTCGAACGCAGTTTTAGCTACGTTATAATAACAATAAACCTGCGACTTTTCTCTTTCTCTTTTGATCAACTGTGTGCATCAAAGAACTTAGCTTTGTCTTTATTTTTGTTATTGCCGCCACTATTAACATTTTTTACTTTTTTTGTAGTTGTTACTTTTTTTTATTTTTATTGCGTAGTATCTTACTAGCTAATCATAATACTAATTATGCATTTTATGATGAATTACTTTGCTGAACATTTTAAATATTATTTAAGTCAAATATTTAGTCATTATTTAAGGTTTAGATTAATTTTCTTTTACTTTTCATGTAATTTTAATTTAGGCTTCGCTGAGTTTGTGTCGATACCTGCGTCTTGATACTGTGAGATGCGTTTTGAACAGAGCTGGGCACTACCATACACGTAGTTCCCTTCAATGCATTTGTAGTTGTGTTGTTGTGTGCTTTTCAAATGAAACTGAATTGATTTCTACGCTCTCCCCTTTATACCTATACGTCAGGGGTCGGCAAAGCAATAATACTTTCTCTTTCTCTCTTGTTGTATACGCATACAAGAAAATTAGCTCTGCTACTCATGAGTAGCAGCGCGCCGATACCTGCTATACGTATATGATAAATAATTCTCTTTCTGCCGCAGTCGCGCGCGCGCTACGTTTTGCCCAGCTACGGTTTTGAATATACTGTGTAAAACATTCAATGGTTTCAGAGTGTGTCATTTGAATGCATGTAGCATTAAAGCAAAATATTCAATTTTTGTACCTAATATTTAGTGCATCTGAAGTTGATGCAATAATGATTAGTGAATCTTGGCTGAACAATAATATACTGTCGCAACTTGTGAATATTCCTGGCTTTAAGCTTTATAGGAACGACCATGTTGACACAGTTGGAGATGGAGTTTGTGTTTTTATCAATCAATTTCTTAAAACAAAAGTTGTTTGTTACTCTAAAGAACCAAACTTTGAATTTTTGGGTGTTGAAGTAAATCATAGTGTCCTCAAGTGCTTACTAATTGTTGTTTATTGTCCTCCCAATAAGTTTCGCAGTGAAAATATTGTCGAGTTTGAGGAAACTGTAATGAGGCTAAATGTTGGCGGTGATTTTAATGTTAACATGCTCAGTAATACAAGTTCATCAGAATTGTTTACGTATTTATGCAACAAAACTTATTTATCCATAATAAATACTTCAATGCCAACGTGTTTCCAATCACTTACTAACCTCTCATTACGGGATATGTTCCTCATAAGCTCTGGTAAGTCGTTCTTAGGTTTCGAACAGGTTGCTCCAACTTCAGACTTCACACATGACTTTCTTTTCTGCTCATTGCCTTTTTTCCGAAATTACTGCAAAACGATTACATTTAAGTCGTTTCGCAGAATTTGCTATCCAAGAATTTATCATGGTTGTATTAATCTAAACTGGGATGTTATTTACTGTATATATGATTTGGATGGAAAGATATCTTGTTTTAATAATCTTTTCTGTCAACTATATGAAGAGTATGTTCCAACAGTAACCAAACAATTTAAATCAAAAAGCTGTCCTTTGTTTAACAATGCAATAAAACTCCAAATTTCGGAAAGGGAGCGCTTTTTCAAAAGATATAAAAGAAATCCTTCTTTTTTCAATAGAAATCAATATGCTGTCTCCAGAAATAGGGTAAACTCGTTAATTTGTTCGGCGAAACGAGCTTATATGTGTCAAAGGCTTAACCCAGACTTGGACTCTAAGCAGTTGTGGAAAAATGTTAAAGAGCTTGGTATTGCAAAGAACATGCCATCACTTGAATGTCCCTTCAGTTCAGATGAAATGTGTGCGAGTATAGCTCCTCCTCCCTCTTGTTTTGTTTATCTGACATTAACCTTTCTGAACCTGAAAACGATGATACCTTTGCTTTTACGTGTGTTATCTCCTCTGGCTATATGTACTATAAAATCTACAGCATTAGGTCCGGACAATATTTGTCCCAAGTTTCTTAAACTTATTATTCACCTCATTCTGCCTTACATAGTGCATATACTGAACACTTGGATATGTAGAAGCCAGTTTCCAACTATTTGGAAATCAGAAAGGGTTATACCAATACCTAAAAAGGCGAGACCGTCCAATCCCTCGGATTACAGACCAATAAGTATAGTCTCCTTTTTGTCGAAAGTTCTGGAAAAAATTCTAGCAAATCAAATTCAGAACTATATGATCAGATCTAACAAGCTCAATAAGTGGCAATCTGGATTCCGAGCAAAACATAGTTGTGAGTCGATTGTTATTAAAGTAACATCTGATATTCGCTTAGCCTTGGACAAAGCTCAGTTTTGTATATTAGCCATGCTAGATTTTTCAAAAGCGTTTGACTGTGTTGACCATCCAACATTGTTGAGAAAGCTTAAAGACGAGTTTAATTTTTCCAATATGTCTGTTAAGCTAATATCAAATTTCCTACGGATGTTTACCATTGCAACTGAGCAAGGTTTGTCTAGCCCTGTCATGGCTAACTGCGGTGTGGCTCAAGGTACAGTGTTAGGACCGAATTTATTTTCGCTGTATATAAATGATTTGCCTAATGTTATAGTAAATTGTCAAACTCATTTATATGCTGATGATATATTGGTATATCTTTCTAGGCCAATTGGGTTGTCTGAAGACTGTATTGCCAGGATAAATGAAGACCTGAGCAACTTTCATGCATGGTCAGTATATAATAAGCTTAAGCTAAATCCCTTAAAATGGATTGGCATATGTTCTAAAAATAACCTCTGTCCACAAAATTTGCCTCCCCCTCCCCCTCCCTCCCACTTGTTTTAAATAACTTCACTATACCGTATGCAGAGAGTATAAAGTACCTCGGATACAAAATTAATTGTACGCTAAGCTTTTGTGATGCTATCAAAGCAACCATCAAACAAATATATTAGAGTTTCAGCATATTGTTTGCCTGCTAATTTGAAAATGCGCCTTGTAAAAACTTTAATTCTTCCTTTTTTAACGTTTAACTGTTCGGTTTACTCTTGCCCTGATTTTACGTGTAAGCATAAACTAAATGTCGCTTTTAACGACTGCTTAAGATTTGTTTTCAGTATACCGAGACATGAAAGCGTGGTTCATTTAAAAAAACCTTGTTGGGATTGAATTTAGATCAATACTACAAATTCCGTAATGTAATTAAATTGCACAACATTATTTATAATAATTGCCCGGAATATCTTTTTGAAACTTTCTGCTTTGTGCAATCGCGAAGGGGTTTGAAATTAATTTTGCCGCGACACAGAAGTTCATTTATGGAACGCTCATTCTATGTTGCTGCAATTCGTCTGAGGAACAACCTTCCACTCGAATTGCAAACTATAAGGTCTTCGACACAATTCAAGATGAAGCTATTAGATAATATACAGTCAAGTTAGATTTCTCTTTTAGATATATTTAATTTTTATTTTTTTTAGGTTATTTTTTTTCAAATTAACAATTTTGTCAAAATTTCAATTGTTATATTTATTTTTATGCTATTTATAAGATATATTATCTTGTGGCATTAAGTCAAATTGAATGAAATGAAATGAAATTAGGAACAATTTTCAAAAATTTTAATTTACAGAAAAAAAAAAATATTTAGATTTGTAAGATAATTTTGAGCTTATGAAATTTCCCAAACAATATTTATATACACAACTTCACATTGTTTGCTTAGATTTAGGTACTCAAAGTTCCACACATTTTATACAAAAATTTAAGATATGTTCGGGGCTATTTCCGTCATAAAAGAATTCGTCTGCCTGATGCCTTTGAAGCTTTACAGAATATCAGATGTTCTCTTTCCAGTCAGAGATTGAGATTATGTTATTGGGTCATAATGGGAGTCTTGATATAAGACTGATTTTAAACAGTGGCTCACAGCTTATTTCATGCAGTGCATACTTTTAATTTCAACGCTCTGTAACTTTCAAACTAATTGGAATATGAAAAAAGTTTTGATACCTTTTGAAAGAACAAAAATTGTAGTTCTAAAAAAATTTTTATTTATTGTAAAAAAGTATTACCTGGAATTTTTATAATAGAAAATCGAAAAATACTACTGAATTTCATGTCACAGCTTATTTCATGCAGACATGTATAAATTTAAAAAACATTGTTTAAAATATTGATTTTGTAATTCTAAATATGTAGTGTGGTAGCCTCTTTGGTCAATTACAGCTTAAAGATGGTTTGGCATGAAAGCTGCAAATTTTTTATTGGTATCTGGCGAATTATAGCGCCACTCAATTTTAAGAGCCTGTTTTGGGTCGTTCTTGCTTGAAATGTTGTGTATTCGGATATTTTTTTCCAAAATTGTCTATAAATTTACAAGCACCCTAAGGTCAGGTGACTATGCTGGCGGTGCCATCAAATAAGAGTACTTGTATATTAACCAGAATTGAACACACATCGATCTTATGTACCAACAAATTCCTGTGATAAAAATTTTGTGGCCGAGAACTATCTGCTCATGAGTTGTCGGTAAGACCCAATTTCCATCCAAATAAAAAGGCAAAAATGCAAATTGATTCAACTTACGTTGGAGAAATCACTGATACTCAAGAGCTTTAAGACCAACAACCAGTGCTGGATTTATAGGTAGGCACACTAGGCACTGGCCTAGGGCATCAGCGCGGAGAGGGCACCAGACATTGAAATTCTGATATAAAATTATATGTTTTATCATGAAAAAAAAAATAGCATGTCAGGTAAAATTTAAATGAATCCGTCACTATTACGAATGCACTAAATGCATTTAGAATTGATTTATTGTGAAACGATAATTCAAAATAAAACAAAATATGTTAATTTTTTCAAAACTAAGCGATCCGTAAATTTGTATGTTGTCGATTTTCGCAATCTATTTTTTTTTGTTATTTTAAGCGAACTATGAGTACACATAATAAAAAAAAACTGGCTAACAAAAATTTTATAATCAAGCTGTTTTATATAAAATAATGTGGGAAGATAAATTAACATCAGCTTTTCCAAACGTAGATATTGCTTAACGTATATTCTTGAGTTTGATGGTTACAAATTGTGCGGCAGATCCTTTTTATAACTAAATAGATTAAAAATCCTTGTCGTACTGTGATGAAGCAGGATAGATTGGTTGCATTACTAGGCTGATTGAAAAGTCCCGGGCCTATCCTTCAAAAGGCTACATGTGAAATTTCAATAACATCTGTCAAGTAGTTTGGTTTTCACAGCTGTCCAAAGTGCATCACCTCTGTGTTTTTTTTAACTATGGAACAAAGTGAATTTCGCATTTTGATAAGACATTGCTTTGTGATGGGAAAAAACGAGAAGCGAACACTTAAATGGCTCTAAAAACCTCACAGCACATCTGCTCCGTCGAAAACAACTATTTACAGATGGTTTGCTGAATTTAAAATGGGTCGTACGAGCACCAGTGATGCACCACGTTCGGGCCGGCCAAATGAGGCTACCACTTCAGAAAAGATCAAGAAAATCCATCTGATCCTTTTGAAAGACCACAAAGTGAAAGGGAGAGAGCTAGCAGACATAATGAAGTTGTCGATCGGTAGTATTTTCAATATTTTGCATGAGCATTTCGAAATGAAAAAGATGTTCTCGCGATGGGTGCCGCGTTTTCTGACAATTGGTCAAATGTAACATCGTGTCGGTGATTCAAAGCAATGGCAAAATTGAACGAATGGCAATACTAATTGCTGCCCCACCCACCGTATTCTCCAGACTTGGCCTCCAGCGACTATTATCTTTTTCCAAACTTGAAAAGATGGCTCGCTGGAAAGCGCTTTCACTCGAATGAAGAGGTCATTGCCGAGACGGACGCCTATTTTGAGGAACTTGATGGCGACTATACCCGAAAAAAATGTGTTTTTCGTTGTTAGGCCCGGGACTTTTCAATCAGCCTAGTATCAATAATTTGCATTAAAAGTGATCTACTACTTGAAATCGATTTGACGATATTATCAAGGATTGTGCTATTAAAAAGTCAAGGAAACAGTATTGTATGTAATGTATAAAGTATACATTAAAAATTGTAACTAATTTTACTTTAAATAAAAATCAATATATATAAAATGAAAATCTAGGGCACCATTTTCTTTAAAAACCTAGGGCACCAAAAATTTAAATCAGGCCCTGCCAACAACAGACGCGGCCATCCCAGATCATCAAACGTTAGAACAAGAAATACGTAATGCGAAAGATATGGTATACAATAAGATTTGTTTCATTTATTGAACGTATCGCAGTATTTTTTAAATCACCTTATAGTCCAGTAAATAAGCCGGAAAATACTGTTAAATGTGGAAAAGTGTCAAACAAGCACCGATTTTAAAATTGTTTATTGGTACGTGTTCCTTAGATCTCCTAGAACATTCGTCCGGTCTAACCTTTGCCTCATAAGCATAAATGAATTAATGGGGGTGGTTTTACGTAAGTAGCCGTCGCGTAAAAATTAAAAAAATTGGCATTTTGCTTTGGAAATGTGCTTTATTAGGTTTTTTGGATCGCTGATCACGAATCCGACGTCCAAATGCGGGTGTTTCCTCCCCCTACTCCCCAAACCACCCCAAAACGTAGCTGTTGCGTAAAAATTCAAAAAATTTAAATTTGGTTTGGAAATGTGTTCTAGTAGGTTTTTTGGGTCGCTGATCATGAATCCGACGTTCAAATGGGGGTGGTTCCACCCCCTACTCCCTAAACCACCCCAAAACGTAGCTGTTGCGTAAAAATTCAAAAAATTTAAATTTGGTTTGGAAATGTGTTCTAGTAGGTTTTTTGGGTCGCTGATCATGAATCCGACGTCCAAATGGGGGTGGTTCCACCCCCTACCCCCACCCCAAAAACCACCCCAAAATGTAGCTGTTACGTAAAAATTGAAAAAATTAGCATTTTGCTTTGGAAATGATCATGAATCCGACGTCCAAATGGGGGTGGTTCCACCCCCTACCACCACCCCAAAACGTAGCTGTTGCGTAAAAATTAAGAAAACTAGCATTATGCTTTGGAAATGTGCTCTAGTAGGTTTTTTGGGTCGCTGATCACGAATCTGACGTCCAAATGGGGGTGGTTCCACCCCCTACCTCCCAAACCATCCCAAAACGTAGCTGTTGCGTAAAAATTAAAAAAATTAACGTTTTACTTTGGAAATGTGCTCTAGTAGATTTTTTTGTGCGCTGATCACGAATCCGACGTCCAAATGAGGTTGGTTTGTTGGTAATTGTTGTGTATGAATAATATTTTGGCACTTAAATTTAATCAGAGTCTTCGTCCATGTATTCCTCGTCTGATTCGTTTTCGATTCGTTCAGTTTCACCTTGAGTTTCAACAAAATACTTGTTTTTCGTTTTAATTTTCCGCAGCATGTCCGGTTTTGTTTTTATTCAATTGTAAAAATCAATGCACGACATGTTTAAATTGATTTTAGCGGTCAGAAAAGTTTCTACTTTTAACTGAGATTTTTCATCTGTCGACGTCTTGTTCATTAAAGCGAATACTTGTTCCACAAAGGCGGTCGTGCCGGGTAAACAAAGAACATTTTCCACTATTGCTGTCATTTCCTTGTAATCGCAATTCTCACTTTCTAAATGAGTAAAAATTTCAACCCATCGTTTCGCAACAAACACCAAATTCTAAAAACTTGGAAAATAATTGATATGGTAATGCCATATTTTACAGTTTTTTTTGTAGATCACGTTATCAACGTAAGGATTGACGATCACAAACTAACAAGAACAAACTAAACGAGATAATGATCGTTGATTTTCAAGAGAAATGCAAAGTTTAAAATCAATGGAAATAAAACAGGATAGTTACAGGATAATTACAGGATTTTTCACAAAAATACAGTAGTCATTTTTTTACAGAATATTCGCTGGAAATACAGGAGTATCCTGTAAAATACAGGATAAATGTCATGGTTATGTATATGCAACCCCTTTCAATAACTTCATCTACTCCTTTAACGTGCGCTTACAACCGGCCATAAATGGTAAAAATGAAAGTAGTTTTTTGACTTAAATTTTTATGCAGATTAAAAGAACATACTTCAAATAAGAAAATCCCAAATTTTTATTAAAATGCTTTACCTACTTAAAAAGTTATGCTTTATTAAATATACAGTATCAAATTCAACTTTTTCTCTGTATGTTGGCTTGTTTTCCATCCCAAACTTTTGTACCCTTTCGGAATAAGATTTCATGAGCAAATATAGACATTTTTCCTATCTAGAAATATTAATTAAATTGCTTACACTGTAAACAACTGTAAAAGTCTGCTATATTAAAATAGTTAGCTTGACTCAAAAAATCGCAATATCATTAAAAACTTTAGAAGAAAATTAAAATACACCTAAAACCACTTTTTAGGTTCCAACGCTAAATAACGTATAAAACTATGTAAAATCATAATCAAAAGGATTTTCTTGCATTAGTGTGCGCAAAATTAACTTTTTTGCAACGTTTTTCACAGTGTATACATGGTAACCGCGCCCAAAATAGTAAACGTTGCTCAATTGTAATGAAATTTAGTATATGATGTTGTTTTGGCATAATTAAAAAAACTTTGAAAAATCACAAAAGTCTAGCCATTGCCACGCCTACCTCCCATATAAAATTAACCTTTTAATTGCTTTAAGTTCTTTATTTTTGACACAATAAAGATAGAGATCATGGATACCTTTATTCATCATGCCAAAAGTGGGCGGAGTGTCACGCCTACCTTAATTTCATCATCCTTTTATTTTCTTTTTCCAAACTACATATATGAAGATAAGCACTTCTGATAGCTCGTAAATAAACAGACAGAATTATTGTTACTGTTATTGTCATCACTCATCTCAACTCTCGGTCGCGTGCATTCATAACTTTCATTCGTAGGCTATTTATAATTATGTATATATAATTATGTGTAAATAATATAATATATTTCTTTGTTAACGACTCATAATATCTCCTATTATATTAAAAGAGCAATAATTGTATGTACATACAGAATATAAAAGAATTTACTCAGGAACTCGTATACAGGGTGGATACGATATACTATCTAACAAATGGTCTCTTAGCCTCTTTTTGAATAGTACCATATTAGTTAAGTCCTTCAAGGATCTATCAAGTTCATTATAAAAAATTAAACCAGTATGGGAATTGTTTTGCGACGTTATATTATTAATTGACCAAGAGACAACAAAGTTGTCTCTATTCATAGTGTCATAAGAATGTTGAAAGCTTGAAATTTGAATAGTATTGGGTATTAAATTTTTTTTTATTTTGTGAATATAGCACAGTAATTGGAACCTATGAATTTTCTTAACGGGTAATATACTATAGGTTGAGTATATATCAACCGAGTGATGGCGATAATGAAGGTTAAAAACATTTTTAAGTAATCTGTTTTGCATCACTTGAATCCTACTAATATTGGAGAAAGATGCCCCACATAATAAGACTCCATTGTGAATAATATTAAGACTTGTCAATGACTTTCGTTTACTACGAAAACAGATAAAATTTGTTTTATTTACGTTAAGATGCAGCTTATTTAATCTCATGCAGAATGACTAAGTCCTCCTTCATGTTACGCTTAATCTCATCGACATTATCTCCGGGATAGAAAATCGAACAATCATCCACAAACAAGAAAATTTTACCATTTAAAGGCAATCTTGCTATGTCATTAATGAATATTATAAATAGCAGGGGCCCCAATACAGACCCCTGAGGGACACTAACTCCAATGAATTAAAATTCACTAGTTTCTTTATTAACGCAGACAAATTGCTTCCGGTTACTCAAATAACATTTTATTAAGCTAATAGAATCTGTAGTAAACCCATAAAACTTTAATTTTTCCAGAAGAATGTCGTGATCAATTGAGTCAAATGCTTTACTAAGGTCAAGAAACATTCCACCTACTAACTCATTCTTTGCAATATTTTTACACACTAGGTCGACCAATTCAATAAGAGTCATTTGAGTACTAAATCCACTACGAAATCCATACTGATGTTCATATAATAAATTATTTTCCGTGATATAGGTTATATAGGAGTCTTTCAAGAATCTTACTTAGAGTTGGGGGCATCGATATTGGACAATAGTTATCTAAGTTACTTTTTTCTCCCTGCTTGAAGACTGGTGTCACACTTTGAATTTTCAGAGAGTCCGGGTCGGTGCCAGAATCAATCATTGAATTGAAAATGTTGCAAATTATTGAAGACAATTCTTCCCGTGAATTTTTGAAAATAAAGCTCGAGACACTATCCCAACCGGAAGATGTTTTGTTGTTTAGATAGACTATAACATTCTCCACATCAGATACTAAGGATCTCTGAAAAGTAAAGGACAGATTATTAGCCACAGGATTAAGTGATCGAAAAAAAATGTATGTCATCCCAAGGGAAACAAATATAAGAACGGGCCATGGATTGACCAATGGAGCTGAAAAAATTGTTGTACTTATTAGCGATGGCTAGATCACTGAGTAAAATGTTATTCTCATAGATGGGATACGTTTTGTTGGGATTTTTTTAAACAAAGAATTAACGCATCTCCAAATCTTTTTTGAATCCCCTCCGCATTTATCTAGTTCATTATTCAAATAGTTTGAGCGCTTCTCTTTCAAAAGAGGTTTGATCATTGCATTAAGCCTTTTAAAATTATCGAGACAGGATAGATTATTTTTATTTTTTTTGAATTTAGACCAATATTCATTCTTAATTTCAATTAGTCTTAATAGGTTACCATCCACCCAAGGAGCCAACTTCTTGTCTTTGTTGACTTGGATTTTATTTAGCCGAGTGTTTCTTTTGGTAATTAAAGATAGTGAGTTAACTAGAGGGTCACAGTTAATGTTATTATTATCCATAGTATAAACAAAAGTTTGAATATCTCGCATTATTGCTGTGTAATTGATTTTTCTTAATACACTGAGAAAAAAATACATAATAACAAGGAAAAAAATACATTCTGATGTATCTTACATTAAAATAGAGCCATTGCAAAAATACATTAAATTACATTAGGCCAATTTATTTCAATACATTAATTTTCCTTTTAATGTAAAAGTATATGTACAGTACATTGATAGAATGTTTTTTACATAAAATTCAAAAAATAATTCAATGTAACTTTACATTAAATTTCGCGCGATTTTGGTGTGTTCCAAAAAATTAAGCAATATTTACACTTAGCGGACAACTATAAAATCGACACCACCGACAAATTTGCGAAGCTTGCGCCATACTTCGAACTGCTCAACAAAAATTTCATGCAATTTGGCGTTTTCAGTGCACATTTATCGATTGACGAGCAAATGGTGCCGTATTACGGGAAGCATTCAGCAAAAATGTACATACGCGGTAAGCCGATCCGATTCGGCTATAAATTTTGGTGCCTCTGTTCGTCGGAGGGATACCTGTACCAGTTCATTCCATATGGTGGTGCCGGTGGATTCCCCAAAGATATTGGCCTTGGAGCTCACACGGTGTTGCGTCTTTTGTCCGTTGTCGAATTTCCAATTCGTCATGATTTATACTTTGACAATTTTTTTACATCATACTATTTGATGTGCCTGTTGTCGGAGAGGAACTTCTTCGCTACTGGAACAGTTCGCGTCAATCGGTTGGCTGGTGCTTGTCTGAAGACTGGTGCAAAAAATTTGCCTCGAGGCGCAATCGATTATACATTTGACAAAAAGAATGAGATCCTCATTGCACGCTAGAGCGATAACAAGGAGGTCACCATAGCAACCAATCATCAATGCATTGAGCCATTAGCCAAGGCCTGGCGATACAACAAGGAGCAGAAAATGAAAGTCGACGTAGACATGCCATTGTTAATCTCTCGATACAATCACTACTTGGGAGGTGTTGACCTTCACGATAATGCTGTCTCCAATTATCGGGTAGCCATTCGTGGAAAGAAGTGGTGGTGGACTCTATTTGCATCGGGCTTGGACAGTTCATTGGTGAACGAATGGAAAATCCATTGTGTCATCGCCAAACACAAAAAAAACAAGCCAATGCCACAAAAAGATTTCAGGGTAGCCGTGACAAGTGCCTTGCTAATAACTGATGACCCACTTCCTAGTGACGAAGATGATGGCGACGGCGAAGACATATGTATAGACAGTAGTGCTCCGGTTCGCAAGACTACTGGAAGGCACTTGGTTGAGCGAGATCCACTCGGAAAACATTTGCGTTGCAAGGTATGCCATAAAACTACCATTTACATGTGCTGTAAGTGTAACGTTCACATCCACGCGAAGTGTTTCACCAAATACATAGCCCACAAATAAATTGTATCTTTTTTATTTCTTTGTAAACCTTTTATATAACCTCTTATAAACATCCAATAAAGATAACAGTCGATCAAAGTATACCAAGTTGTTTTTATCTTCAATTTCCTCCTTCAACTAGCAAATTTCCTTAAAAAACGTACAATGTGCATCGACGACCACTGTACGAAAAAACGTACAGTTGGTAACTTTTGAGGGCGTGGTTGTGGGAGGCTGAAATTTTGTTTTTACAATTAGGGGTTCAACAGAAGTTATCCCTGCAAAGGGCATCAAAATCGGCTCGTGGCATCGGGTAGGGGTATAAAATGGGTTAAATCTAAGACTTTCTACATTATTGGAATGTTAATTCTTATCGAATTTTATGTAAGATCTATGTAAAAATGTATAACATAAAATATTTTTCGTAGCTTTTTATTCAATGTAAGCATACATTACTTTTTCTATACCTTATATTTACTCAATGTAATGGAAAATAAAAGACAATTTAAATTAGATTATATAAGTGTGGGTATATTTGGAATTTATTTACATGTGCACGTACACATTTATTTGTTTGTATGAGAAAATAATAACAATAAATAGAACCTTATCATAAATACGAAAATAAACAAATGTAATGCAAGAAGATTAACCAAATTACTAATTTAAATACTGTTTAAAATTATATTTCTTCTTTAGCTTAAACAAATAAACTTGAACCAAAGTCCAGAATTACGTTGATGTTTTGGATATACTACACCTATCTATCTATCTATCTACTATTATTAAACGAGCAATAATTGTATGTATTTATATATATATATATATATTCAGACTTTATTTCGAAAACGGGTGCAGCGATTTTGATGAAACTTGGGAGTTACGTACATATGTGGACAAAATTAGGATTGGGCTTGGTTTTAAGTTTTCAAAGGCTCTTGCAGGGGCGTGGCACAGCCCTAAACTTTAATTTTGAAAACGCCATATCTCGAAAACCATTCTTGATATTGTAATGAAATTTGGTACACAGATGCAGATCGTAAATATCTAAAATTTTGCCAAAAGTGGGCGGAATCAAAAAAGTGGGCGTGGCACTTTTAAATAATTGACAGTTTTGATTCAATATTACTCAAAAACGGCACTGACGATTTTCATAAAAATTTTATAGATAATACCACTAAAAGTAGTCATCATAACATGCTATGTCACTATACTGGCAAAACTCGTTGAAGGGCGCGGCACAGCCCACAATATTTATAAACGTTATAATAGGAGAACTAACAATGCAGTCGATATGAAATTTAGCATGGTAGGTATACTTGCTATAAGGTATTTTTTAACCAAAAATGGGCGCAATAGTACATGTGGGCGTGGCACCCCCCATACAAGCAAAAAACGTTAAATGTTATATTTAGTGTGCTATGAGAGTAATCTTCTTAAAATTTGGTGAGGAGGTGTCGGTTACTATAAGCTTTGAAATTAAATGTATTTCGACGGGATTGCTTCACTGCGCGTGGCACCTCCCATATAAGCAATAAACGTTTTGTGTAATATTTGGTGAAAAAGAGTAATCCTAATAAAATGTTGTATAGAAATGTCGGTTACTATAAGCTTTGAAATTATATGGAGTTCGACACGATTTTGTTAGTGGGCAACGTTTTGTGCAATATTTGGTGAACTATAAGAGTAATCCTAATGAAATTTGGTATGGAGGTGTCGGTTACTAAAAGCTTTGAAATTAATTTGATTTCGACGGGACTTCATCAGTGGGCGTGGCACCTCCCATAGATGCAAAAAACGTTTTGTGCTATATTTGGAGAACTATACGAGTAATCCTAATGAAATTTGGTATAGAGATGTCGGTTACTATAAGCTTTAAAATTAATTGGATTTAGACGGGATTGCATCAGTGGGCGTGGTACTTTCAACTTTTTTTAACCTCTTTCAACATTTTCCATATTTTTCCGACTTTGTCAAACTCATTCAACTTTTTTCGACCTCATTCAATTTTTTTAGAGATATTCAACTTCTTTCAAGATTTTCAACCTCTTTCAACTTTATTCAACCTCATTAAATTTTTTCGACTTTTTCAACCATATTCAACTTTCTTCGACTTTTTGAACGTCATTCAACTTTTTTAGATTCATTCAACTTCTTTGATTTGTTTCCACATTTTTCAACCTCTTTCAATTTTTTTCAACATTTTCCACCTTTGTCAACCTTATTCACATTTTTTCGACCTTTTTAACCTCATTCAACTTTTTTTCGAATTATTCAACTTCTTTCAACTGTTTCAACATTTTTCAACCTCTTTCAACTTTTTTCAACATTTTCCATATTTTTCCGACTTTTTGAACGTCATTCAACTTTTTTAGAGTTATTCAACTTCTTTCATTTGTTTCAATATTTTTCAACTGCTTTCAACATTTTCCAACATTTTCCGACTTTGTCAACCTTATTCAACTTTTTTGACTTTTTGAACCTCATTCAACTTTTTTAGAGTTATTCAACTTTTTTCAACCGTTTCAACATTTTTCAACCTCTTTCAACTGTTTGCAACATTTTCCATATTTTTCCGACTTTGTCAGACTCATTCAACCTTTTTCAACCTCATCAAATTTTTTTTGAGATATTTCAACTTTTTCGAGTTTTTCAAACTCTTTCAACTTTTTTCAATCTCTTATAATTTTTTCGACTGTTTCAACATTTTTCAACCTTATTCAACTTTCTCCGACTTTTTAAACCTCATTCAACTTTTTTCGAATTATTCAACTTCTTTCAACTGTTTTAACATTTTTCAACCTCTTTCAACTTTTTTCAACATTTTCCGAGTTTGTCAACCTTATTCAACTTTTTTGACTTTTTGAACCTCATTCAACTTTTTTAGAGTTATTCAACTTTTTTCAACCGTTTCAACATTTTTCAACCTCTTTCAACTTTTTTCATCATTTTCCGCCTTTGTCAACCTTATTCACTTTTTTTCGACTTTTTTAGCCTCATTCAATATTTTTCGAATTATTCAACTTCTTTTAACTCTTTCAACATTTTTCAACCTCTGTCAACTTTTTTCAACATTTTCCATATTTTTCCGACTTTTTGAACGTCATTCAGCTTCTTTCGACTTTTTCAACCTCATTCAACTTTTTTGAGTTATTCAACTTCTTTCAACTGTTTCAGCATTTTACAACCTCTTTCATCAACATCATTTAACTTTTCTTGACTTTTTCAACATCGTTCAACTTTTTTCGAGATGTTCAACTTTTTGGAGATTTTCAACCTTTTTGAACTTTTTCAACACTTTTCACTTTCACGCTTCAACTTCTCTCAACTTTTTTCTGTTCCATTTTTTTCCGACTTTTCCAACATTTTTCGGCTTTTCAACCCATTTCAACATTGCCCAGACTACTTTTTTTAACCTTTATTGTCGTTTTTCAACCTCTTACAACTTTCCTATTTTTTATTTTTGAATTTTCAAATCTTTTTAATGTTTTTAAATATTTCAACTTATTCAATATTACTACTTACTTACTTGGGTGGCCATAACAACCCGTTACCGGGTTACGGCCGACCTCAAAAGCTCTCTCCAGGCGCCTCTGCTTCGCGCGCGCCTTCTCCAATCAGGCACACCAAGCGTGGATAGGGTTTCTTCGGCTTGGTCTTTCCATCGGAGGCATGGTCTTCCTCTCCGTCGTCGCCCAGCGGCTTCCGCATCAAACACCTTTTTCGCCGGAGCTTCTTCGTCCATACGCACAACATGTCCCAGCCAGCGCAGACGTAGGATAGTGATGCGCTTGACTATGTCGATGTCATTGTAGAGCTCGTACAGTTCATGGTTCATTCGAATACGGTAGTCGTCGCCGACGCGAACAGGACCGAAGATTTTGCGAAGAATTTTTCTCTCAAACACCCCAAGTGTGGCTGCATCGGTCTGCGACACAACCCATGCTTCTGCACCGTAGAGTAGCACGGGTAAGATGAGCGTCTTGTAGAGTGTCAGTTTTGTCGGGCGAGAGAGGTCTCTACTACTCAATTGCTTACTGAGACCGTAGTAACACCTATTAGCAAGAGTGAGTCTTCGCTTTATCTCCAAGCTGATATCGTTTTGAGTGTTCACGGCGGTGCCAAGATAGGTGAATTCCTTGACAACTTCGAAAGTATAGCTGTTCGCAGCAATGTTGGATCCAATGCGCCGCGTCTCCCTGCTTGTGGACAGCATATACTTTGTTTTGCCCTCGTTCACCGTCAAACCCACCTTCGCTGATTCTTTTTCGATAGCAGAAAATGCAGCAGTAACATCTCGCTTACAACGTCCAATGATATCAATATCATCGGCATATGCAAGGAGCTGGACACTTTTGTAGAAAATAGTGCCATTACGATGTACACTGGCTTTTCGCAACACCCCTTCTATCAAAAAGTTGAAGAGGTTGCAGGATAGTGGATCGCCTTGTCTGAAACCTCGTTCGGTATCAAATGGTTCGGAGAGGTCCGTTCCTACCCTGACGGCGCTGGATGTGTTGCTCAACGTCATTCTGCAAAGCCGCACTAGCTTCGCAGGTATACCGAACTCAGACATGGTGGCATACAGGCAATCCCGTATCGGGCTATCGAAAGCAGCCTTAAAATCGATAAAAAGATGATGGGTATCGATCTGTTTTTCGTAGGTTTTTTCCAGGATTTGACGTAGTGTGAAGATCTGGTCTATGGTGGACTTACCAGGTCTAAAGCCGCACTGATAAGGCCCAATCAGTGTGTTGGCGAACGGCTTAAGTCTTTCACACAGTACGGTCGACAGGACCTTGTATGAGATGGCAAGAAGACTGATTCCCCGGTAGTTTGCGCAAATTGTAGGGTCACCTTTCTTCAGTATAGGACAAAGGACACTGAGATTCCAATCGTCGGGTATGCTTTCTGCTAGCCATATTTTGCAGATGAGTTGATGCATGCACCCTATCAGCTCATCGCCACCGGTCTTGAACAATTCAGCAGGCAGGCCGTCAGCACCGGCCGCTTTGTTGTTCTTAAGTCGCTGTATCACAACTCGTACCACGTCATGGCTAGGTGGTGGTACGTCCACACCATCGTCGTTGATTGGTGGCATCGGGTTAGTTTCTCCAAAGGCGGGATTGGTGGAGTCATCGCCAGCAAGCAGCTTGGAAAAGTGTTCCCTCCATAATCTCAGTGTACCTTGCGTATCCGTAACCAGATTTCCGTGTTCATCTTTACAGGTAGATGCTCCGGGCTTGAAACCTTGGGTCAGACGCTTGACTTGTTGGTAAAATTTTCGAGCATCATTCCTGCCTCGTAACACTTCGAGTTTCTCACGCTCACGCCTTTCCTGCTCTCGTTTCTTGCGTCTGAAAAGGCGCCTCTCTTCCTTTCTCTTTTCCCGGTAGTTTTCGCGTACGGCTCGCGTTGCGGCTGACTGCAGTGTTCTTTTGTATGCGGCGTTTTTCACTGCAGTAGCTTCGCGACACTCCTGGTCATACCATTGATTTCGCGGAGGTGGGCGTCGGAAACCAATTACTTCCTCAGCGGCAGAGCGCATGGAGCGGGAAATATGCGCCCAAAGTCCACCGGCATCATCGGGTAGAGAGTCAGGTTGAAGGAGCAGTTCTGAGAGGTGAGCGGAATAGGCTTCGGCCGTCCGATGTGATTGCAGTTTAGCGACGTCCAGCTTTCGTTGCATACCAGAGCGTACATCCTTTGCATTGCACAGCCGCATGCGTATCTTGGCTGCAACAAGATAGTGCTCGGAGTCAATATTGACTCCACGGAACGTACGAACGTCTAGCACGCTGGAAGCATGCCTTCCGTCGATCACAACATGATCGATTTGGTTTTGTGTTTTCTGATCAGGGGACAGCCAAGTGGCCTTGTGGATGTCGAGGTGTTGAAATCTGGTGCTACTTACTACCATGTTTCGCGCCGCGGCGAAGTCAATCAGCCGTAGACCGTTGTTTGAGGTGGTCTCATGGAGGCTGAACTGACCGACAGTGGGGCCAAATATACCTTCTCTTCCGACCTTTCCGCTGAAATCCCCGAGTACAATCTTAACATCGTGGGCCGGGCAGCGGTCATATACTTCCTCGAGTCTCGCGTAGAAGGCATCTTTGACAACATCGTCCTTTTCCTCCGTCGGGGCGTGCGCGCAAATCAAGCTGATGTTAAAGAATCGAGCTTTGACGCGGATCGTAGCCAACCTTTCGTTCACAGGTGTAAACCTGGAGATATGGTGGCGAAGTCTCTTGCTTACAACGAATCCGCATCCTAATTCGCGCCTCTCCGCATGGCAGCTGTAGTAGATATCGCAACTTGTTTGGTTAGAGCAACCTTGTTCTATCCATCTTATTTCCTGGATGGCGGTGATATCAGCCTTAATTTTTTTGAGGGCATCCGCCAATTCGATAGAGGCACCTTCCCTATTGAGGGTCCGGATATTCCAGGTGCATATCCTTAAATCATAGTCCTTTTTTCGTTTGCAGTGGTCGTCAACATTGAGGGGTTCTTTATCCGAGGCTTTTTTAGTTTTCATTGGATTCTTTTTTTTTACGTGGCGGGTATCAAACCCTGCGCACAACCCATTTTACTTCCAGGGAGGACGCGCTGCACACATTCGCTCACTATCTCAGCGGATGCAGAGATAGCTACCCAGATGGAGCCAGCGGGGAGGCTGTGTGTCAACTTGCTAATGGTTGGCTCAGAGATCGCTCTGGCAATCCCCAGGTGGAAAGCAGTCAGAAACTTTACTCTGATCAACCAAAAGCCAATCCATCCACTTAATCAATATTAGTCAACTTTTTTCAACCAATCCCATATTTTTTCGATTTTTTCAATCTCAAAACGAATAACCGAACAGTGGTCGGTCTCCTGGTACTGATTCATTAAGGCTAACTTCATCACTTTTAAAATAGGCTCGGAAATGTGCTCATTTTTTGAATAATGAATAAATGTGTTACTGCGATCTCACATTCCAAATTTTATCTTTCTAGTGTCAAAAAAAGCATTCAAAATTTTTATTTTGTAAATTTAATCTGTATAGTGTCAAAAGAAAACGAACATAAAGCAATTAAAAGGTTAATTTTATATGGGAGGTGGGCGTCAATGGACCGATTTTTATAATTTTTCTTAACTACGCCAAAAAAACATCATATACCAAATTTTATTACAATTGAAAAACTTTTACTATTTTGGCCGCGGCTACTATGAAAGTGACACACTGCATCGGTCGCTTGCAACTCTGTTCAACGCGTCGCGATAAATAGTATGAGAGGTTTTTGCGATAACACTTTTTCTTTTGGGCTTTTGCTCGCATAAAATATCTATTTGGTTTTTGCTCTGAACGCATCATATATAAATAAGCTTAGTAAAAATGTTTTTAAATCAACAGAAGTATTCAATGTATTTATTTATTTATTAGAATCAATGTATTTATTTTCACATATTAACAACAAAGTTAACAAAACTATGTAGTATGAATTGAGCATTGTGTAGTATTAAATATTTTATTTTTTTCGACGCCGGTTCTGCTTATCAAATTTTTTATTTTCATTTATGTAAAAATAATTTTCAAATTATAAATTTCACACTTACGACGTCGCACGTGACCAATAATACATAGATAGATAAATAAATAAATAGATAAATAAATAAATAGATAAATAAATAAGTAGATAAATAAATAAATATATAAATAAATATATAGGTAAATAAATGAATAAGTAAATAAATAAATAGACATTTAAACAAATAATTAACTAAATTAACAAATAATCAATAAATGTATAAATGAATGAATAAATAAATAAATGACGTAATATACATATACTTAGTAAATAAACAAACACTTATAAAAATAACTTAAAGTAAAATTAATAATAATAAAATAATGTATAAATAAATAAATAAATGTATGTATAATTGAATAATTAAATGAATAAAAAATAAATAAATAAATAAGTTTATAAATAAATACGTTAATATATACTATCCATAAATGTCACAAATAAGGGGGTCTGACATATTGCACATAATTTTATATTTTTCAGACATTTTTTCTATTTAAATAATTGCAAAAAGTTGAAAAATTTTTAAACAATTCAAAATTCATGAAAAAATAAAGAAAATGTCGAATCAAGTTGAAAAAGCTTGAAAAAGTGAATACTTGTTCCACAAAGGCGGTCGTGCCGGGTAAACAAAGAACATTTTCCACTATTGCTGTCATTTCCTTGTAATCGCAATTCTCACTTTCTAAATGAGTAAAAATTTCAACCCATCGTTTCGCAACAAACACCAAATTCTAAAAACTTGGAAAATAATTGATATGGTAATGCCATATTTTACAGTTTTTTTTGTAGATCACGTTATCAACGTAAGGATTGACGATCACAAACTAACAAGAACAAACTAAACGAGATAATGATCGTTGATTTTCAAGAGAAATGCAAAGTTTAAAATCAATGGAAATAAAACAGGATAGTTACAGGATAATTACAGGATTTTTCACAAAAATACAGTAGTCATTTTTTTACAGAATATTCGCTGGAAATACAGGAGTATCCTGTAAAATACAGGATAAATGTCATGGTTATGTATATGCAACCCCTTTCAATAACTTCATCTACTCCTTAACGTGCGCTTACAACCGGCCATAAATGGTAAAAATGAAAGTAGTTTTTTGACTTAAATTTTTATGCAGATTAAAAGAACATACTTCAAATAAGAAAATCCCAAATTTTTATTAAAATGCTTTACCTACTTAAAAAGTTATGCTTTATTAAATATACAGTATCAAATTCAACTTTTTCTCTGTATGTTGGCTTGTTTTCCATCCCAAACTTTTGTACCCTTTCGGAATAAGATTTCATGAGCAAATATAGACATTTTTCCTATCTAGAAATATTAATTAAATTGCTTACACTGTAAACAACTGTAAAAGTCTGCTATATTAAAATAGTTTGCTTGACTCAAAAAATCGCAATATCATTAAAAACTTTAGGAGAAAATTAAAATACACCTAAAACCACTTTTTAGGTTCCAACGTTAAATAACGTATAAAACTATGTAAAATCATAATCAAAAGGATTTTCTTGCATTAGTGTGCGCAAAATTAACTTTTTTGCAACGTTTTTCACAGTGTATACATGGTAACCGCGCCCAAAATAGTAAACGTTGCTCAATTGTAATGAAATTTAGTATATGATGTTGTTTTGGCATAATTAAAAAAACTTTGAAAAATCACAAAAGTCTAGCCATTGCCACGCCTACCTCCCATATAAAATTAACCTTTTAATTGCTTTAAGTTCTTTATTTTTGACACAATAAAGATAGAGATCATGGATACCTTTATTCATCATGCCAAAAGTGGGCGGAGTGTCACGCCTACCTTAATTTCATCATCCTTTTATTTTCTTTTTCATCACTCATCTCAACTCTCGGTCGCGTGCATTCATAACTTTCATTCGTAGGCTATTTCTAATTATGTATATATAATTATGTGTAAATAATATAATATATTTCTTTGTTAACGACTCATAATATCTCCTATTATATTAAAAGAGCAATAATTGTATGTACATACAGAATATAAAAGAATTTACTCAGGAACTCGTATACAGGGTGGATACGATATACTATCTAACAAATGGTCTCTTAGCCTCTTTTTGAATAGTACCATATTAGTTAAGTCCTTCAAGGATCTATCAAGTTCATTATAAAAAATTAAACCAGTATGGGAATTGTTTTGCGACGTTATATTATTAATTGACCAAGAGACAACAAAGTTGTCTCTATTCATAGTGTCATAAGAATGTTGAAAGCTTGAAATTTGAATAGTATTGGGTATTAAATTTTTTTTTATTTTGTGAATATAGCACAGTAATTGGAACCTATGAATTTTCTTAACGGGTAATATACTATAGGTTGAGTATATATCAACCGAGTGATGGCGATAATGAAGGTTAAAAACATTTTTAAGTAATCTGTTTTGCATCACTTGAATCCTACTAATATTGGAGAAAGATGCCCATGTACCAGCCGCATAAATAATGTGACAATGCGCGAGACCGAAATATATTAACTTTTTCACTTCAACTGAGAGCTTATGTCTAACCTCATAAAGTAGACCATTGACCAAAGCTAATTTGTTTTCCACTAAGTCAATATGATCGTGCCAACTGAGGAAACAATCAATTTTGACGCCAAGGAATTTAATGCAACTGACCTCACATAATAAGGCTCCATTGTGAATAATATTAAGACTTGTCAATGACTTTCGTTTACTACGAAAACAGATAAAATTTGTTTTATTTACGTTAAGATGCAGCTTATTTAATCGAAAGAACTCATCCAGAATGACTAAGTCCTCCTTCATGTTACGCTTAATCTCATCGACATTATCTCCGGGATAGAAAATCTAACAATCATCCACAAACAAGAAAATTTTACCATTTAAAGGCAATCTTGCTATGTCATTAATGAATATTATAAATAGCAGGGGCCCCAATACAGACCCCTGAGGGACACTAACTCCAATGAATTAAAATTCACTAGTTTCTTTATTAACGCAGACAAATTGCTTCCGGTTACTCAAATAACATTTTATTAAGCTAATAGAATCTGTAGTAAACCCATAAAACTTTAATTTTTCCAGAAGAATGTCGTGATCAATTGAGTCAAATGCTTTACTAAGGTCAAGAAACATTCCACCTACTAACTCATTCTTTGCAATATTTTTACACACTAGGTCGACCAATTCAATAAGAGTCATTTGAGTACTAAATCCACTACGAAATCCATACTGATGTTCATATAATAAATTATTTTCCGTGATATAGGTTATATAGGAGTCTTTCAAGAATCTTACTTAGAGTTGGGGGCATCGATATTGGACAATAGTTATCTAAGTTACTTTTTTCTCCCTGCTTGAAGACTGGTGTCACACTTTGAATTTTCAGAGAGTCCGGGTCGGTGCCAGAATCAATCATTGAATTGAAAATGTTGCAAATTATTGAAGACAATTCTTCCCGTGAATTTTTGAAAATAAAGCTCGAGACACTATCCCAACCGGAAGATGTTTTGTTGTTTAGATAGACTATAACATTCTCCACATCAGATACTAAGGATCTCTGAAAAGTAAAGGACAGATTATTAGCCACAGGATTAAGTGATCGAAAAAAAATGTATGTCATCCCAAGGGAAACAAATATAAGAACGGGCCATGGATTGACCAATGGAGCTGAAAAAATTGTTGTACTTATTAGCGATGGCTAGATCACTGAGTAAAATGTTATTCTCATAGATGGGATACGTTTTGTTGGGATTTTTTTAAACAAAGAATTAACGCATCTCCAAATCTTTTTTGAATCCCCTCCGCATTTATCTAGTTCATTATTCAAATAGTTTGAGCGCTTCTCTTTCAAAAGAGGTTTGATCATTGCATTAAGCCTTTTAAAATTATCGAGACAGGATAGATTATTTTTATTTTTTTTGAATTTAGACCAATATTCATTCTTAATTTCAATTAAGGAGCCAACTTCTTGTCTTTGTTGACTTGGATTTTATTTAGCCGAGTGTTTCTTTTGGTAATTAAAGATAGTGAGTTAACTAGAGGGTCACAGTTAATGTTATTATTATCCATAGTATAAACAAAAGTTTGAATATCTCGCATTATTGCTGTGTAATTGATTTTTCTTAATACACTGAGAAAAAAATACTTAATAACAAGGAAAAAAATACATTCTGATGTATTTTACATTAAAATAGAGCCATTGCAAAAATACATTAAATTACATTAGGCCAATCTATTTCAATACATTAATTTTCCTTTTAATGTAAAAGTATATGTACAGTACATTGATAGAATGTTTTTTACATAAAATTCAAAAAATAATTCAATGTAACTTTACATTAAAATTCGCGCGATTTTGGTGTGTTCCAAAAAATTAAGCAATATTTACACTTAGCGGACAACTATAAAATCGACACCACCGACAAATTTGCGAAGCTTGCGCCATACTTCGAACTGCTCAACAAAAATTTCATGCAATTTGGCGTTTTCAGTGCACATTTATCGATTGACGAGCAAATGGTGCCGTATTACGGGAAGCATTCAGCAAAAATGTACATACGCGGTAAGCCGATCCGATTCGGCTATAAATTTTGGTGCCTCTGTTCGTCGGAGGGATACCTGTACCAGTTCATTCCATATGGTGGTGCCGGTGGATTCCCCAAAGATATTGGCCTTGGAGCTCACACGGTGTTGCGTCTTTTGGCCGTTGTCGAATTTCCAATTCGTCATGATTTATACTTTGACAATTTTTTTACATCATACTATTTGATGTGCCTGTTGTCGGAGAGGAACTTCTTCGCTACTGGAACAGTTCGCATCAATCGGTTGGCTGGTGCTTGTCTGAAGACTGGTGCAAAAAATTTGCCTCGAGGCGCAATCGATTATACATTTGAGAAAAAGAATGAGATCCTCATTGCACGCTAGAGCGATAACAAGGAGGTCACCATAGCAACCAATCATCAATGCATTGAGCCATTAGCCAAGGCCTGGCGATACAACAAGGAGCAGAAAATGAAAGTCGACGTAGACATGCCATTGTTAATCTCTCGATACAATCGCTACTTGGGAGGTGTTGACCTTCACGATAATGCTGTCTCCAATTATCGGGTAGCCATTCGTGGAAAGAAGTGGTGGTGGACTCTATTTGCATCGGGCTTGGACAGTTCATTGGTGAACGAATGGAAAATCCATTGTGTCATCGCCAAACACAAAAAAAACAAGCCAATGCCACAAAAAGATTTCAGGGTAGCCGTGACAAGTGCCTTGCTAATAACTGATGACCCACTTCCTAGTGACGAAGATGATGGCGACGGCGAAGACATATGTATAGACAGTAGTGCTCCGGTTCGCAAGACTACTGGAAGGCACTTGGTTGAGCGAGATCCACTCGGAAAACATTTGCGTTGCAAGGTATGCCATAAAACTACCATTTACATGTGCTGTAAGTGTAACGTTCACATCCACGCGAAGTGTTTCACCAAATACATAGCCCACAAATAAATTGTATCTTTTTTATTTCTTTGTAAACCTTTTATATAACCTCTTATAAACATCCAATAAAGATAACAGTCGATCAAAGTATACCAAGTTGTTTTTATCTTCAATTTCCTCCTTCAACTAGCAAATTTCCTTAAAAAACGTACAATGTGCATCGACGACCACTGTACGAAAAAACGTACAGTTGGTAACTTTTGAGGGCGTGGTTGTGGGAGGCTGAAATTTTGTTTTTACAATTAGGGGTTCAACAGAAGTTATCCCTGCAAAGGGCATCAAAATCGGCTCGTGGCATCGGGTAGGGGTATAAAATGGGTTAAATCTAAGACTTTCTACATTATTGGAATGTTAATTCTTATCGAATTTTATGTAAGATCTATGTAAAAATGTATAACATAAAATATTTTTCGTAGCTTTTTATTCAATGTAAGCATACATTACTTTTTCTATACCTTATATTTACTTAATGTAATGGAAAATAAAAGACAATTTAAATTAGATTATATAAGTGTGGGTATATTTGGAATTTATTTACATGTGCACGTACACATTTATTTGTTTGTATGAGAAAATAATAACAATAAATAGAACCTTATCATAAATACGAAAATAAACAAATGTAATGCAAGAAGATTAACCAAATTACTAATTTAAATACTGTTTAAAATTATATTTCTTCTTTAGCTTAAACAAATAAACTTGAACCAAAGTCCAGAATTACGTTGATGTTTTGGATATACTACACCTATCTATCTATCTATCTACTATTATTAAACGAGCAATAATTGTATGTATTTATATATATATATATATATATATATATATATATATATATATATATATATTCAGACTTTATTTCGAAAACGGGTGCAGCGATTTTGATGAAACTTGGGAGTTACGTACATATGTGGACAAAATTAGGATTGGGCTTGGTTTTAAGTTTTCAAAGGCTCTTATATTTCTTCTTTAGCTTAAACAAATAAACTTGAACCAAAGTCCAGAATTACGTTGATGTTTTGGATATACTACACCTATCTATCTATCTATCTACTATTATTAAACGAGCAATAATTGTATGTATTTATATATATATATATATATATATATATATATATATATTCAGACTTTATTTCGAAAACGGGTGCAGCGATTTTGATGAAACTTGGGAGTTACGTACATATGTGGACAAAATTAGGATTGGGCTTGGTTTTAAGTTTTCAAAGGCTCTTGCAGGGGCGTGGCACAGCCCTAAACTTTAATTTTGAAAACGCCATATCTCGAAAACCATTCTTGATATTGTAATGAAATTTGGTACACAGATGCAGATCATAAATATCTAAAATTTTGCCAAAAGTGGGCGGAATCAAAAAAGTGGGCGTGGCACTTTTAAATAATTGACAGTTTTGATTCAATATTACTCAAAAACGGCACTGACGATTTTCATAAAAATTTTATAGATAATACCACTAAAAGTAGTCATCATAACATGCTATGTCACTATACTGGCAAAACTCGTTGAAGGGCGCGGCACAGCCCACAATATTTATAAACGTTATAATAGGAGAACTAACAATGCAGTCGATATGAAATTTAGCATGGTAGGTATACTTGCTATAAGGTATTTTTTAACCAAAAATGGGCGCAATAGTACATGTGGGCGTGGCACCCCCCATACAAGCAAAAAACGTTAAATGTTATATTTAGTGTGCTATGAGAGTAATCTTCTTAAAATTTGGTGAGGAGGTGTCGGTTACTATAAGCTTTGAAATTAAATGTATTTCGACGGGATTGCTTTACTGCGCGTGGCACCTCCCATATAAGCAATAAACGTTTTGTGTAATATTTGGTGAAAAAGAGTAATCCTAATAAAATGTTGTATAGAAATGTCGGTTACTATAAGCTTTGAAATTATATGGAGTTCGACACGATTTTGTTAGTGGGCGTGGCACCTCCCATGCAAGCAAAAAACGTTTTGTGCAATATTTGGTGAACTATAAGAGTAATCCTAATGAAATTTGGTATGGAGGTGTCGGTTACTAAAAGCTTTGAAATTAATTTGATTTCGACGGGATTTCATCAGTGGGTGTGGCACCTCCCATAGATGCAAAAAACGTTTTGTGCTATATTTGGAGAACTATACGAGTAATCCTAATGAAATTTGGTATAGAGATGTCGGTTACTATAAGCTTTAAAATTAATTGGATTTAAACGGGATTGCATCAGTGGGCGTGGTACTTTCAACTTTTTTTAACCTCTTTCAACATTTTCCATATTTTTCCGACTTTGTCAAACTCATTCAACTTTTTTCGACCTCATTCAATTTTTTTAGAGATATTCAACTTCTTTCAAGATTTTCAACCTCTTTCAACTTTATTCAACCTCATTCAATTTTTTCGACTTTTTCAACCATATTCAACTTTCTTCGACTTTTTGAACGTCATTCAACTTTTTTAGATTCATTCAACTTCTTTGATTTGTTTCCACATTTTTCAACCTCTTTCAATTTTTTTCAACATTTTCCACCTTTGTCAACCTTATTCACATTTTTTCGACTTTTTTAACCTCATTCAACTTTTTTTCGAATTATTCAACTTCTTTCAACTGTTTCAACATTTTTCAACCTCTTTCAACTTTTTTCAACATTTTCCATACTTTTCCGACTTTTTGAACGTCATTCAACTTTTTTAGAGTTATTCAACTTCTTTCATTTGTTTCAATATTTTTCAACTGCTTTCAACATTTTCCAACATTTTCCGACTTTGTCAACCTTATTCAACTTTTTTGACTTTTTGAACCTCATTCAACTTTTTTAGAGTTATTCAACTTTTTTCAACCGTTTCAACATTTTTCAACCTCTTTCAACTGTTTGCAACATTTTCCATATTTTTCCGACTTTGTCAGACTCATTCAACCTTTTTCAACCTCATCAAATTTTTTTTGAGATATTTCAACTTTTTCGAGTTTTTCAAACTCTTTCAACTTTTTTCAATCTCTTATAATTTTTTCGACTGTTTCAACATTTTTCAACCTTATTCAACTTTCTCCGACTTTTTAAACCTCATTCAACTTTTTTCGAATTATTCAACTTCTTTCAACTGTTTTAACATTTTTCAACCTCTTTCAACTTTTTTCAACATTTTCCGAGTTTGTCAACCTTATTCAACTTTTTTGACTTTTTGAACCTCATTCAACTTTTTTAGAGTTATTCAACTTTTTTCAACCGTTTCAACATTTTTCAACCTCTTTCAACTTTTTTCATCATTTTCCGCCTTTGTCAACCTTATTCACTTTTTTTCGACTTTTTTAACCTCATTCAATATTTTTCGAATTATTCAACTTCTTTTAACTCTTTCAACATTTTTCAACCTCTGTCAACTTTTTTCAACATTTTCCATATTTTTCCGACTTTTTGAACGTCATTCAGCTTCTTTCGACTTTTTCAACCTCATTCAACTTTTTTTGAGTTATTCAACTTCTTTCAACTGTTTCAGCATTTTACAACCTCTTTCATCAACATCATTTAACTTTTCTTGACTTTTTCAACATCGTTCAACTTTTTTCGAAATGTTCAACTTTTTGGAGATTTTCAACCTTTTTGAACTTTTTCAACACTTTTCACTTTCACGCTTCAACTTCTCTCAACTTTTTTCTGTTCCATTTTTTTCCGACTTTTCCAACATTTTTCGGCTTTTCAACCCATTTCAACATTGCCCAGACTACTTTTTTTAACCTTTATTGTCGTTTTTCAACCTCTTACAACTTTCCTATTTTTTATTTTTGAATTTTCAAATCTTTTTAATGTTTTTAAATATTTCAACTTATTCAATATTAGTCAACTTTTTTCAACCAATCCCATATTTTTTCGATTTTTTCAATCTCAAAACGAATAACCGAACAGTGGTCGGTCTCCTGGTACTGATTCATTAAGGCTAACTTCATCACTTTTAAAATAGGCTCGGAAATGTGCTCATTTTTTGAATAATGAATAAATGTGTTACTGCGATCTCACATTCCAAATTTTATCTTTCTAGTGTCAAAAAAAGCATTCAAAATTTTTATTTTGTAAATTTAATCTGTATAGTGTCAAAAGAAAACGAACATAAAGCAATTAAAAGGTTAATTTTATATGGGAGGTGGGCGTCAATGGACCGATTTTTATAATTTTTCTTAACTACGCCAAAAAAACATCATATACCAAATTTTATTACAATTGAAAAACTTTTACTATTTTGGCCGCGGCTACTATGAAAGTGACACACTGCATCGGTCGCTTGCAACTTTGTTCAACGCGTCGCGATAAATAGTATGAGAGGTTTTTGCGATAACACTTTTTCTTTTGGGCTTTTGCTCGCACAAAATATCTATTTGGTTTTTGCTCTGAACGCATCATATATAAATAAGCTTAGTAAAAATGTTTTTAAATCAACAGAAGTATTCAATGTATTTATTTATTTATTTATTTATTAGAATCAATGTATTTATTTTCACATATTAACAACAAAGTTAACAAAACTATGTAGTATGAATTGAGCATTGTGTAGTATTAAATATTTTACTTTTTTCGACGCCGGTTCTGCTTATCAAATTATTTATTTTCATTTATGTAAAAATAATTTTCAAATTATAAATTTCACACTTACGACGTCGCACGTGACCAATAATACATAGATAGATAAATAAATAAATAGATAAATAAATAAATAGATAAATAAATAAGTAGATAAATAAATAAATATATAAATAAATATATAGGTAAATAAATGAATAAGTAAATAAATAAATAGACATTTAAACAAATAATTAACTAAATTAACAAATAATCAATAAATGTATAAATGAATGAATAAATAAATAAATGACGTAATATACATATACTTAGTAAATAAACAAACACTTATAAAAATAACTTAAGGTAAAATTAATAATAATAAAATAATGTATAAATAAATAAATAAATGTATGTATAATTGAATAATTAAATGAATAAAAAATAAATAAATAAATAAGTTTATAAATAAATACGTTAATATATACTATCCATAAATGTCACAAATAAGGGGGTTGTCTGACATATTGCACATAATTTTATATTTTTCAGACATTTTTTCTATTTAAATAATTGCAAAAAGTTGAGAAATTTTTAAACAATTCAAAATTCATGAAAAAATAAAGAAAATGTCGAATCAAGTTGAAAAAGCTTGAAAAAGTGGAAAATTTATAAATGGAATATATTGGGAAAAGTAAAAAAGTTGGAAAAGTCAAAAAAATGTGGAAAATGTCGAAAAAAATAGAATAGAAATGAAGAAAACCAAATATTCCACGCCCACTTCTCCGATTCCGCCTACTTTTGGTTCAATAAATTATATTCATCATTGACATCCACATACTAAATTTTAGCAAAATAGCTTGTATAGTTTGCGATATATGCCTTAATTAACCTTACAATTTAGGGCGGTGACACACCCACTGATACAATTGAGACTGATTTTGTTCCAGAATTAGCTTTCCATAAACAAACCTCTTTTACCAAATTTCAGTATGATTGCTCATATATTTCGATAGATATGCCACTTGTATAGGAGGTGCCACGCCCAGTGTTGCTATTTCGCCCGTTTCAGATGCTGACATACCTTATAGCAAGTTAACCACCTACATCAAATTTCATGCCAATTGCTGCAATAGTTCTCTTAAAATATCACTTCCAAATTTATGTTAATATGGGAGGTGCCACGCCCACTGTTGAAATCCAGTCAAAATTTATTTAATTTTATAGCTTATAATAATTGACATCTATGCACCAAATTTTATGAAGATTACTCTCATTGCACACTATCTATTTCACTATCTATAAATTTTCGTAAGAAGATACCTTTTAGCAAGTACAGTGAAAGCTCGTTTATCCGAATTAATGATTGCAGACCCTAATTCGGATTAAGGATATATTCGGATTACTGGATAGGCTGTTTTTATGTATAATACATATTTTAAATAACTCTATATTCGAAAATACAAGTCAAGATTTCAAAACAAATTTAATTTTATTTCTTTTTATCAAAAAGGAAAAATATAACGCATTTCTGCTGCTCTTTCACTGCACATTCTTCTAATGCTTTATTTCGTTTTTTGGTCATATTACACAAATTTAAATTGAGGCTTTTGCGTACAATGCCAATCAATAACTAAACGCAATAAGACATAAATATTACACATGTACTAATGTACATATACAATATCAATCATAGTAGGCTCTGAATTTCAATGATGTCCCGTTAGTTTTTTAAATTTCATTCTTGGTTTCGTCAACAAAACTTTGCAAACCTAGACACAGCAATGAAAAACAGAAGAATAAGAAAAAAATTAAGATTCGGTTTACAGAGCTTCAATCAATGCGGACTATAGAGTATGTAACGCGTCATAAATTCAATTCGGATTACTGGATAATTCGGATTACACGCCTTCGGATTAACGAGCTTTCACTGTATATCTGCCATACTAAATTTCATTACGATTACGATGTTAGTTCTTTAATTATAACGTTTATAAATATTGTGGGCTGTGCCACGCCCTTCAGCGTGTTTTTCCAGTATACTGACGGAGCTTGTATTGATGACTGCTCTCAGTAGTATCATCCCTAAAATTTTTATGAAAATCCAATCAGTACGGGAGGCAGCGTTGCATTTCAGGTGGCGATTTCCTCTCGCTTAATTTTGTTTTTAATTGATAGTTTTGATATGGCTGATAATCGAAACAAGCGTCAGTCGCCAGGCTAGTGGTGGAGCTGTTTGTGAGAAAATGCGAACCATGTAAAAAAAAGAATGTCCAAAACCCATTTCAATTCACTTGAAAATTTGCACAATTAATGTTAAGATGATCATAATAATAAAAATAATAGTCAGCTGCGTGTATAATGGGGGATTATACGTCAGCTACTTACATAAACGTGTACATTTCAAATTCAATGAAATTTATACATTTAGTTTATAATATAATTAGAATGATAAAAAACATAATCAGCTATTCTTATAATGGGGGTAAGACCGTCAGCTGAGTGATCATTAGGGTGGTTCAGACACACATGGGAAAAATTAAAGTTGCTCCGATCTTCGATCCCCGGGCACAAAAAGTTTCCATAGCCCATTTTTATAAGCTAGCAGCTTGCAAGAAGGTGTGACCTGTGTGCCAAATTTCATTGAATTGTTTTGCTTAGATTTCCCGTATGCGTGATTTCAACAGACGGACAGACAGACATACGAACATAGCTATATCGACTCAACTGGTGATGCTGATCAATAATATATATACTTTTCTATACCTACCACGCCCCCTTCTATGCGTTACAAACGGAATGACATAATGAATATACCCTCTGTGTAGGGTATAACAAGAGATTTTTAAGTCGCAGCGTAACTCGTTGTCCGAAGCAAAATGCAATAATATAAAATATTGGCGTTAAGTACACTGTTTCCACTTTATAAAAATGCATTTATTTTTGTTTTAACGCCTTTATTGTGCGGATTTTTCAAAAATTAGCAAACTTTGATAGAAAAGAAAAAAAAACAAAAAAACCCGGAATTCGGAAATTTTTTTATTTATAATGTGAGAAAATATGGTTAGCTAAAAGCCGAAGTTTCAGCTGCTTTTTTTCACAACTTTTTTTTATGATTATTTTTCTACTGCAAAACTTGAAGGAAAAAATATTTTTCTCCAATTACTTGTAAACTATAAAAGATATTGCAAAATTTGTAAAATTTTTGAAATTAGCTTTGCCAAATTAATAGCCATTTTGAAAAAAAATCACAACCACTTGCCAACTTTGTAAGGGAGGTACATCTGTACCCCAAATCTCAAGAGTCTAGCGCAATTATTACTATACCGTTTCATACAAACCCATTCACTGTACGCTGGCGGTATTTACGTCAAGTGCCGGAATTATGTTTAACGCTTGTTGCTCTCGTTGAAAAATTCCATCAATGTGTGTTTTATATTCAAAAAAATGTCAGTCAGAAGAAAATTCTAGATTCGCTACTGCGTGTACGCTAAGCTGTCAAAGTGTTTGACAAACCATGTGTTCAAAAATTAGTTGATCTGAACCGCGCCGCTTAATATATTGCACTTGCGAACGGCGCACGCTTACTGCTTTGGTTGTCAAAATGTGTAGTGACAGAAGAACAGAACACGGTGAATAGGAACCTAAAATGTAAAAAGTTAAGACAAATTGAAAACAAAACGTAAATATAATAAATGTTTTAATTAATAAAATATGTTAATTAAATTGTGGTTTTTGTGAGAATTATGAACAAACAAAAAATTTTGGTTTTTTCACTTAGCTAATTGTGATATTTGAGTTAGAAAAATGCTAAAAAATCTCTTCAAATGCCGATATAGAAACTGATGTTTTTATATTAAAAAACAAAACAAAATTAAGTTTTGTATATTGATTAATGTAAATATCCCTAGAAAATTTAAAATTAAAACGGAAGTGCCTGCAGTGTTTGTTGTTATTGCATTGCGATGACGAATCGAAGGTTAACTCGCGCGAGCAATTGCAGCTGCTGTGTAAAAATCCTTCGTGAGTGCAGTTATTTGTCTGCAATGCTGCACATTTAGTAACTTTAACCTTTTGTTTACATGGAGAACACAGCAGCAAATTAAAAAAAAAGCTGGCAGTGAGAATATTTTTGTTGATTCTTTTCAAATGTGATGGTGATATAATTTAAGTCCCTTGTAGTTCCGTTTTAACAAAATTCCACGACCGACAACAACAGTAGCCGCAGTAGCAGCAGCAGCCAGCAACAACCAACAAAAAATGTGTTGAGCTTTTTTCACGCCACAGCCGTTGTCGCCGCCGCTACGCTTTCTCTTTGTGTTTGTGTCTGATGTTTTGAAGGCAAATAGGTATGTAATATATTATATATTATTTTATATATTATTATACATTTATTATTTTATGTATTATTTTATATATTATTTTGGAACAGGTTTACTTTAGCTGACATTGACATGTTTTTACAAAAGCTATATCCAGAACTTCCGATGGCTATATCTCCGAAACTAGATCCGAGCGACACTTTTTTTTTCATAATTCTTATTTATTTTTAACCCTCTTTTACCCCTAAAAAAATAAATAAAATTGGACAATGTCAGCTAAAGTAAACTTAAGCCATTATTTTATATATTGTTTAAAACGGCTGTAGGCAAAAGTGTAAAAATATTAAACTAGGCCTGCAATGGGCACGCAGTGGCACTTTCCGTCCTCATGGCCCGAACCGTTATTCGATGCACAAGCAACCAAAAAACAATTCGCAGAATTTCAATGAAATATTTAATATATCTATTATAGATATTATACTATTTATATAAAATTGCTTAGGTATATGGAAATGGTTTGTAACGCCAAACCGCAAAATATACTGAACCGATTTTAATAATTTCTTTTTTACAAAGACATATTTTTGCTAAGCATGGTTATTTGTTTAACTTTTTAAAGTTAAATATGCTTTTTTTTAGTATTAAGTTTTTTCAAAACCTCACTCAAAAATTGCCTGATTTTTCGTTGTTTATGCTTATTCTGCTTCTTGAATTTTGTGTTGTTATTGTTGTTTTCATTTGTAACATTTGTATTTGGCTTCGAAGTTCAAAGAACAACTCTCCATCAGGTATTTTTGATGAGAGAGTACGATGATAAGAGAGTTTTCCAGTTAAACTGCAGTTTGTTGTTTTTATAAAATTCAGTTTTTGAAACAAAATAACTCAAAAACTATAGGAGATAAGATAAAAAATCATTTCATCGTTTTTGTTAAGAAATACTCTAGCTTTATAATAAAATTAAAAAGACTTAAAAAATATTATGTCGAACTTTATGTTAAAAAAAAACATGGTTCGCGTCATCAGTAAGAAATTCGTAGTTTCCAAAGTTATGCCGGAAATTTCGATATGAAAGCACATACAAGCTGGGTTTTAATCGCCATCCTCTGCTAGATATCTTTAGCTAGCAACCATTATTATATAGGAAAACAAAAACAAAATCGAAAACTCAACGAGCAAAATTATAATTGCTAAGCATACATAGCAAGTTGCCTTAAACGTCAGGCGTCAAAAATAAAAAATTTGAAATGAAAAAACTATGAAAATCTAAAAACGAGTACTCAAATAACAACGAGTAGGAAACTTAGCGACTTGATCGTTTTTTTCGAACATAGCTAGCAACTTGGCGAATAAAACACAGCAACATTCTTAGGATTAATTGGGGAATAACTTATGAAAAACCAAAAAAAACCAAAAGGTGTCGTATTGAAAATATTTATAAAGTCTGAGTATTTTTAATAACTAGTATCGTGTTTTGGTCGACCGTTCCCACCAAGTTTTAAGAATTTTGCCGACCTATGACGAACAAAAAGTGTTTGTCCATGGACCTCATTTCACCTCACCTCACCTTGCCACTAGCGCATGCAGCAATGAACGCAATCAAAATGCGTTGGTTAAGGCGTTTTGTATGGAGGAACCATGCGCGTATGTTTTCTTTATTTTACCTGTCCTAACTGCACATAATACAAATTTTTTTTTTGTGCACATCTATAAAACAGTACCTTTCTGATGATATCAGTTTCATTTCCATCTTTTTATAATAGCTGTACCATAAGTTTCGATGTTCACGGATTAGGGACAGTCTTTTACAAACCGAACGAATTTTGACAAAAATTGCCCGACACATTTATGATTTGGCTGAAAAATTTTTTATGGGTTCTGTATCGAAAAAGAAGAGATACGTATTCGAGGATTTTGAAAAAAAATTTTTTTCGAAATAGAGCGAATTCAAATTTTGAGAATTTCGTGATTTTTGGCTTGGAAGCTCACTTTCAAAAATTCATAACTCCGGTTCTGTTAATGCTAGACAATTGATGATTAATGTCATTTTAAAGCTAAGAAAATTATCTTAAATAAAAATATTTTTTTTAAAAATTATTAACGAATTAATATTGTTATAAACAATTAAATGATTTAAATTGATTTTTAAGAATTTCCCCCACCCTCTATCAAATTTTTAATGTAACCATCGTATTCTACGTCAAATTTCCTATCGAAAACGTATTTTTTGTTAGTGGGCAAACTATTATTTCCCTTAAATTTTGAGAATTTTTCGATTTTTGGCTTGGAGACTCACTTTCAAAAATTCATAACTAACGTTGTGTTAAAGCTATAAAATTGAAATTAATTTCATTGTAAAGGTAAAAATGAATTTCTTTATTTGTGTTTTTGGAACAATCTAAAATTTAATACGTATTTTACAGAGCTGTTTGTTCAGTAGTTTTAGTGCAAAAAACAACAAAAAATGACATTAAAATGACATTAAAATCAATTGTCTACCTTTAACAGAACCGGAGTTATGAATTTTTGAAAGTGAGCTTTCAAGCCAAAAATCACGAAATTCTCAAAATTTGAATTCGCTCTATTTTGAAAAAAAAAATTTTTTGAAAAAAAAAATTTTTTTCAAAATCCTCGAATACGTATCTCATCTTTTTCGATACAGAACCCATAAAAAAATTTTCAGCCAAATCAAAAATGCGTCGTCCGAAAAGTGTTCGATTTGTAAAACACCGTCCCATTAATATATAGATGATTAAATGATTTTTTATCCTATCTCCTGAAGTTTTTGAGATATTTCGTTTTAAAAAATGTTCAAAAACGTCAATAAAACAAAGTGTGCACTTATTAAAAGAATGACCGACATATGAGCCGTTTATTTTGAAAGTGGCATAAGTCACTTTGTTTTTAAGTCGAGATATTAAATATCTCGACTTAAATTTTAAGGGTTATTAAGTGAATTATTAAGTGAACAATTTACGAATTGTTTTCTTTAATACTGCCGAAAATAAATTCGCTAACGCCAGAAATATTTATTTAATTTAACAAATTTATTCGTTGAATTTTTCAAATCTTTAAATAAACAAAAACAAAGTGACTTATGCCACTTTCAAAATAAACGGCTCATATATATATAGAGATTGAAGTTAAATATGATATTTAACTAGCTAAGACACAAACCATCTAACCTAACAAAGCATTAACAGAGAAATGCTAAGACAACGCAGAAGGCAATTTGGATAGGAACATAATAGAATTGTCCAGCATTTCCGAATTATTCAGGGTGCAGGAACCAGTCTACAAGGACTGAATAGAACATAAAATGACGTTTCCAACAATACCAAATTTTGGTGCATTTTCTGTTTTTTAGTTTACACGGTTGTCTGGAAAAGGTTTTAACCCTCAAGTTGCATCCTTCCGAAATCCGCAGTACTTACGTACGTACGACGTAACAAATTTTGATGAGAAATTTAATTCGCGATGTAATATACTCCCGAATATAAGAAACGGTACCTCTTAGAAAAAAAAGCGCCCGAGGGATTTTTATTTATTTGCAGAAAAATGGTCAGTGAGGTATCTCGAATACGTAGCACCATGAATTTTTCCAGACAACCATGTATATAAATTGGTTATGTAAAACTTCATATTATTATTGTGTAAACACACGATATAAAATAGTGCCATGGTTTGGGCTTGCATGTCAGCTGCTGGTACCGGAAATTTATCTTTTATAAAAAATATCATGAGCATGGACATTTGTCCTCAGATTATGAGTGTCAATTTGTTGCAGAGTGCCGAAAATCTTGTCATGCAGACAAATTAACGGTTTTACCAAGATAAAAACCCGAAATACGAAGCGGACTTAACTCAATTTTGGTTAATATACAAGTGCCCTTATTTGATGGCACCGCCAGCATAGTCACCTGACCTAAGGGTGCTTGTAAATTTATGGACGATTTTGGAAAAAAATATCCGAATACACAACATTTCAAGCAAAAACGACATAAAAAAGACACTTAAAATTAAGTGGTGCTATAACTCACCAGATACCAATAAAAAACTTGCAGCTTCGATGCCAAACCGTCTTTAAGCTGTAGTTGACCAAAGAGGCTACCTCACTACATACTTAAAATTATGAAATCACTATTTTAAACATTGTTTTTTCAATTTATACATGTCAGCATGAAATAAGCTGTGACATGGAATTCAGTAGTATTCTTCGATTTTTTATTATAAAAATTCCAGGAAATATTTTTTTACATTAAATAAATTTTTTTTTAAAAATACAAAATTTGTTCTTTCAAATGGTATCAAAACTTTTTTCATATTCCTATTCGTTTGAAAGTTACAGATAATTGAAATTTAAAGTATGCACTGCATGAAATAAGCTGTGAGCCACTGTACGTGGCGAGCGAACCAGACTTAGCTGTCAAATTTTGATAGGACAAATTAATTAATTATTGTAAATATTGTAATATAATTATTGTAAAATAACTTCAATTCAAGCTGTAAGACAAAAGAATTTTTGTTTGAAGCAGGCGCTCAGCAAATCAAACAAGATGAATAATATTTTTATTTTTCAGTTTGAACTGAAAAATGCATGTAGTTGATCAAGGGGTCAAGGAGGCTGAAGCCCCCAACATAAATATTTTTGAATTTCCAAAGGTTTACTACTTACTTGCTTGGGTAGCCATAACAACCCCGTTACCGGGTTACGGCCGACCTCAAAAGCTCTCTCCAGGCGCCTCTGCTTCGCGCGCGCCTTCTCCAATCAGTCACACCAAGCGTGGATAGGGTTTCCTCGGCTTGGTCTTTCCATCGGAGGCATGGTCTTCCTCTCCGTCGTCGCCCAGCGGCTTCCGCATCAAACACCTTTTTCGCCGGAGCTTCTTCGTCCATACGCACAACATGTCTCAGCCAGCGCAGACGTTGGATAGTGATGCGCTTGACTATGTCGATGTCATCGTAGAGCTCGTACAGTTCATGATTCATTCGAATACGGTAGTCGTTGCCGACGCGAACAGGACCGAAGATTCCAAAGGTTTAAGCCCAAATAAAACTAGCACGTCGACAGTGGCAGTGTATTTTGACATTTTTATTTACTTTCTTTGTTAATTTTAAAGAAAGTTTAATTTTTTTGTCTTTCTAAATTTGATTTTCGTGTTTTTTTAAATGCCGAATCAGTGCTAGTGATTAAACTATTCTTATTTAATTTATTTAGGTATTAACTTGTGTTAACTAATGATTTGTTTCAAGTAAAACAAGCAAATATGAAAATATAAGTAATTAATTTCGTTAGATTAAAACCCCCTTGGCAAAAAATTTTGGTTGTGAAAAATAGCAAAATGTGAAACACATACAACCAAACAACAGGAATATGTATAATATGTGGCAATTTTCATCTGAATTTTTCGGCTGAAAAAAAGCAACAAAACAAATAACGGGATCGGTTGTAAGCTACAAAAAAACAACAACAAATGCACGCATTTTGCTAGGATTTTTTCCACCGAATTTTTCTGAATACAAAAGGCAACAACGCGGTTGCAAATTTGTTCTTTTGAAGAAGTCAAAATAAAAAACCTGCTTCTGGATTTGCTGGTTGCTTGGTAGCAATAAAAATGAATTTTCTCAAATGCAGCCAAATGCAAAATAATTAATTATTGCTTGTAAAATGTAAATAAAAAATGGCGGAAGATATTCAAAAAACTTCATATAAATTAAAATAAATAAAATGGAAAATCCTAATAAAATACAAAATGGCAGAGCAGAGCGCCATTGTTAAAATCAATGCGCAAATAAGCCAAAATCAAATTTCCCCTGGTTGTAAGACAGTAAAGCTGTCGCTCGCCACGTAAAAGTACGATCCAATTATCGACATTTGCCGGAATATTGTTCTTTTATACATACTTCTTTGTATCATATTTAACTTCACGCTCTTTATAAAAGGTACGGGCAAAAATAAGTTTCAAAGGAAAAAATTATCGCCCCACATGACAACGTCTGCAGGCCTGCTATATGTTTGTAAAAAAGTAGGGGCAAAAGTTAGTTTCACTGAGAAAATGGGCTGTTCCGCTTTTACATTCTATCGCATGCGTTCAAACAACATCGCGCCACATATCGGAAAGGGCAGAACAACGTCTGCCGGGACAGCTCGTTAATATATAATTAATTATGTATTATTTTATATATTATTTTATACATTGCTTAAAAGGGCTGTAGGCAAAAGCGTAAAAATAACAATCTAGACCAGCGACGGGCACGTAGTGGCACTTTTCGCCCTCATGGTCCGACCCGTTATTCAATGCACAAGCAGTCAAAAAACAATTCGCAGAATTTCAATGAAATATTGTTTTATATATTATTATATATTATTTTATGTATTATTTTATATATTACTTTATATATTGCTTAAAATGGCTGTAAGCAAAAGTGTAAAAATATTAAACTATACCAGCGATGGGCACGTAGTGGCACTTCCCGCCCTCAAGACCCGAATCGTTATTCGATGCACAAGCAACCACAAAAAAAAATAATTCGCAGAATTTCAACGCTATCGACGCACAGCGTTGACTTGAGTTCAAATGAAAACAAAAACAACATGCAAAGGCATTAGAGACGGTGCCGCATTGTGTCTCGGCGAATGTTTTTGTTTGTAGTGCAATTTGGTTTTTTTGTTTTTGTGCTGTTGGCGAATTTGGAAATGAAAGAAAAAAATTTTAATATTTCGTTTTTGGTTGCGCCCTTTTGCTAGATTTCCATGCCCATCGCTGATCGAGACCTAATAGCCAGTAAAGCATATTAAATAATTGTTTCAGAATGCAATTGAGCGGTGCAAAAGCAGCGGCTTAAGATGACTTTACCTCCCACTCGCACATTTTTATTAAAAACAAAATTTTCTTAAGAATTAATATGCCAACAAAAAATACCGTTCGGATCTAATTTTTAACTAGTAAAGGTGTTATCTTCGGCCAGGCCGAAACTCACATACCCTACACTGAAAGTAATTTCCAAATAAATGTTAAAAAGACGTTGAAGAGGTTGAAGAAGTCGACAATAATGTAATAAGGTTCAAAGAGGTTGAAAAGTGTTGAAACAGTTGAAAAAAATTCAAAAAGTCTAAAATATATAGAAACCATTGCAGACAGTGAAAAGAAATTGAAAAAGTCGAAAAAATGTTCAAAATGTTGAAAGTGGTTAAAAAACTCAAAAATAATTGCAAAAAGTTGAAAAATTTTGAAACAATTCAAAATTCATGAAAAAATAAAGAAAATGTCGAATCAAGTTGAAAAAGTGGAAAATATGCATATATTGGGAAAAGTTAAAAAGTTGGAAAAGTCAAAAGAATGTAAAAAATGTCGAAAAAAATAGAATAAAATGCAGAAAACCAAATATGCCACGCCCACTTCTCCAAATCCGCCTACTTCTGGTTCAATAAATTATATTCGTCATTAACATCCACATACTAAACTTTAGCAAAATAGCTTGTATAGTTTGCGATATATGCCTTAGTTAACCTTAAAATTTAGGGCGGTGACACACCCACTGATACAATCGAAACTGATTTTGATCTAGAAATAGTTTTCCATACACAAACCTCTTTTACCAAATTTCAGTATGATTCCTAAAATATTTCGATAGATATGCGACTTATGGTATTTTACTTATATGGGAGGTGCCACGCCCAGTGGTGCTATTTCGCCCGCTTTAGATGCTGACATACCTTACAGCAAGTAAACCACTTACATCGTATTTCATGCCAATTGCTGCAATAGTTCTCTTAAAATATCACTTCCAACTTTATGTTAATATAGGAGGTGCCACGCCTACTGATGAAATCCAGTCGAAATTTATTTAATTTTATAGCTTATAATAATTGACATCTATGCACCAAATTTTATGAAGATTACTCTCATTGCACACAATCTATAGCATTAAACGTGTTTTGCTTATATGGGAGGTGCGACGCCCACCGGTTATATTGTGCCGAATTTTCGTAAGAAGATACCTTTTAGCAAGTATATCTGCGATACCAAATTTCATTACGATTACGTTGTTAGTTCTCTAATTATAACGTTTATAAATATTGTGGGCTGTGCCACGCCCTTCAACAAGTTTTTCTAGTATACTGATGAATCTTGTATTGATGACTGTTCTCAGAAGTATCATCCGTAAAATTTTTATGAAAATCGAATGTGCCAATTTTGAATTATATGAAATCAAAATTTTTAATTGTTAAAAAGTGCCACGCCCACTTTTTCAATTACGCCCACTTTACACACAATTCAAGATATATATGATCTGTATCCGTGTACCAAATTTCATCACAATATCTTACACGGTTTACGAGTTATGGCGTTATAAAAGTTAAAATTTAGAGCTGTGCCACGCCCCTTTAAAAGCCTCTGCAAACTTAAAACCTAGCCCAATCTTAATCTTGTTTACATGTTCACGAAATCACCAAGTTTCATCAAAATCGCAGCAACTTTTTTCAAAATGGGCTCAGGTATATTTACATAGAGTATGGGCGGTAGGCGTGGTCGTAACCCGATTTTGCCCATTTTTATATGCTAGCTGCTTGCAAGAAGGTGTGATCTGTGTGCCAAATTTCATTGAATTAGCTTGCTTAGTTTTCCCGTAAACGTGATTTCAACAGACAGACAGACGGACATAGCTATATCGACTCAGGTGGTGACGCTGATCAATAATATATATACTTTTCTATACCTGCCACTCCCCCTTCTATGCGTTACAAACGGAATGACAAAGTGAATATACCCTGTGTGTAGGGTATAAAAATAAAGTCATTGTTAGTTCAGAGGCGTACTGTGCATATTTGGAACAGTAGCAATGCCGCCCCCTATGTGCCCAAAAAAAATTTTTGACGAACCAAAAAAGAAGGTCCTCAAATATGACATTCAAAAAGTTACGCAAAATTAGATATTTTTCACTTTAAATTCGCGAAAATCTCAAACTACACGCTAAAATTTACTACATCAAAATGTTCAAAAACTTTTAAAAATCCTAGCAAAATGTTAGCAGTGTTCCAAGTTTCATTACATCTTGCACGGTTTACGAGTTATGGCGTTGTAAAAGCTTTAATTTAGGGTTGTGCCACATAAAGTGGAAGAAAAACGCATTTAAAGTTTTCAATAAGTTACTTTTTATATGAAAATGATGAAAAGTATGTCTACATAGACTCTTCTCACAAGGCATGTTCATAAGATATCTTTCTGTTTTTTTCACACAAACTAAAACATGAAATGGCGGATATTTGTGCAACATTTACTCAAAAATCAAGTTTTTTGAGTTATGCCAGTCTTGAAGTAAGTAAGCGATATGGGTATTTCTACAGAAAGATGCACAGTGACCGAAAAATAAAAGTTATTAGAAAAAACACTACCTATCTAAGAAAAACATTCAAATTTAAACAATTTACACCTAAATTCATCTACCACGGTGAGCAAACCGACTGTGAAATTGCATAAATGCAGTTTCTTTTTTTTGTAATTTTGTATAGTTTTTTGTCTTAAATATTTCATTTTTTAAGACAGATAATACATGATGACAGTCATACCGCAAATCTCTCTCCCAACAATAGTTATTAACTGTAAATTTTTAATTTGCTTTAGTTCATGTTCTAATGTCCCGTGCGCTATCAAAAAACATCATTTGTTCTCATTTCGTGATTAATAACAGCAACATGTTTTATGCATATAATTAAAGCAAAAAACAACGAGTGCAAAAAAATAATATATAACATTTGTAGAGCTGTTTGAAGTTGGTCACGTGCGCAATCGTAAGTGTAAAACATTTGTAAACTAGGCAGTTGCAAAACGATTAACTGCCAGAACACAACATAAACGCTTAATTTTATTTTATTTTGGAAAAGTTGTGCACTATATAATTTTCTCTTGAATAGTAGGTGGTGCCACGCCCCTAACAGAAAAATAAGTTTCCACGTCTAATTTAATAAATCGATTTTAATAAAATTTGGTTTGGAGTTGGATTGAACCATAAAAAAGGCTGTTAAAGACTCTCAGTCCTTTAAATAGGCGTGGTACCACCCATAATGTCAAAAAACACAGCACGTCTAAGTCGCTACAACAATTTTGATCAAATTTTGTAGGGGGATAAGCTGATTGCTGAGTAGAGAAATTTATTTTTAGTGGGGCGATCTCACGCCCCTTACAAGAAAAAAACGTTTTAATAGCAAAAAGAAAAGTTTCATATTCTATAAAGAAAAATTAAATAAATTAAAATTGATCTTCATATTCTATAAAGAAAAATTAAATTATTTAAAACTGATTTCACCAATTTAATTCGACATTGACTAATATTAAATTTGGTTTTTAATAACTATATAAATCTTAAAAAAATTTGTGAAAAATTGCCCAGGAGAACCATAATGGAAAAATATGTCACGTTCAAGTCATATTATACTTTGTATGAAAAAAAAAAATAAAATTTTTCTATCAAACGAAATCTGATAAAAAATGATATTATTTCACATTTTAAAATGAGTTGCATTAAAGCTGTCTTCTGCTTTTCCATAAATGACGATGAAAAACACTTTAATTTTTTGTCCCGTGCGAATCGCTCTTTTATTGCCTTAACTTTGGCACCAGCAGGTATGTCTGCCAACAACTTTATCACTAAATATAGTGCTACCAAAGGGCTATTCCTTATAGTAATAGCAGAAATAAAATGTTTTACTTTTATTTTCACGTTCGACACCATGGAAATAGTCATATGTCGTTTCAAATTGAGTCGTAAAAATATCTATCACATTATGGATGTAATTTCGATTTGTGCCGCATTCCTTCGTTCCAATTAGCGACACAAATCGAGGCTTTCGTGTATAATTTTTAAAGTAAACGTGTCGCTTACGCCTTAATTTAAGGGAATTCTCTCTTCTAAATTTTTTTTTCATAAATATGTTATGTTATATTATAAATATAATATAATTGATTGTTTTTTGGAATTTGTATTCAATGTAGCATCGGACTCTGACGTACTTTTCTTGATTTTTTTTATGCGAGCACTAAATGCCAAGAGCCTAGTATGTTTAATCAGCTGTCTGTCTGTCTACGACATGTGCTATTTGGCAAACAATAAAACTTGGTTCAACCTTTATCTTATATTTTCATAAGCAATAAGCAGCTGTTTAAACATTAAAGAAAAGATGTGTGTTGAACTTAGAATTTTACACTAAATAAAAAGAAAACTTTTCTCATAAATAAAGAAATGAGGCGTCCAATTGCAAAACTGGCCAAGCCCAGAAAAAATCAAATTTGAGATGTTCTCATATATTAAAATCTTGAAAATGCTTTAGCTTTCTACTATGTTTCAGGAAAAAAATAAAAATTTTTTTCACAGAAATATTACATTTATTAAATTTATTTTTAATGCATAGATTTCGAAACAGGCCAAGTCCATCAACTTGCTTTCAAGTCCAATACATTGATATCAAAACCGTTTAAGTTCACTTTTTTTTCAAATAAAATTTGTTGATTACTATGTGAAAGCCAGCCTGGTCCATGTTCAATGGATCATAATACGCCAAGTTCAAAATTGTTTGCTCAAAACATATCAGTATATATATATATATTTGGAAAATGTCAAAATATATATTGGCCTATTAAAAAAAATCCTGAAGTCTTTCCAAAATGCTATACACCCAATTCTGTTTGTACACGACCTCTTTTTACACAGTTTTGATTTAACACGATCTAGAAAAAAAATTGATTCCATTAGGCCTATTAAAAAAAATCCTTAAATCTTTTTTCAAAATGGTATACACCCAATACTGTTTTAATACGATCTTTTTTTACACGGTTTTAAATTAACACGGTCTAGAAAAAAATGTATTTCATTTTCACACGATTTCCTTCGATTTAGCACGTTTAAAAAAAGCTATTTAATTGAAAAATTAAAGAAAAATATTTTTATTAAATTTGATAGGGAATTTTCCTTTCCTTTCTTTGATGAATATAGAACTAGTCTCCTTTTTTTCTATGTATATACATAATTACATTTTTTACACGGTTTTGAAACGTATATACCGTGTAGAAAGCACTTTTTTCCACAAAATCTCATGAAGAGAAGTAGTGCTTCAACAAGATGGTCACATGAAGCACACCATCAAATTAGTTAAAGAATGGCTGTCTTTGCAAAAGTTTAGGGTAGTAAACTAGCCTAGACAAAATCCTGATCTCAATCCAATTAAGAATTTGCGTGCAATAATCAAAAGACGATTGGAGAAATACGAGATAGCACCTGAAAACCTAAACAATCTATGGTGTCGCGTCCAAGCTAAATGGAACAAAAATACCTAGCAAAATTATTAAAAAGCTTGTAGAAAATATGCCTAATCGCATTATAACCGTCATAAAAAATATAGGAATATGGACCAAATACTGAACAATTGCAGCTTTTAAAGCAATTCGCGAAACGTGCAAAACTGAGAAAATGTGGGAATCCTTACAATAACTTGTTTAATAAAAAAAATAAATTTTGTATTGAAATGTTACATTTTGCATTTTCTTTGATAAATAATAATAAAGTACCTGGAGACCGACCACTGTTCGGTTTTTCGTTTTGAGGTTGAAAAAATCGAAAAAATATGGAATTTGTTGAAAAAAGTTGACTTTTCACTTTCACGCTTCAACTTCTCTTTACTTTTTTCTGTTCCATTTTTTTCAACAATTTTGCTTCGTTTTTAGTTTCGTCAAATTGTGGTCTGATGCAAAAGTGTTTATAAAAAGAGTGGATTGGGACCAAGAGTGAATAGAAATGAAAAGGATAATGCAAAATGGCTCGATTTCATTTAAATTGGACACTAAATCGACTGAGATATCGCAGCATTTATATAAAAGAGCGCAACCGATTGTACAGTTAGTACGAGGGGTAAAACCTATAAGCCACTTTGGTACAAAAACTTATCGCACCTGATGCGGTTGGTGCTATTTTTTAAATTTTATTGCTGTAAGGATATTTTCCTTGTTCTTCGGCTTATCCCGGAGGTAATCACTCCATAAGTGACAACTCATCGAGGCGGTTCACCCCGAGTGACGTTGGGTCACTTAAAGTCACTTTGGTTCACGAAATTCGTAAAAATCCAAAAAAAAAAAAATTCCACGCACCGCAAAACGTTATTAGGTGCGCAAAGTTTTTACACCAACGTGGCCAATAGGTGTTATAGAGCAATTCTACAAAAATCGCACGCAAACCGCAATATCGCGATTTTCACTCATCTCGGTGATTCCGAGTAACCCAAAGTGACTCGTGGTGAACCACCTCGATGAGTAGTCACTTATGGAGTGATTACCTCCGGGATAATCCGAAGTACAAGGAAAATATCCTTACAGTAATAAAATCAAAAAATCGCACGCACCGCAAGACATAATTAGATGCGCTAAGAGTTTGTACCAACGTGGCCCATAGGTGTTATAGACCAATTCTACCAAAATCGCACGCAAACCACAAAATCGCGACTTTCACTCATCTCGGTGACTCCAAGTGACACATAGTGACTCGGAGTGAACCGCCTCGATAAGTAGACACTTATGGAGTGACTATCTCCGGGATACTCCAAAGAACAAGGAAAATATACTTGCAGCAATAATTATAAAAAATCGCACGCATCGCAAAACATAATTAGGTGCGATAAGAGTTTGCACCAACGTGGCTTATAGGTGTTATAGGCCAATTCTACCAAAATCGCACGCAAACCACAAAATTGCAATTTCCACTCACCTCGGTGACTCCAAGTGACCCAAAGTGACTCGGACTGAACCGCCTCGATAAGTAGTCACTTATGGAGTGACTACTTCCGGGATACTCCAAAGGACAAGGAAAATATCCTTACAGCAATAATATCCAAAAAATCGCACGCATCGCAAAACATAATTAGGTGCGATAAGAGTTTGCACCAACGTGGCTTATAGGTGTTATAGACCAATTCTACCAAAATCGCACGCAAACCACAAAATTGCGATTTTCACTCACCTCGGTGACTCCAAGTGACCCAAAGTGACTCGGAGTGAACCGCCTCGATAAGTAGTCACTTATGGAGTGACTACTTCCGGGATACTCCAAAGGACAAGGAAAATATCCTTACAGCAATAATAACCAAAAAATCGCACGCATCGCAAAACATAATTAGGTGCGATAAGAGTTTGCACCAACGTGGCCTATAGGTGTTATAGACCAATTCTACCAAAATCGCACGCAAACCACAAAACTGCGATTTCCACGCACCTCGGTGACTCCAAGTGACCCAAAGTGACTCGGAGTGAACCGCCTCGATAAGTAGTCACTTATGGAGTGACTACTTCCTGGATACTCCAAAGGACAAGGAAAATATCCTTACAGCAATAATATCCAAAAAGTCGCACGCATCGCAAAACATAATTAGGTGCGATAGAGTTTGCACCAACGTGGCCTATAGGTGTTATAGACCAATTCTACCAAAATCGCACGCAAACCACAAAATTGCGATTTTCACTCACCTCGGTGACTCCAAGTGACCCAAAGTGACTCGGAGTGAACCGCCTCGATAAGTAGTCACTTATGGAGTGACTACTTCCGGGATACTCCAAAGGACAAGGAAAATATCCTTACAGCAACAAATTCCGCAAATCGCTCAGGACGCACTAAGTGGTCAAATATTAAAAATGACCACTACAATATTAACACTACACCACTGTAATTAAAAGTCTATTGGAACAAAAAATTTTTTTTATTTTTCGTGCTTTCTCTATCGATTGGAACAAAAAATTTAAAAAAATTACTCCCATAGTACACTAAATAACATTTAACGTTTTTCGTACGTATGGGAGGTGCCACGCTCATTTACGCAATCCCGTTGAAATCCATATAATTTCAAAGCTTATAGTAATCGACACCTCTACACCAAATTTAAAGAAAATACCTCCCATAGTGCACTAAATACAACATTAAACGATTTTCGTATATATGGGACGTGCCACGCCCACTAACGAAATCTCGTCGAAATCCATTTAACTTAAAAATTTTTGGTAACCGACATCTCTGTACCAAATTTTAATGAGATTACTCCCATAGTGCACTTAATATAACATTTAACGGTTTTTGTTTGTATGGGAGGTGCCACGCCCACTGAAGCAATCCCGTCGAAATGCATTTAATTTCAAAGCTTATAGTAACCGACAACTCCTCACCAAATTTTAAGAAGATTACTCTCATAGTACAATAAATATAACATTTAACCTGTTTTGCTTGTATGGGAGGTGCCACGCCCACTGGTACTATTACACCCATTTTTCGTCTTGAGGTACCTTATAGCAAGTATATCCACCATATGAAATTTCAGAACGATTGTGTTGTTAATTCTCTTATTATAATGTTTATAAATATTGTGGGCTGTGCCACGCCCTTAAACGAATTTTGCCAGTATAGTGACATAGCATGTTATGATGACTGCTCTTAGTGGTATTATCTATAAAATTTTTATGAAAATCCTCAGTGCCGTTTTTGAGTAATATTGAATCAAAATTTTCAATTATTGAAAAGTGCCACGCCCACTTTTCCGATTCCGCCCACTTTTCCGATTCCGCCCACTTTTGGCAAAATTTAAGACATTTATGATCTGCATCTGTGTACCAAATTTCATCACAATATCTTGAATAGTTTTCGAAATATGACGTTATGAAAATAAAAGTTTAGGGCTGTGCCACGCCCCTCCAGGAGCCTTTGATAAGTTAAAACCCAGCCCAATCCTAATTTTGTTCACATATGTACCAGAGCTGTGAAAGAGTGCATTCATTTTCAATTGAAATCCATTGAAGTCACTGCCAAAGCTGTAGCATTCAGAATTCAGCTATTTAAAAATGAAGTCGCTTGTAGACTTCAATGCCATAAGTCTGCAGCCTTTTCCATCCTAAAGAATGCAATTATTCTGGTGACGTCATATTTTGGATTGGAATCATGATTGGAAGAATTTTGATTGCACTGAAGTCACCTCAAATCACTTTGAAGTCAGTTGAAGTCGTTGAAGTCACTTGAAGTCGTTGAAGTCACTTGAAGTCGTTGAAGTCACTTGAAGTCGTTGAAGTCACTTGAAGTCGTTGACGTCACTTTTAGTCGTTGAAGTCACTTGAAGTCGTTGAAGTCACTTGAAGTCGTTGAAGTCACTTGAAGTCGTTGAAGTCACTTGAAGTCGTTCAAGTTACTTGAAGTCGTTCAAGTTACTTAAAGTCAGCTACAAAAAAAAATCGAAATATGACAAATTTGGGAACTTTAAAAATCGTGTTAGAAGAAAAACTCTAAATATTTTCCCAAAAACCGTGCAAATAAAGTGCTAAGAATGAAACCCATATTATTTATAATGAAATGGCCTATATTTAAAATTAGTAACTTAAAATATGTTTAAGCACGCTTGGTTCACTTTCAGTAAAAGAGTTTTTCTTCTTGAAGTTTGACTTCAAATCAATCAAAATTCTTCCAATCATGATTCCAATCCAAAATATGACGTCACCAGAATAATTCCATTCTTTACGATGGAAAAGGCTGCAGACTTATGGCATTGAAGTCTACAGGTGACTTCATTTTTAAATAGCTGCACTCTGAATGCGGAATTTCTCATGAATTAAAATTGAAAATGAATGCACTCTTTCACAGCTCTGATATGTACCTAACCCCCAAGTTTCATCAAAATCGCTGCACCCGTTTTGGAAATAAAGTCTGAAAATATATATATATATATATATATATATATACATACAATTATTGCTCGTTTAATAATAGTAGATAATTCCTGAAAGTTCATTTACTCAGTTATGCTCGCCACTGTATATACAGTGGCGAATAGTGAAATCCGAACAAACAAAAAAAAATTGAATAAAATCCCTTAGGATCTAAATTTTTTATCGATTCAAAAAACTGATGCAAGGATCAGAAAAGCAAATAATTTTTATTGAAAATATTTTGCTTTAGGTCGAAAAACCACACCATAAACTTCTATTTTTAGCAAAAAAAGTGAAATATAGCCTTTATTGAAAAAAAAAGTTTTTGGTAAAATGTTGTAAAATTTTATTTTAAAAGAACTAATTCTAAAATTTTTACAGCAGATATTTTAAGAACTAATATTTAGGATTAAAAAAAAACAAGTATCAATATTTTGTTGTTCCTCCCTTCGCTTTTATGACCGCCATAGCTCGCTGCGACATGAAAGAGATCAAATTTCTCAAAAGATCTTGCGAAATGCCTTCGTTACAATCATTTTGAATTATTCTGTCTAACTCGCGTAAATTAGTGGACTTGTGGCTTGCTACCTGCATCTTAATTATGTGCCAAAGACTCTCAATGGGGCTAAGATCGAGACCATTTCCTGACCACGATAAAGTTGAAATGCCAAGTTCTTTCAAGTAATTCTTTACCTGTAAAAGAAGAAGAAGAAAAAACGGATGAAAGTTGTGGGTTATTATTAAGTACAAAATCAGAATTTACAAAACACTAATGCTTACCAATTGCGCTCGATGACAAGGCGCAGAATCATCTCGAAAAAACACGTTGTCCATACGCGAAAAATGCTTTTCAATAGAAGGTTCCAAGTTTTCTATCAGGATGTTTTTATAGTCGGCTGCTTTCACAGTTCCTTCAATCAAGGTCAGTTGTCCATACCATTCTACTAATCGGTTGCCTAAATGTTCTTTGGGTGCACTCTTCGCTATAACGCTCTCCAGTTTTTCGGCGCACGTCCAGCCATCCATCGGAGCTGGATATGTTGAACTTTGATGCATCTGAGAAGATCACATTCTGCCAATCGGATAGAGTCCACATTTTGTGCTGGTTGGCCCAATCCAAGTGTTTCCGACGCATTTGATTGGTCAAAAAAAACTTTTTAGCTAGACGACGTGCAGGTAAACCAGCATCATGGAGCCTTCGTCACACAGTCATTGGAGAAATTTTTATTACTCTACATTCAACAAACTATTTTCTAATTTCTACTGCCGTTTTGAAGCGATTTTTAAGACTAATCTTTTTTAAAAGTCGATCATCATCTTCTGTAGTCTTTTTTCGCGCTTCTGATCCTTCCTTTCAACCTATCGACCCAGTTTTAGAATACTTTTTCAAAAAGTTGGCTTTTGAGAATTTACGGAAGCCTGCTCTAGCAGAAATTTTCCGTATCGTTAATCTATCACATCGAAGCGCCAAGATCTCGCGCATATCCGCTTCGTTCCTTTTTTCATGATTTGGCATAATTTCCAACACAACAACACAAGAATGATTAAAAACTAAAAGCATAACGTCTATTTATACTAAGACATTGTCCTACCTCTAAAACAAAGCTCTACCTACGCCATACCTGTAACAAAAAACCGTACCTACAAAACAAAGAGGTTGACGGGATCTTAAAAACCATTTTCTTAAATTTTTTTGTTTGTCCGGATTTCACTGTTCGCCACTGTACAAATAAAATTGGGATAGAGGACATTTTCTTAAGAGATTTTTTATAGGTTTCAACTAAGATACCAGCATTCGGCGTAGCTAATTCGATGCGTAATTTCTTAAGCTATCCGATGTCATAAGAATCACAAATATGCATTTTTTTGAGATACGCCAATTTCGCTTCTGAGGGCAGTATAAACGATTTAAAATTTAAAAAAAAAATGTAAGAAATTAAATCTATTTGACGAACCTCCTTTTCCACTCCCATATTTTCTGTTGGTTTTCTTAAGCTTTATTCAAATTAGTATGTGGTAGTAAACTTGCCAGCTGTGGGGGTAAGAAAGTACCTACAAATTATTTCAGCAAAACACGAATAATTGAAGTGCTCTGAAGTTCAAGGGCATGACACATGCTACAGTTCACTATCATTTTCACATCGTTGTAACAAAGGAATTTAAAATGACTTTAACAAAAAAAAAAAATAAACACGTTGCCCTTTAGCTCAATCTCAATCCCAGGCTACTGTCACCCACCCCTCTTTCAGAAAGCTAACATATCACGTGGCTTATCAACATATGCATGTGTGTTAGCTTTAAAAAAAACAAAAATAATAATAATAATAAACAAATCATGTTAAAATTGCAAACCATATCAATTAAATATTATCATGCGACTTCGTCGGAGAGCAAAATATGCAAAAAAGCCTTAACGTATACCAGCATTGATCATAAAAATATTTTAAATAATAACAAGCGCTGGGCTTCTCCATTTCATTTACAAAATAAAATTTCTTACATTTGGACATGCTCCACTTACAATTCTGAAACTTAATGAGAACACCCACGGTGGGCTTTAACCAAGCTTAAATGACAAGTTGTGTTACTACAAAAATTTGAATGGGGAATTATTTGGGATGTTATTTATAGTCAATATCAGTGTTGGCATTTCACATGGATTCTTAGGTTTACGGCGGTCTCACGTCGTAAACTGTCGTAAATGTCGAAAACTCCAGATCAACCTCGATTTCACAACACTGAATTTGTTTGTTAAACAATTTGACCAACAAAACAATATACTATGGAACTTGAACATGTTTGTCAAACAATTTTATGATCTGAACCCCCCTGTAAAGGTAATCGTGAAATGTAATTGAAAATTCAAATGCAAGTAATTCCGTTTATTTGTCGTAAAGTCAAAGTTTGTCACAAAGGCTCGAAGGTTTAAATGTCGCGCGACATTTGTGACGTGCCAACACTGGTCAGTATACATCAAAATGAAAAAAATCCTTAAAGCCTTTTTTTAATTCCATATTTTCTGGTTTTTAGTAATATTACATACGTATGAAAAACGTGCAACTCACGTATGAAATTTAAAAAACATCCGATTCGATTCGATCCGCATCAAAGAACCTTGGAAGTTAACCCCACAGCACAAATTTCAGCTCTCTAAATAGTCGGAGTCCCGAGTACTGTCAGGTTAAAATTTGAAAAAAAAACTCAATTTTTGCGAAAACAGTCGAACTCAATGTCTAATATCTCTGAACCTGGTTAACCATTTTCGCTATATGATATCTCATTTTGAAGTGTATAAAAATGTTAACAATTAATACTTTAAGTATTATGAGTAAGATCTCGATATGGGGCACCATTTACAAAGTTGTCATATTTTACTGAAGCCTTTTTCACTTAATCTGGTCGCAAACAAAGGTTTTGAGGTCAAGAAGCTTAAAACTATTTTTTGTGTATAGTAGAAGACATAACAAAAAAAATAGATATTCCTTTAAACTTAGATTTGTGGGCTTTTAGAACTAAATTTTTGAAAACGGTCCAAATACGGCTATTTTCAGCCCAAAATATGAGTCTCTCTCAGGACTCCGACCACCTAGAGAGTTGAAATTTGGACTATGGTGCTATCTAATAAATCACTTTGGCCTATCAAAATTTGAACAAAATCGGAAACTTTTAAATTTCATACGTAAGTTTTACATACTATGTATGTCATATCATTGAAAAACAGTAAATATGGATTTTAAAAAAAAAGCTCTAAGGATTTCTTATATTTTTCATATATCGACTCCAAATTATATCCCAAATCATCCCCAATTAAAGTTTTTGTAGTAACTCACATTTTTATTAAAAGTTGGTTAAAGCCCAACGTGCACCCATAGTAGCATCAGTGGAAGTTGTAAAAACAAAAATCCAGCTTACAAAACAGTGATGCCTTTAAAATAGCTTTGTATTGTAATTAATAAGATACTTTACCTTTGTAACGAAATTTGTTTTTATAATAACTTGCTAGAACAATCTATAAAATCATGATAAAGAGAACGCATGACGTCTCATGTTTTTAGCGACACACTCGAGATAGAGCACATTATTGTCCATTTTTTGTCGCTTTACCAAAACAAATGTGAGTAAGATATGATGCGCCTTTGACATCTATACTATTTATATAAAATTACTTATATGGAAATGGTTTGTAACGCTTTGCCGCAAAATATACTGAACCGAGTTTAAAAATTTATTTTTTAAAACAACATACTTGTACTAAAGTACGTTATTGCGTACTTAATTTTTGAATTTTTTAAAGCTAAATATCCTTTCCACGGGGCGTTCGCGTGTGAAGCCGTGGGTGCCACTAGTATAATATAATATATGACAGGTAGCCTAGTAGTTAGCGCGCAGAACTATAAATCGCTGTGACATGGGTTTGAATCCGACTTTGCAAATTTGTAAATCGTAAGTAAAAATTTAATTTAATAATAAAATAAAATTATGCAATTTGCAGTCAACAAAATCTCTAAAACCGGAAATCTTTTTTAGTTGTTTTCAAGGTGTCTTTTAAAAAGCTCAGAAAGCGATTTTACCGAGTCTCTTGAAAGATAACAAAGCGAGGAAATTGTCTGTATACTTCATACGCCAAATTGCTCTTATAAGCCTCAATAAAGAGTTTATAAATATAATATATTGTCTTTCCACTTGTCTTTGAAAGGCCTGTAAAAGAAGCTATAAAACCTTTTTAAAAGAAACTATAAAACTATAATAATTCGGCAGGCTCCCCGATAGGTAATTTGTTTGTTTGTTTGAACAGAAAATAATTTATATATTATTTTTATTGAGCTTACTGTTCGATATGAATGTGTGTGTCAACCCAAAAAAATTACACTTAAAAAACATAAATAAAAAAAAAATGGGTTAAGGCTAGTTATACTAGTTTCGTCTTCTGCTAGAAAGACTCATCAGTAACTTCTAAGCCAATTAGTAAAAGTTTTGCAAGCCTTATATGTTTATTTTCTTGTATAGATCTGTTAAGAACTTAAGCAAAACAATTAAACAAAGAAAGCAAAAAAATTTTTTTTCCCTTTTATTTACGTTTGTTATTGTAACTCCTGAAACTAGTAGCCTGCCGAATTATTATACTATTTGCACTTGCTACTTCGTTTTGACTCGCCAACAAAGCTTGCAACGAAACGCCTGCAAGAACAAAAATTTTTGGAATTAAAAGAAACAAATCTTTAAACAAATTTCATCAGCTCTTTTCTGCTCCGCGTTTTGGTGAAAAATATCTGGACACGTTAGGTTAGCATCAAATCTTCAATTATAGTTTAGTAAAATAATTCTGCATTAAAATTTCGCACCTAATTTGTGTTCCTTATTGCGTAAATCGCTTACTTACTTCAAGCAGAAATATCCGGCATTTCATGTTTTATTTTGTGTGAAAAAATCAGAAAATTATCTTATAAACTTGCCTGCCTTGTGAGATGAGTATACAAATAGCTTTCATCATTTTCATATAAAAAGAAACATATTGAAAACTTTAAATGCGTTTTTCTTCCACTTTATGGTTTTTAAGTCACGCCAGTCTTGAGCGATTTGCTTTAACGGAATGTACGATTTGTTGTGCTCTGCAAAAAGTCACAAAAAGTCAGTGAAACTGAACGTATGCCCGGCAGTTGCTTCACTAACCCTTAAGTAGGCGCAAAAATATTTTTACGCGTGGGGTCAACATAGACCCTAAATATTTTTTTAAATTGTTATATGTTGCTAAATAGTTATGAAATCAAAGATTAAAATAATTATTGACCAAATCCATCTCAAACCATGCAGTCGGAGTGACTTCAAATTGCGGAATTGGTTGCCGATTAAATGTGTTGTTTTTCAAAGTAAGTAAGGAGATACATATATAGTTCCCCGATTTGATTGAAAATTATTTTTTACGGAGTTATTCCCATTTAAAGTTTTAGTGTCAGAGCTTGAAAACCCGCTGAAAATTGGTTCAAAATATTCGCATTTTCATCCAAATCAAAATAATTAATTTTTGTCTTTTGATTCTAATAGAACTTCTGATTATCTGTCAGATTCTTTAGTGTCAGAGCTTGAAAAACCGCTAAAATTTTTTTCAAAATAGTCGCATTTTTATCCAAATCAAAATAATTATGTCTTTTGATTCTAATAGAACTACCGATTCTCTGTCAGAATCTTTAATAAATTTTGAAAACTGTTGAAAATTGGCAGAGTTATAGCGCGTTTTATGAAAAAAATAAGGCTGATTTTCTCAAAAACCCCAATGGTTTTTACGCTTAAAATTTTACTGTGGATTTGTATTAATATGATAAAAAAATGGCATGAGTTTAATGCTTGTTAAAACAGATTTGAGGTCAGGAGATTTTTTTCCCCAAAATGAAAATGTGAATTTTTTTTTTATCATTGCCAAGCCACTCTACGGTACTATTTTCAAACCAAATAACAACAGCAACAAAACCCTCAGAAGTACAGTCAGCGAAAAAGCTATAAAAAATTAATTATTTTGATTTGGATTTGATTTTGAAAAAAAATTCAGCGGTTTTTCAAGCTCTGACATTAAAACTTGTAATTCCGCAATTTGAAATCACTCCGACTGTATGGTTTGAAATGGATTTAGTTTGGAAATATGTAGTCAATATATGATTTTCCTTAA